>BMAC01000239.1:43503-66940 GCA_014905375.1 Phtheirospermum japonicum
AAATATTCAATTTTAAAATTTAAAATTGTTACTTTAAACAATTGAAATAACGTATATATTAAGTTGTAACTCCCTATCCATTAAAATCAAATTACACATAATTTCCTCGTATTACTTTAGAGAGGGTGAAAGATATAAGTTATCACAATTTTATTGAATTGTAAAAATGATTAATATCTCCATCGCGATCGTAGCTATTACTTATAAGATAAAATGTTTTTCTTATTGATTACCAATTCAAAATATCGAATGAGTTTGGTGTTAAAAAATGACTTGAAAAATGAATATTTATAAATGTATAAAAAAAATAAAAAAATATATAAAAAAAACAACAAAAACGAATTTGTGTCGATCGACAGCGGTAAGTTATGCGGGAAATTCAGTTTTCGATTCCTATCTCCATTCAAAACCTCCTTGGGAATAACTCGATTCTTCGTTCCATTTTGAACCAACTTTTCAAGGTACTTCGCTTAAACGATCTCTTGGGGAACTTTATAATTGTTGTTTTTGTGTTTGGGTAGGAATTGGGAGCCATTTTCATTTGATTTTATCCTCAAAAGGCTTGCCCACCAAGTGTTCGACGAAATGCCCCAGTGAGCATTTGGTTTGAATTTTTCTCGTTTTTTCCGTTGTTCTTCGTTCCGTTCAATTTTTAGAACCCTCCACTACAAATCCGTCTACTTTTGTTCCTATTTCCCCCTTTTACAATGGACGGCCACTCCGATGATGACATTTATAATGAGCCCCAAAACCCCAATATCGTCGGAGTTTGCGGTGCCCCCTTCCCCATCTACTCCACATACGAGGGGGAACTTTTTCAAAATCTATCTCTGCGACATTTCGCTACCCCGTGCTTCGTCAATATCGAGCATTTGGACGAGTGGGTGGAGAATGGGGACATTGACGGGTTCGGCACCCGATTGCTTCACTTCATCGACGTAATGAACGCCGAATGTTCGTGTCATTCCGGGCACCGGCTTATCAGGAGCTAGTGCTCGAGTTCTTCACCACGTACCAAGAGACCGATGACGGGGGTTTTAATGTCCGTTTTGGGGAAATTGAGCACCGGATCGATCAAGGGGTGCTCCAAGAGGTGCTCGGGCTTAATTGCCAACAGTTTTCGTCCACGCGGCTGCACGGTTTTTAGTCCGGAGGAATTTTGGGGAAGTATCACGGGTGGACGTGGTATCCGGGATCATTACTCAGCCTCGGCAATCGCCGACTTGGCACTACTCGGGGCCTACAAGTTCTTTGCCCACGTCCTGATGGGCAAACATGAGAGCACCAACCTCACTCAGCACGAGCTTTACGTGCTTTGGTGCCTGTGTAATGGACATCAGGTCCCGTTCTTCCCGTTTATCCGTGGACAGATTCGAGGGATTCAGAAGATGAGGGGAGGAAGCGTTGCCCGAGTCAGCATGGGGCCGATGATCACCGTTCTTGCCCGCTACTTCGGGTTTGAGGCCGAGGCGGCCAACATGACAAGCGTCAATCTTATGGAGTTGATGTTCAAAACGCCGAAAGTCCCGGTGAACCCAAATCCTGGACGCCAACGCCACCGGGGTAATGAACAAGGCGAGGTCGGCGACATCCTGAACACTAGTTCGGGCGCGCATTTCAGAGCAAGCACGAGCCAAGCGGCAATCCCACAGTACGGAGGCCCGAGCACCGGCTCGGGTCATGAGATGGGTTGGAACGACTTCCAACAGGCCATTTTTTCCCGCTTCGACCAACTCAACACCCATTTCGACCGGCTCGACGAGGGGCAGGAAAGAAACAACCGAGATTTCCGCGGCCTCCATAGCCGGCTCCTTTTGGTTGAGAGTCGGATGCGTCGTATCGGGGACGACGACGACGACGATGACGGCGGCGAGGGAGGAAACGACGAGGAGGAGGAGGAAGACGAGGATGCGACCCTCCGTGCCCGACCTAGGAGACGTCGTTAAATCTCCTAGATTATCCTTTGTTTATTTTTTTTGTGTGTTATTTTGTTTATCTTTCGATTATGTTCTTTTATTTCTCGTCTCGACTCTTGTAAAAATAAAAAAAATAAAAATAAAAAAATCCTTTTAATTGCTTTCATTTTTGTATATAGTTTAATTTCGTTTCGTTTAAATATATTCTCAAAATTTAAAATAAATTTGAAAAATAAAATCCAAACAAATTAGAAAATTCAAAAACTCAAAAAGATTTTCGTTTTTGTAAATACTTTATTTTTGTGCAAATTTTCCAGACTTACCTTACCTTGTAGATAGCTTGTTGCTTGCCTCGGCTCCCGGCGACGACTTTTACACAACCATGACGATACAAGCTCGGATATAGGGGCGTTCTCTTTTCCCTACACCTTTTTACTGCTTTTCTTAGCTTAAAAACGCAATGAGGACATTGCTAGGTTTTAAGTGTGGGGTGGTTAGAGTTCGTCCTAGGTTTTTAATTTTGTCGTATGCTTGCTTGTGTTAATTTGAGTAACGTGTGTGCTATTATTGCTTGGACCCTTGGCGAAGTGACGCGGTTTTGATGATTTGTTAGGGTGTTTAGATTTTCGATCGAATATAGTGGACTTAGGTGGTTTAACTTGTTGGGATCTCCGTTCGGTTTTAGCTTGCGTGGCTATCCTTTGTGCTCGTTTAGAAACTAGTGCCTCGACTAGCCCTCGTCATCAAACACTCTTCTATAGGTTTTTTTGTTTTGTAATTTGGAGTCGTCAATTGGCTCCACGTGCTCGATCGAGAATTTTGTAAGGTTGCTAGTAGTAGCAACGAAATGATCTTAGTCGTTGAAAAGGCTTCAATATTTTCATTTTTTTTATTTGCTATTTAAGTACCTTAAGTCTATGGTACCGAAAAAAAAGAGAAAAATAAAATAAAAAAAGAAGAGAAAAAGAAAATAAAAATAATAAAAAAAGAGACGAATAAACAAGGATACGTTATAAATCCTTGAAGTTGTTGAGTAGCACGCTTTTTCCTTTTTTCCGATTTTTAGTATATATTTGTAAAGAGAGGTGTAAATGATCTTGGCTAGTAGGGAGCCGATTAACGGTTCGAGCGTGGATAGACCTTAGCCGGGGCAAGGACGGGGAGACCGACTTGGTGAATTGTTTAAGTCCTTTTAGGTTTCGGGAGTCGATCTAAATTTCCTTAACAACGCACATTGACGTCCTTTTAGCCAAAGCTAACAAGCAACGTAGCGTACGACGTCTCGAATTATTTTGTGCATTTGTTAGGATTGGTCGAGGGTAGTTTTGTAATTTTACGTTAGTTTTGCTTGAGGACAAGCAACCATTCTAAGTGTGGGGTGGTTGATTTGCACGTTTTTGTACATATTTTTCTTACCGTTCTTGTATCACGTTGCGTGTGTTTTGCTTGCTTTTAGGTGTTTTAAGAGTCGAGTTGGCCGCTTTTCATTATTTCTAGGTTTTCGTATTTTTGTAAGTTTTATTATTAGTTTTCGTAGTTTTTCACTCTTTCGTTTCTCTCTTGGCCTTAGGACGTCCAACCGTTTTTACTCGACTCGGGAATGGGTGGATCGTTTTTAATCTAGTTTGTTTTCATGTTATTTCTTTTAATCTTGTGTTGATGCTTGGATCATAGTTTAGTTGTTATTTTGATTATCAAAACTTCCATTTTCATTTTATAGCTTTCTAGCTTTTGAACTTATGCATTTAAGTTGTTTAGTTGTTAGATCAATTTCCCAAGTTTTTAGAAGTTTTATAAGATCTTCCTATTTAAACCTTGAATTGTTGCTAAATTAATATTGTTGACTTTTTCAAATAAGCATGACTTTAATTTTCCCTCTATTTTCCTTAATTTAAATTATAAGCTTTCTTAGTTAACTAGTTTAGATTAATCATTTTTAAATAAGCTTTAATTTCCTTTTCGTATTTTAATGCTTTCAAAACTCCTATTTCAATTTAAGTTTAGTTATAAAAACCAAATCCAAATCAACGACTACTGCTTTCCTAGTTTAGATTAGTTTAATTTCAATCGAAAACAAGAGCAAATAAGAAACCGATAAGCCGATAACATCCATCCTCGAGAGACACGACTCGGGAAGAACTCGCCGCCCTACAACCGGCTCCGTACTCTTGCGGAGACGATTTCTGAACCAGCGCGTCGAGGATTCGTCGATCACTTGGTGAGCTAACGAAATGGTTATGGTTATAAGGTGATGACTGGTTTGTGGTATGGAATGTTTTCTTGATCGACCTATTTTAGGTCGAGTAAATGGTTTATGGTGTTTTGAATTTTCAAAAGCATATGATTTTATTTTCTTGTATTATTGCGCCCGGTGATAACTTCAGGCAGCGAAGGGAAGGTTTTATGGTCTCAGGTCGTTAGGAATGGAGTCTCGGGACTCGGCCTGGGGACTCACCAGTTTCTTCTTTCAAGAGGAGCATTCTTATTGGAGGATGAGCGGGCTCAGCGAGCTGACCTTTTGGAGGTCGCGATTTTATCTGGTAACTTTTTATAGGATGATTGGTGTTAAAGCTCGATATATCAGGCTGGGTGATTCTGAAATATGGTTTGGTAAGGTGGCGGGGTGATTTACGTATGTTTTGTGTTTTATTGTGTTATGAGCTGGTTATGTTCTTTTAATTTTCTGTTTCACATGTCCCACCTGATTTCGTACCTCAATCAGCTAGAACATGGGGGACTAGCTGATACGGACCTAAATGTCCACACGTGATATTATTTTAAATATGTGGGTATTTATGGTAAGCGACCTCATTTCCTGGAAGGAGAATTTCTTCTAGAAGGTGAGCGAGCTGGATGGTTTCTTCGGAGATGTGGGCGAGTTGGTTTGTGGAGTAGCGACCTGAAATATGAGGATGAGTTCTCATATAGGGTCGCGACCTCTTATGTCTTTAGTTGGGGGTCGTCTTTTAGCTCGGTTATGGGCATTATAAATATCAGGCCTGAATGGGCTCATATGGATGGTCTTATGGGGTCCCGGCGGATTGTATGGAAAGAATAACAGGCCCATGCCTGTTCTGGTAATTTAATGAGAGATTTATTGTTTATGGGAACTTAGCATATAGGAGGAGTCATAACTCTAAGTCAGTTGTGGTATTTATGGAATATTGATGGGAGAAGGAAACCCTGACTTGGGGAGGACTTCTCTTGTCTCTATAAAAGGAAGTATTGTTTTGCAGGACCGGCTAGGTCGCTAAGAGTATTATTCGGAGGCTTGGCAGATCGCTGTGACGTATTTGGAGAATGTTTCAGGTCGCTGATCTCTATTCTGAGGTTAGTACCCCCTGTTCTTTTCTATTTTTTATTTAAAACCGGAAAAAATAGAAAACGCGTATTTGACAATCAACACCCAATATTCGTGGTTCTGTGACATAGAGACTAACCCCGAGCCACCTTCACAAAATCAAGACGCTTCTTCGATTTGCATTTCCAACGAAACAAGTTGATCGATCGATTGTATCTTGGTCGAATTACACGACACGTGTAAATACGAACATGCTCATTGATATTTTTCAATCGAAATCGGGTCAAAACCACCCCACGTGCCTAAAATGATAGGATTTGTTTTATTTTTACGATTTTTCTATTTTTTTCTACTTTTCCTTAATTTAAAAAAAAACGTGGGGATTAATTCCCATGGGGATTTCTGAGGGGAATTTAGTTGACCGCAGTATTTTCGAGGGGAAATTCTCCATTTGGTTTTTTTAAATTTAAAAAAAGGGAAAAATCGAAAGAACTAGAAAATGCATATTTACCAATTAACACCCTATCCTCGTGGTTCTGTGACATCGATACGTATCCTGTGCCACCTTCACAAAATCACGACGCTTCTTCGATTTGCATTTCAAACCGAAGAAGTTGATCAATCGATCGTATCTTCGTTGTTGGTCGAATTACACGACACGTGCAAATATGCATATGCTCGGTGATATCTTTCTATTGAAACCGGGTCAAAAACACCCCACATTCGTAAAATGATAGGATTTTTTTTATATTTACGCCTTTTTTATTTTTTTGATTTTTTATTTAAAATAAAAAAATATAGAAAATGCGTATTTACCGATCAACAACTCATCCTCGTGGTTCTATGACATCGAGATGCATCCCGTGCCACCTTCAGAAAATCACGGTGCTTCTTCGATTCGTGTTTCCAACCAAACAAGTTGATCGATCGATCGTATCTTGGTCGAATTACACTACACGTGTAAATACGCACATGTTCATTGATATTTTTAAATCAAAATCGGGTCAAAACCACCCCCACGTGCCTAAAGTGATAGGATTTGTTTTATCTTTGTGATTTTTCAATTGTTTTTTATTTTTATTTTTCTTTTATTTAAAAAATCGAGGGGATTAATTTCCCCTCTGGATTTCTGAGGGGAAATTATTTCCCCTCTGTATTTCCCCTCGGTATTTCTGAGGTGTAATTCTTCCCCTTGTTTTTTTTTAAATTAAAAAAAGGGGGAAAATAAAAAAATAGAAAATGCGTATTTACCGATCAACAACCGATCCTCGTGATTCTATGACATCGACACGCACCTCGTGGAACCTTCACAAAATCATGATGCTTCTTCGATTCGCGTTTCCAAATGAACAAAATGATCGATCGATCGATCTTATCTTGGTTGTTGTTCGAATGGCACGACACATGTAAATACACACATGCTCGGTGATATCTTTTTATCGAAACCGGGTTAAAAACACCCCACGTGCATAAAATGATAGGATTTGTTTTATTTTTACGCCTTTTCTATTTCTTTTCAAAAACTTTTCTATTTTTCATTTAAAATAAAAGTTGGAAACACATATTTACCGATCAACACCCGATTCTCGCAGTTCTATGACATGGAGACGCACCCCGTGCCACCTTCACAAAATCACGACGCTTCTTCGATTTGCATTTCCAACCAAACAAGTTGATCGATCAATCATATCTTGGTCGAATTACACGACATGTGTAAATACGAACATGCTCGTTGATATTTTTCAATCGAAATAGGGTCAAAACCACCCCCACGTGCCTAAAATGATATGATTTGTTTTATTTTTACGATTTTTCTATTTTTTCTACTTTTCCTTAATTTAAAGAAATGGGGATTAATTTCCCATGGGGATTTCGAAGGGGAATTTAGTTGACCGTGGTATTTTCGAGGGGAAATTCTCCCCTCGGTTTTTTTAAATTAAAAAAAAAGAAAAATCGAAAGAGATAGAAATGCATATTTACCGATCAACACCCAATCCTCGTGGTTCTATGACATCGAGACGCACCCCGTGCCACCTTCATAGAATCACGACGCTTCTTCGATTCGCGTTTCCAACCGAACAAGTTGATCGATCAATCGTATCTTGGTCGAATTACACGACACGTGTAAATACCAACATGCTCGTTCATATTTTTAATGAAAATTGGGTTAAACTACCCCACGTGCCTGAAATGATAGGATTTGTTTTATTTTTACATTTTTTCTATTTTTTCGATTTTCTCTTTAATTTAAAAAAATGTGAGGGGAAGTTAGTTACCCTCGGTATTTCCGAGGGGAAATTATCCCCCTCGTTTTTTTAAATATAAATATATGAAAAAAATGAAATAAAACAGAAAAAGCGTATTTACCAATCAATACTCGATCCTCGTGGTTCTATGACATTGACACGCACCCCGTGCTACCTTCACGAAATCACAACGCTTGTTCGATTTGCATTTCCAGCTGAACAAGTTTCTTTATTTCAAAAAAGACAAAAAGATTATTGTCTTCCACTTATACACTGCTCATTTTCGATCCTAGTTAATTAATGAAGAAATGACGACTGGTTCATTTTGGAATATACAAGCATGCCTCCTTCTTCATAGTCTTACTTTTTGATCTTCAAATGTTTAATGGATGGATCAAATATTATTTAATAATTTTGGAGATGATACCGACTGAGTTTGTGAAGAAATTTGGCGAAATTATGTCTCAAGAAGCCCTTTTGTTAACTGATGATGAATATGGAAAATGTTGGAAGGTCAAGATTAAACCATGCGATGACCGTTTAATAGGAAGAATAAAAAAAGCATCTGAAACAACATTCAACTTATAATCATTTGTAGGGTTAAGTTGATTTACATTTAAAAATAAACAAACTCTATTATTTAATATATATATATATATATATATATTTATATATATATATTAAAAATAAATAAAAGTGATTTTAATAGGTAGATGCAATTGCCTGAAATGATTGGAAATGGTTTATTTTTACGATATTCTATTTTTTTTTCATTTTTTTTTAAAAACCAAGGGGAAGATTTTCCCCTCGGTATTTCCGAGGGATAAATTCCTTCGGTAAGTATACCCTAGTAAAGCCTTCGGTATTGCCTTCGCTAATTATAGCGGTAAACATTGGCGCCGTGTTTCCGAGGGATTTACTGAAGGTAAAGTCCTTCGGTAATGCCCTCGGTAAAAATTACCCTTGGTAATGCCCTCGAAATTTTCGAGGGTAATATTTCCCTAGGTGTTCCCCTCGGTAAAATACTATTTTTTTTTAGTGCTAGCTGTTTTATAATAATTACATTATATTTTACGGATAGATATTACATTATATTCTGTTTATCATATTTTTTTAGTAGAATAATTCATATTTCACAACTTTTGTAGTTTATCTATAGCATATATATTTATGTATATTTAAAATATAAACAAACATATTTTATAAATAGTATATACAATATTTTTCTCGCTAAAAGTGTGTTTCTAAATTATAAATGTTCTTATCATTGTTTTATAAATCTATATTTTCTTTTGTAACTTAAAAAATAAGTAAATTAAATAACTTATATACATGTAAATCACATTTAAATGTCATAAACAAACATTCATATTTCAAGAACATGAGTATTTTGTCCTTCAAACATATCAATTCATATATAAATTTATTAAAAAATTTAATATGTGAATGGATATGTTTGAAGGATAATATTTTCATGTTTATGAAATATATGAATGTTGTTTATAACTTTTTAAATTTCCAAATATTATAAAGATGAAGTGAAAAGAAAAAAGCAAAAAAAAGTTTTTTTGAATAAATAACAAAGTTGACATTATTAATAGGGTTACATGGGATAGAGATATATAAGTGAACATAAAAAAAGATAATAAGTTTTCAATTATGTAGAAAAAAACGAGCCTTTTGAAATATATGGAAAAAAAGGAAGAAGAACGCGTGCATATTATTTACAACACTGAGTACCGATAAAAAGAGTTGTCGCGTACTATTTTTTACAACTTTCAGTGCCCAAAAAAAGAGTTATTGCATACTTATTTTGTGCCTCACATCGAATTTAATCAAGTTGTTTAGATTAAATGTTACTATAATTATAGGTGTGAGGATAATAAGGAATTCAATCTCAAATTAGCGGCCCATTCGGGCCGCGAGTCAGCGGTTCATGCTTGACCAACCCAAGTAGCCAGGTTTTGAAGTAGGTTGACAACGAAACAGTCTATTAAAGCGACTCACATCAGAAAGTGCTTCGGTATAGCCGGGATGGGTGTAGAATAGGGATTCTTATGTTTTACTATGTTGTGATTATTAAAATTTAGAGACTATTAAATATGAATTTAAATATTCTTTATTACTTATTAAAGTTCTTAATATATACATAGCAATTTTTTTAAGTTTTCGTAATTGCTTCATAATATTTACAATAATAATCAAAGCAATTGGATTGAGTTTTCTTTTGAGATTATTAAACTGTGACTTAAGTCTTCCTTATCTATTATACAATGACTAAGAGTAAGTCTATTTGTTTTATTTTGATGACAAGTAATACTGGAAATGCATGTTAATCATAAAATTAGCTAAAGTTTAAATCAAATTATTATTTTTATTGCGAACAATTTTCATGATTCATTTTTCTTATTTAAGATCTACTTGACTCCGATAATTAAAGGAGTTGAGATGACTGCTATACGATATTTGATTTTAAATTATTGTATGGCAATATGCTGATTGAAAACTGATTTACTGATATAAACAACGAGTGATATAAAATAATATACATAAAAGGTCAGGAAAATATAAAATAATAATTATTAATATAGATTTCTTAAAATTATTTTAAAAAATATTAATAAAAAAATAATGATACCAAAATAATTATATTGATAAATAAGAATTTCCTTAATTCTGAAAGTAATACTTATGTAAAACTATAAATTAACATATAAAAAAATTTATAAAGGAATATATATATATATATATATANATTCAAACGCGAAGATTTTTTAAGATATAGGACAATTTTTGAATCGCCTATATTTAGAGGACAGAAATTAAAAAGGGTCAAACTTACAGGACAAAAATTGTGATTTTTCCTTTTTTAAATAGAAATTAAGTCTAATCAGTTATTAGGAGCTTATAAAAAACTTTTACCAAGCATATAAATTTGTTGATTAAGGGTAAATAAGTAATCAACTTTCTCAAATCGCTCAACCAAGCGGATAAGTAAGGATATCCTGAAGCGAAAGAGGTATCACTTTTCATAGATCTAAATTTATATAGCCTTAGGGAATTTGAAGCACTAACTTGAGCATTAGAGAGAGTTCACCGGAAAACCCTCTGGTCCTCTTTCGAATCCCATTTCTTGGTCCAGGTTCTCGAGCATAAGGCGGAGCCCGGTGGTTCAGGTTCCTTGATTGACCAATTGATGTCGCATGTGGTAAAGTCTGAAACTAAGGCTTGAGTAGGACGGTGGACCTTGAAGAAATCCGACATAATATGGCGGTTGATTAGAACTACTCGTCAGAATCAAACATGATTGACAATGGTTCCGGTGTGAAGGCAACAGCGTAGGCAACCCTGAAAGTCTGAAAGAGCCCAAAACAGTTAATTTGCTAGAGCCTCTCTGTATGTAAACTCATGATCAATATATCACTACTGCAGAAGTGAGTTTTAAAGGCGGTTCTGGCAAACTTTTAACGGTGGCTTTGGAAACACCGTGGTTATTAATGGTTGATAAGCGAGAAATTACACGCTAATTGACAGTTTAATTCCGGTGATTTTATGTGCTTAATATTATCATATATGCTTATTTCTCGCATAATTATTATTATGAGCAATCAAGCACCAATCGTATATTTCTTCTCTATTTTGCAGTATTTGGTGCTATAATTATTGAAGGATGTCTCACAAGGAAGTAGAGAAATGAGGATTGATGAATCGACGAGAGAAAAACCAAGAATCAGGATGGTTGCGTCGACAACGCGTCGATGGCGAGGATGGATCGCGTCAGTCGACGCGATGTGCGGTGTTGCACTGGCTGTGCGCGCGTCAATCGACGCTGGGTCGACGCCATGTCGACGGGAAGCTGCTAAAGTGTCGATAGAAGGTCCTTCAGTTGATGCAATGTCGACGCTCACTTCTGAAGCGTCGATTGGAAGGGCGTCAGTCGACGCAATGTCGACGCTCACTTCTGAAGCGTCGATTGGAAGGGCGTCAGTCGACGCAATGTCGACGCTCATGCTCTGAAGCGTCGATTGGAAGGGCGGAAGTCGATGCCCATGCAGTACGACACGGGCGGGTGATGCGCGTCGACGCCGAAGGCTGATTCGCGTCAGTCGATGCTCTGTCGATGCCGACTCGGCCGAGCTATTTTTGGAAGAAAACTTGCGCGGAAAGAAAGAGGAGTCCTATATAAACCCGACCTAATCCCGTCCAAAACACAACTTTTGACACACATAACATATCCTAGGTTTCTAAGGAGTTCCAAGAGAGGTCCCAAGTCATTCCAATTCATCCATACGCAAGAGAACTTGAAGATTGAAGATCAAAACACAAGATTCAAGTTCTACACATTGTCTCTTCTATTTTATCAAGAATTATGTTTGTTTATATGAACCTTTTCTTTTATTTTCTTAACTCCATGAGTGAGTAAACTTATTATCTAGATTTAGGGATGTTAAAACCCTCGTGAAGCTATGTTTGATTGATTTATGCAGTATTATCTTTCGTTCTCATATGCGATTGTTTGTGTTGTTCTAATTTCAACTTATGATTACTTAATTCTTAATTTGGCTTGATCACTTAGATTAGGGATTGGTTATATATTGCTAGAAATAGGATTGCTTCCCGTGTAATTGTCGTAATTACTATTTCTCTGAAGCAACTAATGATTGTAAATCGTTAGGGACAACACAACATAGGTTGAATGAACCGAGCTTATGCGTTTGTTGCCTAGATTAATCTATTTGCCTAATTATTAATGTTGTTGTTGGGTTGAACCTAGAGAGCTTATTCTAGGTTGTTCAATAATTAGATTCAATTAAAGAGCTTATTTTAATTGAGTAAACGTTAAGGGCAAATTCGAGTAGCAGAGATTATTGCTACTTAGGGTTTTTAGTCGCATATGATGAATGGATTATGATATTGTGATTGGTTAAACGAGTGAATCGAGGGTGGAAACTGAACTAGAACTAGACCTTTATTATTATTGAATTCTTCGTTAATTATTTTCTTGTTAGTTTAATTGCTTGTTTATTTTATTAGTTATTTAATTCATGATTCCTACCCCCGATGATTTATTTAAATAAAATATGAATCATCATAATCTAACCACACTACTCGTGGGTTTGACCCTTACTTATCGCTACTACTAGTTAGTGGAGAAAAGCTGAGGAAAATAAATATTTAATTTGACGCTTACGACGAGGCGGTCAAATTTTGGCGTCGTTGCCGGGGAGTGACGCGTTAAATTGTGATTTCTAGTGTTTTAATTTTATTTTTTTATATTTATTGCTTTTTTTTTTGTTTTGGAACAATTTAAACTCTTGTTGAGTGTTTTCTCAGGTGAATGAACTTGAGATCATCCGAAAAGAAGAATTTGCATTATTACCCGGAAATCAACAAGAGAGGTCGTGAGTTGAAGAAGAAGAAGGAGGCTTCAAATTCGGAGCAGGTGCTACCCAACTACATATCCAAAGATTCTTCGAGCGAGAGCGAAGGACGAGAAAACGAGACGATGGCTGGTCAAGCCTAACGAACATTGAAGGAGTTGGCAAACCCCGACCTCCCACAACAACCGTTGTGCATTACTTTTCCAATGATGAACGATGCTACATTCGATTTACGATTCGTACTAATCCATCACCTACCTTTATTCCATGGACTCACTGGCGAGGATACGCACAAGCACTTGAAAGAATTTCATGTCATTTGCACAAGCATGAAACCCGCCGGAGTCACGGACGAACAAATCAAGCTAAGGGCATTCCCCTTTTCATTGAAAGACCTAGCTAAAGATTGGATTTACTACTTACCTTCGGGATCCATCACTACGTGGGGGGCCATGGAGAGAACATCTTTGCAGAGGTACTTTCCCGCATCACGAGTGGCAAATCTTCGAAATGACATTTTTGCGGCTAGGCAGACGCAAGGAGAAACATTGCACGAATACTGGGAACGATTCAAGAGGCTAGTTGCAAGTTGCCCTCAACACCAAATGGGCGAGAACCTTTTAATCAGTATTTCTATGAGGGATTATGCCTTACTGATTGAAACATGATTGATGCCACTAGTGGAGGCACCTTGATGGACAAGACACCGACGACAGCAAAAGAACTAATATCGAACATGGCAACCAACTCTCAGCAATTCAGCAGTCGTGATTCTTCATTAAAATCGGTGAATGAGCTGGGTATTGATTCATTACAAACCCAATTAAGTGAATTGAATTCCATGATGAGTGCGGGAGGAGCTCCAAAGGTTTGACCATGCGGTCTATGCGAAATATTGGGGCATGTAACTGATGACTGCCCACATTTTTACTCAGTACGCGAGGCACACGTGAACGCCTTGGGAATCGGAAATGGGCAAGGGAGGAAGTACGACTCGTACCCCCACACTTACAACCCGAGATGGGGCGACCACCCTGGTTTTAGATGGAGGGATCAGCAAGGAAATATACAGCAAGGGAATATACCTGGAAATCAAGATCAAGGGCCCTCCCAAGCTCAACAAAGGGGACAGAATTTCCCGAATCAATACAACAACCAACAGCGGAAAGAGAATGCATCCCCACAGTTGGATGAAATAGTGAGATCATTAGCGACAAGAGTAAAAGGCCTAGAGACCCAAATGAGTCAAATGGCGGAACACATAGTCAAACTAGAAGCACCAGGCAGTGGCCGATTACCTCCTCAAACCGAGGTGAATCCGAAAAATGTGAGCGCTGTTACGACACGAAGTGGCAAGAAAGTGGAAGGACCGGCCAATCCAATGCTAGAGCCGGAAAATGAAGACAAAACGGAGGAAGAAAACTCAGAGCTAAAACATGGTGAAAAGGGTAATCCTAAACCTTCTAATAATTTTAATAACCCCATTGTTTCTCCTCCTAGGACCGATCCACTTCCCTTCCCATCGAGAGTCAAGCGCCAAGCTAAGGAAGACACGGAGAGGCACATACGAGACATTTTCAAGAAAGTGAGATTACAATCCCACTTGCCGATGCGATCAAACAAATTTCTCGTTACGCCAAATTCCTCAAGGACTTGTGCACCAACAAGAGAAGGTTGAAAGGAGACAAAAAAGTCCTAATGGGAGCTAACGTGTCGGCTATTTTCCAAAAGAGCTTGCCACAAAAGCGGAATGATCCGGGCATATTTTTCATTCCATGAACGATTAGAGACATGCGAGTCGAGCGAGACATGCTAGATTTGGGGGCATCAATAAATGTTATGCCACGCACAATTTTCGATTGTTTGAAGGTTGGACCGTTGAAGAAAACAGGGGTACTAATCCAACTTGCCTACCGAAGCACTGCCTACCCTGATGGTGTTATTGAAGATGTTCTCGTAAAAGTGGATGAGTTGATTTTCCCAGCCAACTTCTATGTGTTAGGCATGAATGAGTCTGCATTAAAATCGCCACCTATCTTACTGGGGCGACCATTTTTGAACACTGCTCAAACGAAAATCGACGTTACTCGAGGCACTCTAACAATGGAATTTGACGGTCATATTTTTTAATTTAATATTTTTGATGCTATGAGATTTCCTGACTATGATAACTCTATTTTTGCACTTGATTGTTTTAACTCTCTAGCGCAGGAATTTCTAGAAATGAACAAACAAGAGGAGCTCGAGACGGCGATCACACGAAGTTTGGGGGAGGACTCGTTGCTTTTGAGTTACCCTCTAACTGAACCAACTTGGGAGGACGACGTACAAGAGATAATGTCGGCCTTGCGCGCACTTAATGGGAAACCGAGAGAAGAGGACGTGAATTTCATCAAACTTCCCGACTCGCACGAGAAAGCCATTCCATCCATAGTCAAGGCACCGGAGCTCGAACTAAAAGCCCTACCGGAGCACTTAAAGTATATTTTCCTGGGAGATAACGAAACGTTGCSTGTAATCATTTCATCACGCTTAGACAACTTCCAAGAGGCGTCACTGCGACGAGTACTCAAGGATAACAAACAAGCAATCGGGTGGACCATAGCAGACTTGCGAGGAATAAGCCCTTCCATGTGTATGCACCGAATTTTGCTCGAAGAGAGTGTTGCACCATCTAGGGAGCCATAAAGGCGATTGAATCCACCGATGATGGAGGTGGTAAAGAAGGAAATTCTGAAGCTGTTGGATGTAGGAGTAATTTACCCCATTTRTGATAGTCGGTGGGTGAGCCCGACTCAAGTTGTTCCGAAGAAGTCSGGGGTAATGGTGGTCGAGACTCAAGAAGGCTAATTGGTTCCAGTGAGGGTGCAAACGGGTTGGCGAGTTTGTATTGATTATCGTAAGCTAAACTCCATGACTCGCAAAGACCATTTTCCTCTTCCATTCCTTGACCAAATGATTGAGAGATTGGCGGGCCATTCATACTACTGCTTTTTAGATGGCTACTCGGGATATTTCCAAATTCCTATAGCACCCGAGGATCAAGAGAAGACTACCTTCACATGACCCTTCGGCACATTTGCCTACCACCGAATGCCATTTGGACTTTGCAATGCACCGGCCACATTCCAACGATGTATGGTAAGTATCTTTTCGGAATACGTTGGCGAGATTATAGAGGTCTTTATGGATGATTTTAGCGTTTATGGAAATTCTTTTGAGGTATGTCTTGAGAACTTATCTTTGATTTTGAAACGTTGTGTCGACACTAATCTTGTACTAAATTGGGAAAAATGTCATTTTATGGTAGAACAAGGTATAGTTTTAGGACACATTATTTCGTTAAAAGGAATAGAAGTCGATAAATCGAAGATTGACACTATAGCTGCGTTGCCTTACCCGCCAATGTGCGGGAAGTTCGTTCTTTTCTTGGCCATGCAGGATTTTATAGGAGATTTATCAAGGACTTTTTGAAGATCGCTTCGCCACTTTGTAGGCTCTTGCAAAAAGATGTGGAATTTGAGGTCGATGACAACTGCAAGAAGGCCTTTGACACACTGAAGGAGCGGCTGACCACTTCTCCAGTTATCCAAGCACCAAGATGGGATCTACCCTTCGAGATGATGTGCGATGCGAGTGACTATGCTGTGGGAGCCGTGCTAGGGCAGAGGGTGAACAAAGCAACCCATGTGATCTATTATGCATCGAGGACCTTGAACCCTGCCCAAGAAAATTATACTACCATGGAGAAGGAGCTTCTAGCTGTTGTTTTTGCCCTTGAGAAGTTCGGTTCATAAATCATTGGATCAAAGGTGGTGGTTTTTAGTGATCACGCGGCCCTGCGACATCTACTTACAAAGAAGGAGATGAAGCCACGACTCATACGGTGGATTTTACTACTCCAAGAACTCGATTTGGAAATCAAAGAAAAAAAGGGAGCCGAGAATAACGTGGTCGATCACCTTAATAGATTAGTGCACGTGGAAGATGAGCTACAACTTGATGAAAGATTTCCAGACAAGCAGCTACTTGCATTTGAATACGTGGATCCTTGGTACGCCGACTTGGTAAATTTTCTAGTTGCTCGTGGGTTTCCAACAGGACTGACGGAAGCAAGGAGGGACAAGCTGAGGAGTGATGTGAAGTATTATGTATGGGACGATCCATACCTTTGGAGGTATTGTGCTGATCAAGTCATTCGAAGGTGTGTTCCCGAATCGGAGTTCCACGCTATTATTTCATTTTGCCATTCTCATGCATGTGGAGGACATTTTGGATCAAAGAGAACTGAACACAAGGTAATTGAATGTGGTTTTTATTGTCCATCCCTATTTCGAGATGCGTATGAATTTTATAAGGCATGTGATAATTGTCAACGCACGGGGAACCTTTCACGGAGAAGTCAAATGCCCCAAGTGCCCATAATGGTTTGTGAAATTTTTGATGTGTGGGGCATCGACTTTATGGTCCCCTTTCCTAATTCTTTCAAGAATGTTTATATTTTTCTTGCGGTGGATTATGTCTCCAAGTGGGTGGAAGCGAAAGCCACCTCAACTAATGACTCTAAGGTTGTTGCACGTTTCATTAAATCTCGGATCTTCTCAAGGTTCGGGATCCCTCGAGCTATCGTGGCACCCACTTTTGCAACAAAACGGTGGAGGCATTACTCCGAAAGTATGGTGTTGCTCATAGGCTTTCTACGGCCTATCATCCTCAAACAAATGGACAAGTCGAAACTTCAAACCGATAAATCAAGTCCATCTTGTAAAAGACCGTCAAAGCAAACCGTAAGGATTAGAGCATCAAGCTGAATGATGCACTGTGGGCGTATCGCACGGCGTATAAGACACCAATTGGGATGTCGCCGTATCGCCTTGTTTTTGGGAAGCCATGTCACTTGCCGGTGGAGCTCCAACACAAGTCATTTTGGGCCGTGCAGCAATGCAACTTTCATTTTGATGGAGCCGGTGCCCTAAGAAAGTTGCAACTATGAGAATTGGAGGAAATCCGGAACGAAGCATTTGAAAATTCGCTAATTTATAAAGAGAAGACGAAGGCGTCCCATGACTTGAAGATTTCAAGGAAAGAGTTCGTAGTGGGCGAAAAAGTGCTACTTTTTCATTCTCGCCTTAAGCTATTTCCTTGTAAGTTGCGTTCAAGGTGGGTTGGACCGTTTGTTGTCACCCAAGTATTCCCGCATGGTGCGGTGGAGATTTTTAGCCCAAAGACGAACAAGACGTTCAAGGTGAACAGACACCAACTCAAACCGTATTATGAAGGTTTTCACTCTGTTGATGAGGAACGGATGGAGTTGGAAGTGCCACCTATGACTTGATCAAGGGAATAAGTCGAGCCAACGACTTTAAACAAAAGCGCTTATTGGGAGGCAACCCAATGTTTACTTGTTTTATTTTCTATTTTTCTTGCAGCTTTGGAGGCGATAACTTGTTTTGGATGTGTGGGCCATTTTTCAAAGGACCGAGCATCATAATTAATAGGACCAAGACCCCTCGACATTTCCCCGGGTGAATTCTTTTCCTACTCTTTCCTCATAATATTTATCATGTGCTTGTTCTTGTTTGTATTCYCTTGAGGACAAGCTAATATTTAWGTTTGGGGGAGTGGGATATTAAGGTTATTATTGAGCATATGGGCTGAAATAATTGATAAATTRTTGAAAWTTRTTGTGATAAATCCRGGAGGTTTGGGAAGAATTTYATTAAAAGTACTTGCTTGAATTGCCTTGATYAACTATGTTTCGGTTAAAGTCTTTAGTCGTRATTTGATTTAGAGGTKAAAGGTACGCATGTTAGTGCTTTTGTGATTCATATGTGGGGCGTCAATTCTAGATTATTGCGTTGTTGATGTGTACTTGTGGTTTCCATACTTAATATGAGTTTATGTGGGGCCTTGAAGTTGGCGATTGCGTGATGATATCTCGTTAGTAGAAACAGAAGTCAAATAAAGTCCGGTTGGGGTTTACCGGCATGGTGAAAGTAGAAAATTGAAAAATCAAAAAGAATTGAGGTGCCGAAACAGCTGCCTATCCGTATTTATCAAGTGCATTCGCTTATAAATTCCAAAGAGCGAAGTCCAACGAAGATGCTAGTAGCTCAACAATTCATGCACGTGCTCAAAAGGCGCATCACACTATCAAATTCTCAAAACATGGCGGAGGTGAACTCAACAAATCAAACACCCAATCAAGACAATCCTCCTATCCAGTGCCTTATCATCATTATGAAGTCAAGGACGGTAGTGCGGAGCTGCGGGCCTCAATTATAAAAATAAAAATAAATAAATAAATGGGAGAGGACGAGATATCTGATCGTAACCAACAATGGATAGAGTCAAACCATTGAGTAACGAGGGGGCACCATAGTGCATTGACATGACGTGTATAAAAAGGGGTTGCCAATCTACTGGGATCACCTAGGCCAATACATGAAACGTCTAAGATTTCTAAAAATATAGTGGTGTCTAGAGTCCGAATAAATTTATTTGGCTAATTTGAGTGAGTTAATTATATTATGTTTGTCCTATGCTTTAATTCTTCACATTGCTTAAGGACAAGCAAGGTTTAAGTCTGGGAGATTTGATAAGCGAGAAATTGCACGCTAATTGACGATTTAATTCCGGTGATTTTATGTGCTTAATATTTATATATGCTTATTTCTCGCATAATTGTTATTATGAGCAATCAAGCACCAATCGTATATTTCTTCTCTATTTTGAAGTATTTGGTGCTATATTTATCGAAGGATGTCTCACAAGGAAGTAGAGAAACGATGATTGACGAATTGACGAGAGAAAAACCAAGAATCAGGATGGTTGCGTCGACAACGCGTCGATGCCGAGGATGGATCGCGTCAGTCGATGCAATGTGCAGTGTTGCGCTGGTTGTGCGCGCGTCGATCGACGCTGGGTCAATGGGAAGCTGCTGAAGCGTCGATAGAAGGTCCGTCAGTCGACGCAATGTCGATGCTCATGCTCTGAAGCGTCGATTGGAAGGGCGTCAGTCGACGCAATGTCGACGCTCATGCTCTGAAGCGTCGATCGGAAGGGCGACAGCCGACGCAATGTCGACGCTCATGCTCTGAAGCGTCAATTAGAAGGGCGGCAGTCGACGCCCATGCAGGACGACACGGGCGGGTGATGCGCATCGACGCCGAAGGCTGGTTCGCGTCAGTCGACGCTCCATCGATGCCGACTCGGCCGAGCTATTTTTGGAAGAAAACTTGCGTGGAAAGAAAAAGGAGTCCTGTATAAACCCGACCTAATCCCGTCCAAAACACAACTTTTGACACACATAACATATCCTAGGGTTCTAAGGAGTTCCAAGAGAGGTCCAAAGTCATTCCAATTCATCTATACGCAAGAGAACTTGAAGATTGAAGATCAAAACACAAGATTCAAGTTCTACACATCGTCTCTCCTATTTTATCAAGGATTATGTTTGTTTATCTGAACCTTTTCTTTTATTTTCTTAACTCCATTAGTGAGTAAACTTATTATCTAGTTCTATGGATGTTAAAACCCTCGTGAAGCTATGTTTGATTGATTTATGCATTATTATCTTTCGTTCTCATATGCGATTGTTTGTGTTGTTCTAATTTCAACTTATGATTGCTTAATTCTTAATTTGGCTTGATCGCCTAGAATAGGGATTGGTTATCTATTGCTAGAAATAGGATTGCTTCCCGTGTAATTGTCGTAATTACTATTTCTCCGAAGCAACTAATGATTGTAAATCATTAGGGACAACACAACATAGGTTGAATGAACCGAGCTTATGCGTTTGTTGCCTAGATTAATCTATTTGCCTAATTATTAATGTTGTTGTTGGGTTGAACCTAGAGAGCTTATTCTAGTTTGTTCAATAATTAGATTCAATTAAAGAGCTTATTTTAATTGAGTAAACGGTAAGGGCAAATTCGAGTAGCAGAGCTTATTGCTACTTAGGGTTTTTAGTCGCATATGATGAATGGATTATGATATAGTGATTGATTAAACGAGTGAATCAAGGGTAGAAACTGAACTAGAACTAGACCTTTATTATTATTGAATTCTTCGTTAATTATTTTCTTGCTATTTTAATTGATTGTTTATTTTATTAGTTAATTTAATTCATGATTCCTACCCCCAATTATTTATTTAAATAAAATACGAATCATCACAATCTAACAACACTCCTCGTGGGTTTGACCCTTACTTATCTCTACTACTAGTTAGTGGAGAAAAGCTGAGGAAAATAAATATTTAATTTGACGCTTACGACGAGGCGGTCAACGGTGGTTTTTGAACCGCCGTAAAAAGTGACGCTTTTTACGGCAATTCAGGAAACCACCTTAAAAAGGGTCACTTTTTACGGTGGTTCTTGAAAAATACCTTCTAGAAAGTAGATTTCCAAAACGGACATTGAAAAATATTTTCTAGAAAGTGGTAAAAAAATTAAAAAAAAAATGAAAGCAGGTGCACCAAAATTATCAATAATATAATTTTGTACAATAAATTTAGCTTAGAAAACTAAATCATTCAGAACTCGAACTCGAATTTCTGTCTCTCAATACGCAATTCATCACCAACAAAATTATAAAAGATTATTCAAATCAAAACTCGTCTTCAAATCAATTGTATGAAGAGTCTGTATTAGAAAATCATTCCTTATTAAAATATATGCAGTTCAAATCAAAACAAGCTAATTATAAGGACATTTCATTCTCTATTAAAGGCATCACGAAGAATTTATACAATCGGCACATTGATAATTATTCTAATTCGAAAACTAGGAACTTAAAAGGCTTTCCTTCTTCCAAAGTAGAGAGATAGGAAGGATCATAAGATCATAAGATCTTGAATTTGGAGGCGCCGACCCGAGTGTCCATGTACTCTGCTTGCAGCAGGAACAATCCCATTTGTCCATACACGGCGCTGAAGATTAAATTTTCTGCAACGAAAATAATCAAGTTAATTTTTTTTAAATATTTTGCAAAAAAGGTAAAAAGTTGTACCAAGAATAAAGGGGCAGGCCTTCCAGGTTCCGGGTTTCTTCTGATTAGCGGGCCAGTTCCGGTAGTCAACCGTTCCATCTTTCGTGTAATTATCCTCCTCAGCCATCACTTCCATACTATTAATATTCAAAAATTAATAGCCCTGAAAATTAATAAACGTTGCATATACATGTACTAAAATTAAAGCATTTTAATACCTCTCAAATGCTGTGTGAAATATGGCGTGCCTAGCCTAGGGACCACACCAATACGAGTTCTTATCAGTGTGCATCTTACCTACAGTTTTTTGGGGTTTTAATGTGTTATTTATGTCTAAACCAAACCTTCGACGGAAAGGCTGGAGTAGTAGAATAGGAAAATAATTATAATTATAATTATAAGGAATTCCCAAACTAAACCATATCAACTCAGCCAAAAGTTTTATTTTGAATTAAATTAACACAAAGTACCTATAAGGCTATAATAAATAATATACTCTCAATCAAATTCAATTCAAAGTATGAAAAACATATCCAAAAATCAAATACTACAGAACACATAATCGCTTTCCAAAACTCATAAGAAAGTGAAGTTAAACTAGCAACTGCAAATGAACTAATGTAACTCCAACTGTAAAAATGTGAAAGAATAAAGGACGGAGAATTTTGATTTTAATTAAAATAAAAAGAATTTTAAAAAAAAAACTTCTAGAGCCAGAGATATAGAGAGAAAAAGAAAATTTAAAATTAAAATACCTGACGTCTAAGATCATCCTCACTAAGTGATAAACACAATTTCTTATAAAGAAAATGAGAATCACCATACAAACTAAATTATTGAAACAAAATTTCAAAATAAAATGTTCAAGAATTCAAGAACACGAACAAGATACAACAAGAGTATTAGCAACACCTGCCACCATTACAACATCTAAATCGCATTTAATCCTCATTACAACCAATACTAAAAACTTAATCTTTCACTGTCATCCATAAAGTCAAGAAACCTGAATAATAAAAGCCCTAAAAAAACTGCACTCGAAAGAGCATTGATGTCACCCAAGTATGTTTCTTTTCAGTGTTTAATTGCAACCCCCTTTAATTATTAACTGACTTTACACTAAGATATATAATACAAAATCGTGCATACCTTGTGCCTGTTTTCATCAGGCGTAGTTGAATAATTAATGTGTAATTGTACTTTCCCAACTTGCTCATGCTCTGGTTCACGGTACATAAAACATGGACGCACCTTCTCCCCCTGCAATATAAAGATCATTAATTAATTCACTCATATAAAACAAAAAAGATGTTGAGACTATGCAATCATATAATTTTAACTTTGGATCGAGCCATCAATACCGATTCATCAGCAAGATCAGCCACCTGTATTGCAGCTTGGCTACAATACCTTCCCTTTGAACTGTGGACTTCGATCACAAGATCGTCTCTGAGTCCATCCGGCAAGCTGTGTACACAAGTAGTCGGGTTTTCGACCGGAGTGGCCATAGTTGGGTCTTCTATCACCGGTGATAATAAGGGAGGCAACGGGACGTCGGACGTGTCTCGCCTAATTGCGGCTCGTGCGTCTCGTCGCAACCTCT
>BMAC01000239.1:97955-115577 GCA_014905375.1 Phtheirospermum japonicum
TAAAAAGAAAAAAGAAAGAGTTCTTGGTTCATACGATAACACAACAAAACAAACAGAAAAAATTGGTTTTTTCGGAAAACCCTAGCAACACAGACGGAACCCTACCCACATATGTGTGCTGGGTATGTGACTTGAATATATTAATATGCATGCGTGATGTGTTTCAATATATTAAGCATGTGTGTGAAGTATGTATGGTGTACATATATATATAAGAACATAATATAAGAATGCATGCTGTATGATATGATATTTATATAGATAATATAACTGCATGCATGTAAAGTACTACTTATATATATATTCTGTTAATATGAATATGTTATGCATAATGATGCATACTGTTTTATAAATATTATATATATATGTATATGATATGTGTATATATAATATATTAAATATATGATTAATATATTAATATATATATAATTGTTATATATATGTGATTAATAGAAATCGACATGCTTATTCGATTTTACGAAAATCAGATTGTTTCTATTTATTAAAAGTAATTAAAATATTGTTTGAATTAATTGATTATAAAATTGGACCGTCGTCAATTGAATTCGATTCAATTTCCTTTTATTTAAAAATTTTTGTTTTTCGCTGCGCGACGGTACCACCGATTCCCAACACAATAACCCACTCAACTAATCTAATCACGAAGCAATGTGCTTCACCTCGTTCAAAAATAAAAACCTCACTTAACTCTCATAACATAGCCATTAAATTTAGTCTAATTCTCAACTCGTAACTCTAAACCGACTTGAAGCTCAAACCACTTAATAAAAATTGAAACTTATAATATGCTTCTACACAACTCATGCCTTTTAAACATTAGGCTTCATAAAAAATCAATAATTAACACAAGCCTTCATTAGTGCGTAGGCAATGACTAACTCAATTTCAACTAGACTCGCCATCCTTCTTTTTCTTCTTCTTTTTTTTTCCTCATTATATTTTTTATGGGGTATATTTTTTTTCTTTTTCTATTCGGATGGTGGTCGTTACTTAAAAAATGCATAAATCCCTAATAAAATTTCCAAAACTCTAATAACCAATAAAAACACGAACCCTTACCCCACTCTTTTAATGGGTTGTGGGGGTCGACTCAAAAAAACACTCATGGTTATAGACATGGATATTTCGGCTATGATTAGCTCATTCGAAATTTATAGTGGCTACAAATATGTGGATATGGCCGGAATAGGGCTTTTTATGTGCCTTAACGTCATTCAACTACACACAGCAATTTCAAAGAGATATCAAGACTGAAACTTATTCAAGCACATGCAATGATGATAATCACTCAGGCTACTCACTGGCTTTTTGCATGGAAAAGTTTTGAATTGACGCTGCTTTTAAGGTTTTGTGAAATCAATTGCGTCCAAGTACCATTTTACAATAATAATAATAATAATTTTAAAGAATTTGTGCAATTATACATGCTCAAAATACATGAACTTCAAATCATACATAATTAACTTTGACAGGCAAGCTAGACAAACACAATTTGACACAGAAATAGCAAACAATCACGTAAAAGAATTTAAAAAAACTGCACAAATTTCAAATATAAATAATACTCAACCATCCCCCCCTGTAAAAATCCGGCAATCCCCTGATTGCCCTAACGAGAGAATGAGAAGGAAACTCCCCTGAAAAGTTGAGTCTCTCCAATTGAAGTCGTGCAATTGGCCATTGTCTAGAGTCTTGTGATTGGATTTGTTCTTGAAACAAAACATCTGAAATACCAAAATACAAGTAAACGTAGAATTAATAAAAGCAAATAATAATAAATAGTGTTTATCAACAATAATAAGGCACAGAAAATCACTGCCACGGCCCAACAGTAGGCGGAAGAGCAGTGTTCCATGAAACGAGCAAGTTGGTTGTCGAATAGTGCCGTAAATCATCGGACGACCATTGCGCACTCCCTGCCTAGCGTCGACGTCGATAGCGTCGACTGACGCGCCCGTCGATGTGAAAATCGGCAATATGACCAATCCGCTAGTTTTCCTGCCGGTGGGTAACGGTGAAACGAACAGTAATAAAAATTTCTAAGTGACCGTTAACCCTGGGTGAACTGCACAATCTCACAGGAAAAATCAAAAACGTCCAAGTATAACTGAATAAATATTAAAAGACAAGGGACATGCGAAAATAAAAATTTTATTAATGCTGATTCGAAACACTTAAACAACTGAATAAAATTAAAATTGCGATAAAATAAACAGGATAGAGTAGGAGGGCAATCCTATGACTTGATAATGGAAAACTTAAATAATTAGCTAGTGGCAACGTCCTACGAATCTAAGGGGATCCATTGCGCAAATTCTCCAGTGCGGCAATCTTCTTTTGGGCTTCCTCCAGACGCTGCTTCCAATATCCTATGTTCCAATCGTGCGCCGCGTTTCCTTCTTTTAGATCCTTGATGTGGGCTTCCAGCTCTTCGATTCGGCGTAAAAGCACGAATTTTTCCTCGCGTATGTCGTAGTTTTTCCGCGGGAGGGTGATCCCATCTATCACTGCTGCATCTAACCGGGCCTCTTTCTCTTCGAGGAGCTTGTCCCTAATGGCGATCTCGTTTTCCAACTCAGCCTCGCTCCACAACAACCCAATATTTTGATTGGATAATTTTTCAATCTTCTCTCTAGTCATGAGAAGTTCGTCGTGAAACTCGTCCATGGACATGTCAAACTCCTCGGGGTTCTCCCTCCTTCGCTCGAGATCACGCTTTTCTCTCTTCAAATATCTAATGGCACCCTTAAGTTGGAGAATGGTGTCCCTCAACCCCGCATTCACTTCTCCCGATTCTCTCAATTGATCCTTTAATGCGTCTATCTCGAGGGTGTAATGGACTTCGTCCATTCGACAACCACCAACCCTATCTTTCATCTTTTGGATTTCAACTCGCAGCAAGTCCAATTCTTCTTCGTGCTCCATCCTCAACATCCACCTATTTTCATGGTTATTGTTTGCTTGTGGGATTGGCCTCGTGGTGTTGAAAGGCTTGGAGAATTAAATATTTTGTATAGGGAGACTTAGAATCACAAGAGAATTATGAAATATAGAGTGCAGGGGGTTGTGGTTTATATAGGAATTAATAGCTCTTGAATATAGGAGTCCTAGATTTACCCAAATTATAAATAAGGTAAGAGATATTAAGTTTCCTATTCTATTAAGAACTCTCTTAAGGTAATAGATCTAGACTCCAAAACCAACTAAATTTCGTGCAAAAAAATTGCCATAAACTTGTTTACCTATTGGGAATAAAATACCAAAAAATCGCAGACCAAAATTTCCAAATTCTGCACATCCCGTCGACGCGGGCGTATAGGCAGCGTTGATGCTGGCGTCGGTCGACGCGATCTGTGCATTGGCCTCCATATGGAATTTTTTTATTTTTCATTCTAAGAATTGATCCTTCCTTACATAAATCCTGTTTCATAAACATAACACAAACGAAAATAGAAAAAGAGAAATAACTAAAAAGAAATACAAGGGATAGAAAATAAAATAGCTTGGGTTGCCTCCCAAGAAGAGCATCTTTTAACGTCGCTTGCTCGACGCGAGTTTTCTTGATTAATCTGGAATCGGAGGAGGGTCCACTATCTTCAACATCTCACGATCTTGACTCGGTTCCTCTCCGTCACGATATAGCTTAACTCGGTGTCCATTGACTTGAAACGCTACATCTCATTTTTCGTAGTAAAGGGTGACTGCTCCAAAGTCGTTGATTTCTTTGATCACAAACGGGCCACTCCATCTTCACTTCAGTTTCCATGGAAAAAGTTTCAATCTAGAATTATAAACTAGATCTAACTTACCTACCTCCAAATGCTTGTTAACGAGTCTTCGATCGTGGCGTATTTTTGTCATCTTCTTTTGCCTCCATGCGTCATCATAAGACTCGTTAATTTCTTCAAGCTCGGTCAACTCCAATTTCCTATACTCGCCCGCCTCATCATAGTTCATATTTAACTTGCGAATGGCCCAACTAGCTCGGTGCTCTAACTCGACGGGCAAATGACACGCCTTCCCATAGACGAGTCAAAAAGGACTCATACCAAGCACTATCCTATAGGTCGTTTAATACGCCCACAGTGCGTCGACAATTTTAACTGCCCAATCTTTCCGACTTGGTCCAACTGTCTTCTCGAGGATAGCCTTTAGTTGACAATTGCTCGTTTCGACTTGTCCAGACGTTTGAGGGTGGTATGGCTTAGCGACCTTGTGCCGGACCCCATGTTTTGTCATCAGCCTTGCAAACGTTCAGTTGCAAAAATGGCTTCCTCCATCACTTATAACTGATTTCGGCACTCTGAATGTACTAAAAATATTTTCTTGGAGAAATTTAAGAACGACCTCCGCATTGGCTCTTCGAGCGGGGATCGCTTCCACCCACTTGGACACATAGTGGACACCGACTAGAATATACTCAAAATCTCCACTTTTAGGAAAGGATTCCATGAAATCTATTCCCCATATGTCGAGAATTCCCACTACTTGATTAGGTACTTGCGGCATTTCGTCTCGCTTTCCTATGTTGCCGGTTCTTTGGCAGATGTCGCACGTCTTGCAATACTCGAATGCATCGGAAAATAGACTTGGCCAATAGAATCCAACTTGTAACACCTTAAATGACGTCTTTTGAGCTCCAAAATGCCCTCCATTGTCATGGCAAAATTGCAGAATGCTTCCAATTTCATCGTTTGGAATGCACCTTTTGTTTAGCCCATCCTTACAGTGTTTGAACACATAAGGGTCATCCCAAAAGTAATCCCTGCATTTACTCAAAAATCTCTTCCGTTCTTGGTAGGATAAATAGTTAGGTATAATTTTGCAAGCAAGATAATTCATAATATCATCATACCAAGGAGTAATTAATTGCTCAATATTGAAGGCATTCTCATAAGGGAATAGATCGTTAATCATAAACTTCTCGCCCTTGTTCTCCTCAATTATCATTCTAGACAAATGATCAGCTACGACATTTTCACAACCTCGTCTATTTTTTATTTCCTCATCAAATTCTTGGAGAAATAAAATCCACCTAATAAGACGTGGTTTACTTTGGGGTTTAGAAAATAAATGACGCAATGCAACATGATCCGTATGTACAATTACCTTTGCTCCAACTATATGCGATCTAAATTTATTAAGTGAAAATACAGCTGCCAATAATTCTTTTTCAGTCGTGGTGTAATTACGTTAGGCATCGTTTAGCATATAACTAGCATAATAAATTACCCTAAGCAATTTATCCACACGTTGCCCCAAAATGGACCCCACTGCTTCATTAGAAGCATCGCACATTATTTCAAAAGGTAGAGTCCAATCGGGTGCAACAACTACATGGGAAGAAGTAAGACTCTCTTTTAGCTCATTAAACCCGTTCATGCATTCTTCATTAAAAACGAAAGGAGTGTCTAAAGTCAACAGTTTGCAAAGTGGACGACTTGTTTTTGAAAAATTTTGGATAAAATGTCTATAAAAACCTGCATGACCAAGAAAACTCCTAATTCCCTTAACATCTCGAGCGGGAGGGAGGGTTTCAATCACATCTATTTTTGCTTTATCAACCTCCAACCCTTTTTTAGAAACAACATGACCTAGAACAGTACCACTTTTTACCATAAATTGAGATTTCTCTCAACTCAAAGTTAGATTCTTCTCAATGCAACGTTCTAAAACTCTAGAAAAATTAGATAAAAAATTCTCAAAAGATGACCCAAAAATTGAAAAATCATCCATTAATACTTCAAGAAAATAATCAATAAAATCACTAAAAAGTGAGAGCATGCACCTTTGAAAAGTCACTGGTGCATTGCACAAACCGAAGGGCATTCTTCGAAAGGCAAACATTCCAAAAGGGCATGTGAACGTTGTCTTGCTTTGATCTTCCGGAGCGATGGCTACTTGTTAATAGCCCGAAAGGCCATCCAAGAAGCAATAGAATTCGTGTCCGGCAAGCTTGTCGAGAAGTTGGTCTATAAACGGCGGAGGAAAGTGATCCTTGCGAGTGGCTGCATTTAACTTCCTATAATCGATACAAATACACATCCAGTCATCAGTCGGGTTGGAACTATCTCGCCCTTGTCGTTTTCGGTTATGGTGATGCCTCATTTCTTCAAAACCACATGGATTAGGCCCATTTACTGTCAGAAATAGCGAAGATAATTCTTTCGTCTTTAAGTTTAAAATTTTCCTTTTTGACCACCTCATAAAGCGTTGGTGTCAGTCTTCGTTGACTGTCCCTAACAGGTCTGGCGTCGGGTTCTAGCTCGATTCGGTGCATGCAAGTAACAAGGCTTATCCCTTTAATCTCATTGATGCTCCATCCTATTGCTTCCTTGTGGTTACTCAACACCGAAATCAATTCTTTTTCTTCGTGTTCCACCAATGCTGAATATATGATGACGGGTTTTGTTTCGTTGGGCTCGAGGAAAACATACTTCAAATGGCTTGGCAGTGGTTTCAACTCCACTTTCATCCCAAGTTCAGGTGCGTTAGCTATTTCGCACAATTCTTCATCAAAATCTTCATATTCTTCATAATCTTCAGTGATTTCGTTCAAGTCTATTTCCAACATCTCTGCCACCCTGTTTAAAAGTTTTGTGTCGTCCTCGACACTTAACTCATCTAGAATAGTGATCCCTTTGAGCTCGTGAATACAAGATGCAATAGGGTCAATAAATGAAAAATCTTCGTGCATGTACGGAGAAGGAGTGTTGTGGATCTCTTTAAGCGAAAAGGTGACTGTCTCACCCAAAACGGATAGGGTCATCCTCCCCTTGTCCACGTCAATTAGTGTATGAGAAGTGGATATGAACGATCGGCCTAGCAAGATAGTATGCTCCGTGCCTTCTTTTGGGACTTCGCCGACGTCAAGTATGACAAAATCAACTGGAATCACCAGTTCGCCAACTTGGACTAGTACGTCTTCAAATATGCTAAGTGGTTGTCTTATTGATCGATCCACCAATTGCAGTCGCATCGTCATTGGCCTCATTGTTCCAAGGTCAAACTCTTTATATAGTGAGTACGACATCAAATTGATTCCTGCACCAAGGTCGAGCATTCCACGCGCCGTTTGCCCATTTCCTAAGGCAATAGTTATGCAAAAACTTCCCGAGTCTTTCTCCATTTTGGGTAGAGGACCCTTGCAAATGGCGCTCACCTCCTTGGTTAATTCTAGTCGTTGAGTTATCTCCAATCCCCGCTCCCTTGCGGCTAACTCCTTGAAGAATTTAACGTACGCGGGCATCATCTTGATTACGTCCAAAAGAGGGAGATTAACATTGACGTTCTTCAGCAGGTTGTAAAGTTCCATGAACTTTTTGTTTTCTTTGGCTGGGCGTAGACGACTTGGAAAGGGAACCTTGTCTCGAATAGTAGGTGTTAACTTCTTCGGTTCCTGATTTGGAGACTTGGTGGAGTCGTCAAGCATGGTGGATGGTTTTGGAAGCTTCCCTTTTAAAGAACCCAGAATATAAGAAAATGATGACTTATGCATTTGGTCCACCGGTTTAGGGTCGTCATTCTTTGGTGAATCCGCAGTTGGGATTTTCGTGCCCTCCTCTTCCTTTCCTCGATTTCATTATCTACCTTCTTTCCGCTTCATAAGATGTGGACAGCTGAAGCTTGCTCTGGTTGGCTCGACAATTTTCCTTTCTCATTTTTCGCCTTCGCCATAGAAGTTGCCATTTGGCCCATCATTTTTTAAAATTCTTCACACTCTTGGAGAGATCACTCAAAACTTCTCCCTGCTTATTAACTTGCGTAGTTAGATTGGAGAGCCCGTCTCTATTTCTGATTATTTCGGTGACTTAGTTTTGCTGCCAAATTAACAGTTGATCGTTTGGCTGTATCGGAGTAGGTGTCGGTCCGGTTGTTGGCGGTTTGTTTGGTGGTGGTGGCGATGAATCAATTTGTGTGGGGGCGAAGTGTGGATTTCCAGGGCCCCATTTTAAATAAGGAGAATTTTGTTGTGCGTTAAATTTTGTTGGAGGTCTGTGCTCATAAGTTGTAAGGTCTTGGTGGCGCATTTGATCTTTGATGGCGTATGCCTCGGCTTCGCAATCGCCGTAACACACCATTTTGCATGTATCCACCAAATTCCCTTGCTCCCCACAGCGGTTGCATGTCTCAACGGTTTCATTGCTTGGCACCTCAGTCGCCTCGTTAACTCTTATCTTTTGTGGATCGTGAGCTCGTTTTCCTGGAATTCTCGCTCATCTTCTGAAATAATTGCTTGGCTTCTGTTGCTGTCAAGTATCCAAAATCTCCTCCAGCAGCTACTTCTACGTTATTTTTATAGGAGTCCAAAAGCCCTTCATAGAACAGTTGATTTACCATTCTCGTAGAGTTGTGATGATGTGGGTAGGCTTGCAATAGTGATTTGAAATGTTCCCAATGCTTCGTGGAGAAACTCCCATCTTGCTGGACAAAGTTGGCTATTTGTCTCCTAATGTGGCCCGTCGTCTGAGCTGAGTAATATTTATTTATGAACTTTTTGCTAACCATGGGCCAGTCGATCAGAGATCTCAGTTCTAGTGAAAGTAGCTAAGATTTGGCTTTATCTTTCATGCAGCTAGGTAAGCACACCATTTGAAGGTCTTCGTGATGAAGTCCCAGAGATGGGATCCTACTAACTTCAGCATAGAACTCCTTGAGGAAAGTTAATAGATCTTCGTTGGCGAGGCCATGAAATGTCGGGAGGTTGTTGATTATACGAGGTTTCAACTCAAAGTCTCTTGCAGTTCTACCCAGCACAATAGCAGAACTATAAGGATCCACTCGAGGAGTCGTGAACTCTCTTTGTCTTGGCTCGCGCGCCCCCCTTTGGTGTCTCTCTTGATTATTAGGCCTCACGTAGTTTCTATCGTACTCGTTCCTCTCATTGTAGTTGTCATCAGTGAGCTAGTCGGCAATCCGCTCGTCTCCATGGTAAGATCTCTCATAATAGTCATCTTGGATGTGGTGGTGGCGATTTCTATTTCCTCCTCCTCGCTCTTCATTCTGGTCCATCATATTTCGTTGAATATTTTCCCAATACTCTCGAGGTTGTGCCGGTCCTTTGGGGTGAATTGGTTCACTCCCGTATTCGTTTCTTTGTCGTATAAGTGGGTTCCTTGGTGGTTGATCGTTCTCGTTGTTGTGGGCAGGATTGTCAAGCTTCAACATCATTTCAGGAACCGGATCACAAACAAAATCAGTGGTGGTACACGATTCGCTTTCAGATATGTGAGAAGCTCTCGCTTGATTGGATCGATGAATATTGTCGATGAATGGTGCAAGTTCGAGTCTAAGTGATGTTCGACCTTGCATACACTCAACAGAAGATTAAACGCATCGACTAGAGAAAATAATTATACAAATAGACGGCTAAAAATAAAATAAAACGAACAAACATATTTTTGAAACATTTGCATGTTCCCCGGCAACAGCGCCAATTCTTGATTCAAGCTTTTTGTGTGTGCCTACTTATAAATATTTGTCAGAAATTCAATAGCTTGCCCACAAGAGAACGGGATCACGTGTAGGTTGGCAAAGTCAACTCGAGTCGTCTCTCAAGGAACATACAATCGGAATCTCGAATAGTTTGTTCAATCAAAGTAACTTATACAAATGGGAGGGGGGTTGATTATTTTGATTATCTAAGGAATTGAAACGCATGAACATTAATTAAAACTATGTAACCTAATTTAGCAACTAGAACATGTAATTCCGAGAAATTAATATAAGAACTCAAACGAGATTAACTTGCATAATCGAAAAGCAATTATCTAAAGCGTAGAATAAACGGAATGAATTATCTAAGCGTGAATAATAACCAAACATTAATTAAACCAAAATGAACGATTACGAATTCGAACATCAAAAGTATCTAGGGTTTGAAGCATAAAATGATTCAAGAACAATAATCGAAAAACATCTACTTAGTTGCACAAATTAAACTATGAAAGCAAATAAAAAGTTTAGAGTACTTATTGAAACTAAGAAATTGCAGTAACTTTTCCAGCTAATCCGGAGAAATTGCGGAGATCTTGGACGAGAATCGAATCACGAACTACGGGTGGAACTTGTGACTCTTGATTCTTCGATCTTAATCCTCGATGTTGTTATAGAACGTGATGGTGCGTTGTTTTAGAGCTGAAGGAACGTAAGTAGGGTTGTAGTTGTGTATCCTGTATGTTGGGACGGACTTGGAGAAGTGTTTTTATAGTTTTTCCTTGTCTTGGGGCATAAGAAACCCTAAAAATCCATTTTTGGGCAGTCACATCGACTGCGCGTCGACCGACGCGAACAGGGGCTCGGCGTCGATGCGTTCAGTGACCTTGCATCGATTGGACAGAGGCATCGACCAACACGGTCATGGATCGACGCTACAGAGAGTTATGTCGACTAGGGCGTCGAAAGATGCACCTATGTATCGACGCTTCAGAGAGTTATGTCAGCTTAGCATCGACTGAGTGTCGACCTTCGTGGGCAGAGTCGTGTCGATGTAGCTTCGTCGCCTGCGTCGACCGATGCAGCTTCACTGCTCGTCTCATTCTCTCGATCTTTCTGCTACTATTTCACCGGAAAGCTCGTTCTCGACTCTCGAACATAAAACTTCATCTGTTTATGCGCTGAACTCTTCCGGTTAATTAGCTGTAAGGTGAAAAACAACGAATAATCACCTATTTTCATCAATTACGATCAAAATACGGTAAAATAAGCTGGAAGTATAAAAATCCTGAATTAAGCTTAAACTATCCAACTTATACCAAAAACAAATAGAAAAACGAACTAAAATCCTAATAAAAATAAGGACAAATATGTGCTAATCACCGTCCCCGCCGCCGCATGTAAGGTAAGTTGTTTTCTTTTTTTTTTTTTTCGTTTTTATTGTAATTGATATAATTTTAGGTTTTGTTTTAGGGTCAGAATTTGGATTGTTTTAGGGTTTATTTTAAATTAGGTATTTTCTAGTGTTAGTTTTATGGTTTAATTTATAATTAGAATAGAATTAGAGTTTGTCATATAATTTGAGTTTAATTAAGGGTTTTGTATTTAATTAAGCATTTAGAGTCTAATATAGGGTTTAATTTGTAATTATTTACAAATTAGGTTCGATTATATATATTTAAATTAAATTAGGGCTAATTAGGTCGTTAGTATTCATTTAGGCTCCAATTATGCCATTAGGGTTTAATGTAGGGTTTATTTTATAATTATTTATAAATTAGGTTCGTTAATATACATTTGAATTAGGTCAAGGATAATTAGATCGTTAGTATTCATTTAGGGTCTAATTATGCAATTAGGTTTTAATGTATAATTATTTATAAATTGGGTTCGATAATATACATTTGAATTAAATTAGGGTTAATTAGGTCGTTAGTATTCATTTATGGTCCAAATATGAAATTAGGTTTAATATAGAGTTTAACTGATAATTATTTGTAAACTGTGTTCGAGTATATACATTTAAATTAAATTAGGGGTAATTAGGGTTTGATTTGTAATTAGGGCTCAATTATGCAATTATCTTTTAAAGTGTATGCGATAGTGATTTTTAAATGCCATGGTGATCGGTAGTATTTAATGTAAGGATGTTATGGTTTGTTGATATTATATACATTGTAGTTGATTGATGTTTTGATTAGTAGGGTAGACGTTGTTTTGCATGTAATTGTGGTATTTTTCTCGTAATTTTAATTAGAGTTTAGTGTTGCTTATAGTAGTTTTGAGTCGAGTTTCGTTAGGTTATTAGGTTGTTTTCTTATTTTATTATTTTGAGCCTTATGTATACGATATTGGTGATGTTTGTGTAATTCTTGGGTTAAGTTAAAAATTCTTATTTTATAGGTGGCTTAATGAATTAGACTCGCGTCAAGATGTGCCGGCATGCGCCTAGGTTCGAGCCAAGGGCAAGATCCAAAGGCCACAACATTCTGGAATGATCGCCAAGCCTTGCTAAGGTACGCCAAGACACACATCGGGCACGCTGGCGCACGCCAACACCGATGCTAAGGCATGCCCGCATCTTGCCCACGCCCGCACGCCCGCAAGCCAAGCAGCGCGCCAGCACCCTCGCCAGCCTGCGTTAAATCATGCCTGCGCCCACGCCAATGCCTGCTGATGCCCTTGCTAAGAGACACCAGCGCCTGCACCAACAGCAACGCCAACAGCCTGCACCAACGCTCGAGCCAACGTATGTCGATGCCATGTCAAGCAACGTCAGTGTATGCGCCTGCCAGCACCCACGCTCGGCCACACCCACAAGCACCTGCTGACAGCTCCGCGCCAAGCCTCGCCCAGTGCCCATGCCTGCGCGCCAACCCCGCTCCAACTCGTGCCAAACCTCACCAATGCAGAGCCAACCTACGCCAAACATCAAGCCAAGGTCAATTCGGGTCAACCTTGGTCAAATCCGGGAAATTCAAGCCTTTAAGGCTAATTTGACCCATTTATCCTTAGTAAAACGTGGTATAAATAAAGATATCTCTCATTAGCTCCAAAAACGAACTCTCCTCCCAACTCATGCATGGGTTTGGGATTTAATTTCTCTCTCTAATTCTTAGATTTAATTTCAATCTTTTCCTTGGGTTTGTAAGCTCAAGAAGAATTGAAGTCATGACTTGAATTTAATTTTATTGTGATTTCATTCAAGTTTTTGGATTCTCTTTTTTAATTAAAGTAAGTTTTTCTTAATTTTCTTTCTTGTTCTTCAATTTCAGCTTGTTCTTCAATTTATGCATTTTTCCTTAGCTCTTAGATTTGTTGTTAGATTTGTGATGTGGTTTATGAAATCTAGGTGAGTGACATACCTTGATCATAGATCGGATCCTAGATCGTTTTTATTTTAAGTATTTCATATGCTTTATTTTGGATTTTATTTTCATGCATGATTTTTTTGTTGAATCCTACTCTTTGTTTCTAGTTATTTTTCGAAAGATTTTAACTTTCACGTCAACATTTTTTGATATTTATTGATTTACATTACTTAAATTTCATGATATGCATGCATAGTTGTACATTAGGTTTTCATGCTTGTACTTTGTCGTTTCTTTACTTTTTATTTCTTATTTTGATTATTACTTGCAATTTCAATATGGCACACGCATGAGCCATTCAAAATACTTGCACTTACCTTTCATAGTTTTTCATTTATTTCGTTTTCTTTTAATTTCACAAGCTAAAAACTCATTGACTCCTACAATCAATCGAATCCCGATAATACTAAGCGCCACGAACCTATATACTACACTACTAAAACTTTTCTATTCAGACGTCGGTGATGACGGTATACGGCGCCGGCCGGACCTAGTGTAGGTCGGTCATATATGGAGTCAGCTAATCATTTAGCTAACTTTGATAATGATTATGTCGGCCTTGGTAATGATAATTCAGCGCCGACACCAGATTTATCTACACCGACACCGTCCGATGCGGGTACATTCCGACAGCTCTCTGACCCACCAGAGAGGCGATACCTTATTTATATTAGCAGAAAGAACTATGTAAGTTAATAATTATAAAATTTTAATCATCGTTATTATTAAATAATATTTGTAACCACAAACATAATTACAAGCAACATAGCAGGGAGATCAGGCTGACCAACATATTTCGAGAGATCATGAACAAGGAGCTCCATCCCGTCGGGTGGCAGTTTAAGGCAGTGCCTGAGGATATTCGTCGATTATGGTGGGATGTGTTTCAGGTAATTATTATTTTTTGTCTAAATTTATTAATCATTAATGTAACTTGAGAATTATATACGAATTGAATTGTAATTATTATTTTATTTTGTAGGATCTTTGTTATTGGGACACAGACCTTTAATACTCCACAAGCTATAGATGTGGCATTTATTAGCATGATGGAGGACAAGTATGCGAAGCGACTTAATATGTATAAGCAGTTTCGTGATCAGACTGGTCAGCCGCCAATGATCGTTGACGAGGTGGTCTAGATGTAAATGATCTTTTTATATATTTTTATTAAATTAAAAAATTCGATTATTGAAAATGATTTAAATTTTATATATCATGAATTTATATTAGGGCATAAAATGTAGGGTGGAATAAGCTAGAGAATAAAAAGAGGTTCGAACAGTGCAGTTAATAGGCAGAGCGAGCCTGCTGGTCCAGGTACTGTGATATCGAAGCACACTGAGGGGTCTAGATCAATGATAAATTATTATTACCACAACCTAAATAATTTTGGATCATAACACATTATTTATTTGATTTTTTATTGTTAATTATCTGATAATTTCATGTGGATACAGGAGCGGGAGACGGGTGAGCCGGCCACTACATACCAGGTTTTTGTACGTACGCATAAGATGGACGATGGAACGTGGGTCAATATGAGATCTGGTGATACTAATGTGAGTCTCTTTTTATGTTAAATAATTATAACTTAACTTGTTTTTTAGTTTTAATGTAGAATTTACTAACGACTTATATTTCAGGAGGAGTACGAGCGACGCCTGGATGAGGCACGTGCTTCTTCACAGGGTCTGAATAACGAGGTTGACCTTGACCTTGTTTATCTCGATATCATTGAGTTGAGTAAGGGCTGATATTATGGCACCGGCTGGTTCGGGAAGTTGGTGGCTGTTATGAAAGGTTTTAAACACAGCTGTTTTTCATCCACCCAGCACAAAAGAACTCATGTGAAAGAGTTCAAGAAGCAACTCCAAACGTAGAGGGAGGAATTAGAGGCTACGAGACGAGCTCAGCAAGCGATGGAGCAGAGGTACCTCCCCCCTCATAGGACTCCTTAATTCGATCAGATATTTTTATAAATTTTTTATATTTCTAACATTTTTGTTAGACAAATTGAATAACTGTAAATTTTATGAAATTTATATAATTAGTTAATTTATTTGTTTGTTTATTAATGATTTTTTATTTTTGTTTTTAGTTTGTGAATCTTTTTGGTATTTTAATAATAAATAGTTATTTAAAATAATAATTAAAAATAGCTTTTTTTTAAATTGAAGGGACCGTGGCCTTCGAAAAAATCGAGGGCAGTTTTCTCTCGAAAAATATTTAACCCTCGGTGTTTCCGAAGGCCTTCGTACCCTCAATTTTTCTGAGAGGACACTGCCTTTTATTTTTACGAGGGCAATCAGATTCGAGTACTCGAGATTTGGCGAAAAAATGAATCTTTGGTAGTTCACTCGATAAATTTACCAAAGACATATTTCTCCTTAGTATATTTAGGGGGGGGGGGGGGGGGTCGAGGAGAAATTACCCTCGATTTTTTCCTCGATAAATTAAAGGATTTTTAGAGGAGAAATTACCCTCAATTTTTTTCTTGATAAATTAATTATGTGGGGGGGGGGGGGGGGGGGGGTCGAGGAGAAATTACCCTCGATTTTTTCCTCGATAAATTAAAGGATTTTTAGAGGAGAAATTACCCTCAATTTTTTTCTTGATAAATTAATTATCGATGAATTTTTTGTTACTATCAAGATATTTTCTCCTTGATAAAACCCTATTACTTTTTAGTGCAAATTTATTAGAGATTTCACGGGTGAAAAATATAGGCAACTTTTGATGGACTTTAATTTGGGATTTGTAATTAAGTATTATCTTTTCATCAGTTCATCTCATTAAGAGGCTTCTCTTGAAGAACTAAGCATTTTCCCATGTTTGTTTTTTTATTCCACAAGAAAATGGCTAAGCAAGAAATTGAWCCTCGGAGGAATACAAGTGATATTTGGCTTTTCTGGAGTACAGCATGGGTATAGAATGTATAGGGACAAAGACACGAGTTGTATACGTTTGTGGTTGCAAWGGCAACTTTTTACAATGAATTTATATCTAAAAAGTTGTCTTCGGAAAATTATTACCATTGTATTTTATTCGTAACAGTGAAAACTAGCTTGTTAGTTTCAAACTCAACCTTTTGCTAAATATTGAGAAGTCATGATCAATTTTTTTTATTATTTAAAAAATATATAAYTTTTTTGGGTTTATGATTGTGATACGAAATTTTTAAAAATTCTAATTTTATTTTGTTRGATGTGGTAAAGTAAGTCTCACACAACAATTAAATTTATGAGTTTATTATTGCTACCACCCTACTAATAATGGTTAGTACTGCACTTTAGGGTCCCCTCTTATAATGGATTTTTATTGGTAAGTTTTGGGATCATGTGTACGAGTAATTATTATTCAARGAGCTGATTAATAATGCGTTTGAATATATATTCTCAACCCCAAATATATAGTTCGTTTTTTTTTTTTAGAATATTTCAAATATATAATTCACTTTTTATATTTAATAGTAGTATACCAATTATTTTATTATTATTATCCTATTTAATATGAATTTTGCAATTATCAAACTTCATTAAATAAGAGCATATCAAGATTTTTTGTATATTTTTCATTTTTAATATATTTTATTAATCTTTGTGAAGTGAATATTTGGCTATATAAATGGAATAGAAGGAGTAATAGAACTARTGATAATTAGTAATTTAATGTTGATCTCTTCGGTTTTAACATCTAAGAAACTTCCAGTGAAATATAAAAGTGGAGTGTTTTTTCTCCCATATTAGTTGTTAAATAAAAAGAACGAACAACCGTGATTTTATGATTTTATGAGTAGATAATACAAGTTGACGTGATTTTGTGGCCAAAATGCTTATATGGCATTAGAATCAACAAATTTGAGCCTCACTCGGGAGCCAATGTAATCATAAAACAGCAGTGCGATCGAGTTGCTCTGACATACGCCGTAATGAATTAACGCCCTTCTCTATCGTCTTTTTGAATTCGACATGTCTGACCAAATTGATATAGTCAAGGACCAAAGATTTAAAAATTGCAGAACAGAACAAAAAGAATAAGAAAAAAAATACAAGAACTTGCGTTCTCATTGAGATAACGCCCGCCCAAGTTTAAAGCTGGAATCTCCATATATTTTTTGATCACTCTAAAAGATTGCAACCCTTAAATTAAATAGATAAATAACTCTAAGCTAACCCTACAAACCCAAAGCCCACTAATTATTTAAATAAAAATAATTAAAATATTATTAAATTAAATATGACAATTCGATCTTTAGCAACTACATTCCACAGGTTTGAAATGGAAAAGAACTATCTTGGTTCAAAGGTCCGACGAAGTAAGCATGYAAAATGATCATTGGGTTGAGTGCAACCAAGCAAAATGGTGGTCATAGTGAAGTTTGGTCCGGCTATGCCCAATTCTTTGCATTGGCTAGGAGACTTTGGGTCGGGCTGACTTGCTCCGAGCTTTTGCCATTTTTATGTCATGTTCAAGTTTCATCTGTAAATTTCTTCGGGGACGTTTGAATTAGCCGATGGGCCTGACTCATACGTGGATCGGATTATCGAGCAAGGCACTTTTCGTGAGATGTTGGATCAGTCTGTGCCTGATTGGCCCGTTGAGGAGGCATTAACCTTAGCCAAATTAGCACTTCAATGTGCTGAGCTCCGAAGGAGAGACAGGCCGGATCTTGGCAAAGTCGTGCTTCCACAACTGAACAAACTGAGAGAACTTGCAGAAGATTCTATGTCGAATTCGATGCCTTACTATGGAAACCCCTCACCCAGCCATAGTCAAGTTTCTATATCCAAAG
>BMAC01000239.1:131396-167963 GCA_014905375.1 Phtheirospermum japonicum
AAGATGGAGACAGATTAATTTCAAGGAAATGGTCAGGTATGTATGTTTGTCTACTAATTGTTCTAAGATTCATGAGTCTTTGTATCTTTCTAAAATAGAGCCCAAACGAGTGTAGGATGCACTCAAGGATGAGTTCTGGATTCGGGAAATGCAAGAGGAGCTGGACCAGTTCGCCAAAAATGATGTTTGGGATTTGGTGCCACGACCAGAAAATTCCCATGTGACGGGAACAAAGTGGATATTCAAGAACAAGACTGATGAGGCTAGCAACATTGTGAGGAACAAAGCTCGACTGGTAGCACAAGGGTATACGCAAATTGAAGGAATTGATTTTGATGAAACTTTTGCCCCAGTTGCCCGCATTGAGTCGGCAAGGCTCTTGCTTTCTGTTGCTTGTTATATGAAAATTTCATTGCATCAAAAGGACATTAAGAGTGCTTTTTTAAATGGAGCCTTGAGTGAAGAAGTGTATGTTGAGCAGCCTAAAGGATTTGTGAATCCTCAAAAACCAAATTTTGTTTTAAAACTGAAAAATGCTCTTTATGGTTTAAAACAAGCTCCAAGAGCTTGGTATGAAAGGCTAACTCAACATTTGCTTTATTTGAACTTTAGACGAGGGGAAGTTAATAAAACTTTATTCCTTCTTAAATTCAATAAGCACATCTTAATCGTCCAAATTTATATGGATGATATTATTTTTGGATCCACTAACGAGCATATGGTCAAGGAGTTTGTTACTCGGATGTCCGATACATTCGAGATGAGCATGGAATGTAACCTCTCATACTTTCTTGGTTTACAAATAAAACAGCTTGATGACGGTATTTTTCTTTCCCAGACTAAATATACAAAGAACTTAGTCAAAAAGTTTGGGTTAGAGGGTGAAACTGTCAAGAAAACGCCACTGGGCAAAACTGTGAAGCTGTCTAGAGACGATATTGGTAAGGGTGTTGATAACACCATGTATAGAAGTATGATAGGGAGTTTGTTGTATTTGACAGCAAGTAGACCAGATATTATGTATAGTGTGTGCTTATGTGCTAGATATCAGTCCAATCCAAAAGAGTCACACTTGAAAGTTGTTAAAAGAATTATTAGGTACATTGCTGGTACAACTGAACTAGGTGTGTGGTACACAAAAGATACTAGTACTGAACTTATAGGGTATACTGATTCGGACTGAGCTGGAGATGTAGTAGATAGGAAAAGTACTACTGGGGGATGTTTTTTTTCTGGGTAATAACCTAACTTCTTGGTACAGCAAAAAGCAGAATTGTATTTCTCTTTCTACAGCTGAAGCCGAGTACATTGCAGCTGGAAGTGCGTGCACACAATTACTGTGGATGAACAAAATAATTGAAGACTACGGTCTGCACAGTAGTATCTTAACGGTGTTGTGTGACAATTCTAGTGCCATTGACATCTCCAAAAATCCAGTTTAGCATTCTCGAATCAAACACATTGACATAAGGTACCACTTTATTCGAGACTTAGTTGAGAGGAAGATTGTTAGCTTTGAACATATTGGAACTGATAATCAGCTAGCTGACATCTTCACTAAGGCATTAGATTTCGAGACCTTCTCTCGTTTGAGAAGAGATCTCGGTATGTGCATTGTCTGAACCAATGTTGGTTTGTAATGTTGTGTCACCCAATATCAATATCAGTCACAACATCTGTATACTTTTGCATGCATTTTTATCTTTCTTTTCATACATAATCCTAATGCATTGAGTTTGAATGAAAGTGCGATAAGGTCCTGTGTTGCAATAAAAGTGATGGCAAAAAGAACCAACCTCTTCAATTAGGTGATTGTGGGATTTGCCCGTAGAAACTGGTTTTCTCCTAGGTCCAAAAACAAGAGGTGTTTAACGGCAATTGCTGAAGATTAAAAGATTTAAATCCCTTCAAGGATGAAGAAAATCTGGACTCAAAATGCTCCAATCTTTAAAAATCACCTTCTTGAGAGATTTTGACGTAGTCATTAACTTGGGTTAAGGGGTAAGTTTCCATTGACTTCACCTAAGGCAATGTTGGTTTATAATGTTGTTAGTAATAAAAAGKAACATTGGATCAAYTCACTGAGATCATTATTTATTTTTGTATATTCCTTAAMGTTATGCTTTTTAGGCATCTCATAGGACATCCATACTTTGTGAAGATGCCATCTTACTGTGCGTGTGTTACTTATGTTCTTGTCTTTCTTGAAATCTCTTAATTTTGTTTTGAGTTGAGCTAACCAAGTYTTTCYGTGGAGTTAAACTTGGACGGCTGGARAGGTAATAACGAGGTGAATTTGGTGAGTGATAATTTGCATTGCACAAGATAGGTACAACTGTGCTGATGGTTCAATTAATTCAGCTTTGTACTTTCGGCCAATTTTGTAGATTAAGCTYTGCAATTGTATTTTTTATAAAAGGATAAATCATGGAAAGAGATAATGGGATGGTAATGTGATCATGTAGCCTAATTTGAGGGGGAGTGGAGTTTTTATAAAAAGGAAATAAAAAATCATGTTTTGACCGCAAAATCATCCGGTGAAGAAATTTAGGGATTTTTTTCCTTTTATTTTTACTTTCTCTCTCCTTGTGCAATGGTCACTTTTTGGGCATAAAAACCTGAACCCTTTTTACCGTTTGATCATAATTCCAAAGCCCTCTGCAAATTAATCTCTCAAACCTCCTTATCCCTCTTCAATTCTCTCGATTTTCTTGTATACTTTTGAGAAATTGCAGGATGACAAGCTCGTCGCAACCATCCTCGTCTGCTCCAAAATTGCCAGAAGAAGTTCGTCGCTCCGGCGAACGGGTTCCTGCGCCCTATCCACGAGTTGGTGGTCTTGATATTCGCGAGGAAATCGGTGGTGGTAGTTCTTCAAACCCACCACTATCAACATCGCCACCACCCTCGTCGGCGCACGCTTCCCGCACTGTCATTCTAGTTCCGTCACCGATTGACGCCACGCCGGAGGCGCAAGTGTTCCCAGGACAGCCCGGGAATGAAATTGACGTTGATAATCCCCCAGATTTAGCATTTGTTGCTGAAACCTTTGGACGAGTATGGAATCCTACCTTGAAGAGGTCCAGGTGTCTGCGCAATATTCCTCCCGGCATTGTGCTGCCCGCAGTTCCAAAGAGCAAGGCTGGACCGCGTCGCCATGTGCCCATTGAACATATAAATCTCCAGGAGGATGTCACTGTGATGTCAGATCCTGATGATGGCGATTTTGTTCCTGCTGCTCCGGTTGAAGGATTCGAGCCGCCGCTCTCATCTGCCCCAAGTCTGCCGGCGAAGAAGTTTARYTGCCGAAAARAACTTGTGAGCAAGGRCGACAGGAGATCAGGTCAGCCCAAAGTCAAGGTTTCTCCTAAGTCCTCTGCGACTGAGTATTCCTCCCCTCCTTACACTGTGTTAGATTTCATCACCAGGGAAGTCACCAGCTCCGCAAAACCGCCTGCCGATGATCCCCCCTCATCTCCAGTTCATGATGATCAACCTGAGTTTGATACAYGTTTGTTTGAGCATTCCCCTGATTCCTCCCRAGATATTCCTCTGCGTGGTATTCTTGAAGCATGCAAGAAGGACAAGAAGAAAAAGAAAGCTGCTCCGAAGGACGATGTTGCTACTCATGTTGATACCCCCTTACCAACATCACATCCTTCTCCGACTGTGTCGCCCTCCCGCATTGTCTCTGTTCCTCTTGCATCTCATGCTTCCAAGCCAACCACTTCCGATGCCTGTGCACACTCTCAGTCCTCCTCGGGTACTACTACTCCACCACCTGAACTTGAGGATATGGTGCCATTTTTGGAGAAATTTTTATCTGCTGAGGCTGCCGAGTTGTTTGCTACTTATCAAACTCGCCACATGATTGCTGAGCATAGAGTTCCTGTTGAATTGTTTCAGCGCCACAACTTGATTGCCTACCTCCAGTTTAAAGGTATGAATTCCACAGTTTCCACTATCTTACCATTTGTAAGGGATATTGTTCTTGAGTTCTATGCAAATTTGTTGCCGTCTATTGTTGATATGAGCTCTGTGAACTATGGAAAAGTGTTTGTGCGTGGTAGAGTGTTTGCTTTCACCCCTGATTTAATTGATGAATTATTTTGAACTGAACCACATCGGGGTGATTCTACTGTGGATGATATGGATGAAGTTATTTCTTTTCTTTCTGGTGGTATGGTGCATTCTTGGTTTGAGCAGTTACCGAGCACTCGGCTCTCTTCTCTCTATTCTATTCTGCACAAGGTGGATATTTGGAACTGGGTCCCTTCCAAGAATACTACATGTGTTACTCGGCCTCAGGCCCAGTTTTTGTACAGGATTGGGAAGGGTATTAAGTTCAGTTTCGGGCAACATGTTTTTGATATTGTTACTAAGTTTGCCACATCAAGGTCTGCCGCCTCGTTGTAAAGTTTTCCCTCTTTGATTTTCAGCCTGTTGGAGAAGCAAGGATTGGCGCTTCTTCCGGATGATGTCCTCACTGGTGAGGCGGATTGGTTTGCTTTGAGGGGCCAGCATACTACGGGTGCTAGGGTTATTGATTTGCCTTGGCAGGCTCCTTTCCAGGCTGATGTTGCTAGTGATGTTGGGAGGGTTGATCCCAACATGGCCCGACTTTCTACGCAGCTCCTTCGTGTGCATGTGGCTTCCATTGATTTGCAAATTACTCAGCTACAGGCGCTTCGTGGCTCGCTTTTGGAGGCCCTTTCRCTTTCTGGTCAAAAAGGGGGAGAAGGAGAAGATGACGCGYACATAGGGGGGAAGATGTTGCTGCTGACATTGCAGAGGATGTTGTTGTTGCTGCTGATAAAGATAATGCTGAAGATGCTATTMCTGCCGAGGCCTTGTCGAGCCTTGCCCAAGAGAAGCGAAGGAAGCGAATTCGCGCTCGCAATAAGGCTTTGAGGAGAATGATAAAAATGCAAAAGAGGAAGAGGAAAGAGAGTGGTGAAGGAACTTCGACATCCCCTCGTCGTTCGAAYAGGGTTCAAAGTCAATAAGTTCCTTTTTGGTTTGTTCTGTTTTGATAAGTGTGTTTTATGAACAATGTTGATTTTTAATGTTGGTTTATTTTTAACAACATTGGGTGTTTTTGTTTAGGGGGAGTTGTCTAAGTTAGGGGGAGTTAGTATTTTATTTTCATTTATGTTTGCGTCGTAGTGTTTTGTCCAGAAAGGTAAAAGGGGGAGATTGTTGAGTAATTAATTCTTGGCAATAATTCATATTTTGTTATTTGCCTTTCTTGGGCACAAAAATAAGTTAGGAAACTAGATTTAGGAATATATTGTGTTTCCTAGTTTATGTTTAAGACTTTATTAGTTTCCTATATTGTGTTTAGGACTTGTTTTAGGTATTTACCAAGTTTAGGAATTTATGTTTGTCTATTTAAGATAAGGATTCCTAAAGCTTGGGTTTAATCAAGACGACGGGATTTTGAGTAGAGAAAGACGACGCAAGACGCACAGCAAAGCAAGGAAGAACACGAAGAACTACTTGAAGCCATTGATCGAGATTAACAAGCTCTTCAAAGTTGCGTGACCAACGGAGAAGATCTTGCCATTCCGGCAACAAGTATTTAGTATCAAGTTTATTGATATTTAGTTTTCATATATTACTTTATATCTTTGTATTGAGCGTGAATAAGAAAGTAATATAATTTTCGGGTTTGTACACCCAATTTCACAAGTATTTTTACTTGTGAACTGAATTTGTTATATCGTGTTCTTATCATTTTATTCCGCTGCATATTTTATATTTTACTCTGGTCGATGTTGCTAATCAGTGTTGTCAAACATTGACTAACAACATCATAAATTTGAGAATTATTTTTAAAATCATAGACCTTCAAATATTACAAATAATATCAATTGGTTATTACAATTGCTTCAACTATCATAATTTTTAGAGACTTTGTCTTTGGCTATTCTCTTAGATGTATCTTTATTTTGAACTATATGCTTCATGAAGTTGCAAATTAACTAGATTCTATATATCCATTGGAAGCCTAAATTTCATGAAGATAAAACGAGCATTCCATACTAGCTAACACATATCCATAATAAATAAAATCATAAACCCAAACTGCGACATTAAATCGGATTTCCCTGAGTAACATAAACTTAATTAAACTAGTATTAAATAAATCCCATAATTCATATTGCTAAGAATAAACACTGTAGATATGTAACCAATTCCATAATCTAGTATGTAAATCTAACACATTGAACTTAATACCAAAATTTCCTAGAAGAAGACACTATATGTATCACATAATTTCGATTCAAGTAGTATGAAATATGATACTATAGAACTAGATAAATATTATAAAATCACATTTTACCTAATATACACTACAAGTATCCACTTGCTGTAGTTGTCTAGATTTGAATTCTTTTAGGCTGCGTTCACTTCGGGTGACGGGACGGGATTTCGAGTGATATCCCGCATCGTCTCACGTTCACTTCGGTAGAGTGAAGCCCGGTATCGCAATCCCGGCCCGCGTTCCATCCCCCATTAGGCTAACTAACACATCCCACGCCCAGGGGTGGATGATCTTATCCCATCCAAACCCACGTAATGAGATTACAAAATTCTCCCTAKTCCAACATGAAATTACAAGTGCACCATGCATATGACCCTCCCCATCCTCTCCCACGCGGTCACAACAAACCGTACTCTGAAAAATCCATCCAAACCCTAGAGCCCATCGCAAATCTGTGCAGGAGGTGTTCACTGCGACGGCAGCGGCGGCGAGGGCAGGCTCCGGCTCGAAAAGCTCCGTCCTGATTTTTCGTCAATTAACGGGGCGGTGACGATGTGAAACTGTGGCGAGTCGTCTTGTCTGGTTCGGCCTCTTCGTGGCGTCTGTGCAGCGACAGAACGACGGCGTGGCGCTGGGCTAATTGGATTCGACATAGACTTGCAATCTGCTGAGTCAGTATATGAAGGAAAAAGGCACTCTTAAATTGGTGGAAAAGTCGAAAGCCTCGACGCTTTAGGTATTTTTTTATATTTGTTTTCCCCATATCTTGTTCAGAATTCTTCCAGTTGTTTTTATATGTTTGATATTCTAGATAGATCTGTAGCAGAAGAGATTATAATTGTGAAGCTAATTATAATTGCCAAAACTGTTTTACTCAATTTTCACTGTTATTTTTTCGGCAATTAGAAATTAAAAACGGTTCCATAATTTCCAYCTGATAAATTAAATTTTTGTTTAATTTCCGTGAAGCCTGGATCATCTCTTGTTGCATCAGCTTTTACAAGTATCGATTTAAACACAAACAATGGGAAATCTGCTCAAGCTCCTTCAGAAAAACATTTATCAACTGTGATAGTTGAAGATGACTCAAATAAAGCTAGCACAAGGTTCTTTTCTTTCACTGTATTTGATTAGTCATATATATATGATTTCGATGTGGTTGCAAAAATTATTGAAGATGAAGTGATATGTTGTAGTAGAAAGGAAATTCAATTGAGAATCAAACCAGTGTTAATTTTTTTTAAAGAKGATAAATTGTAAAAGTGCTTTATATTATGAAAGCAGAATTAGGAATATTGGGTTATGATTAACTCTYGAATTTTAAAAATCAAKTACGTTAGAGGAATTTGAGAAATATATGTAGTTATAATAGCTAGTTAAATTTTGGGTTACATATATTTTAAGAATAGCTAGTTATAATTGCTGATCTCACCGAATCCGTTCTCAATAATTTGACCAATTGGTTATGAGATACATGAGGTTGAGTCTCAACCCTCATGCTTCTGCCGAATTCTCAAGATATCTCAGGAACATTGYCATCGGCTTCAGCGAACTGGTTCGAAGGTATCATTTATAATTAGTTATATATACATGTTGCTATCTATACTTTGCAAATAAAATAAATAAAGGTCTTGCACATACATATATGGATGCAGTTACCATACTAAGCTCGGGTATAAGGGAAGGTTTGAGGACTTGGAAGAAGAGTAGAAGGTAGAGGTGTATGCTTCAATAATCGAGGCATCAGGCAGGCTAAGTGTGTTGTCCAAGGATGAGGGAGACATAATTAAGGCTAATGGACGYATGAAGTTATTGACGTTGGTGTTAAAGTTTTGGGATTGTGGCCTTAGAAATTGCGACGGGGAGAAAATCGGTTTATTCATTGGATAAGGGGTCTCAGAAAGGTTTGGTGGAGTGGGTTTGGGATTTCTATGGAAACGGGCAGCTAATTTCGGCTGTGGACGAGAATTGAAAAAGGAATTCGATGCTAAACAGGTCGAGTGTTTGATGATTGTCGGATTATGGTGCGCTCATCCAGATAGGAGTTTGAGGCCGTCGATAAGGCAAGCGAGCCGTGCTCTTAATTTCGAAGCGGATTTTCCAGACTTCCGTTGAAAATGTCGGTGGCCATGTATTACGAGCCTCCGAGCCATTATATTAGCTCGGGGGAGCCTTCGATAWCTGTCACAAGTATGGACTCTGGCCGATAAAGGTTCTCATGAGTTCTGTTTTGGTATGTTCAGTTATAGCAACTCTCTTTAGCGGTAAAATAATACTACCTGGCAGAAAAATTAGGCCTGTTTTTAGAAAGAAATGTAGGGGTTTGCTTTTTCCAGGTTCTAATTTCGATTTGTTATCATAATTAGTAAAAAATTGTTGTAATAATGATATTTGTTATTGTTCTTATACAATACTAATTGACGCATTGAATAGATCAAATGTTATTGTTTGTATATATCAGCCCACTTTATTGTGTGTATAATTTCTAAGGCCATAGCCAAACTTCTTAAATTGCCATGAAATTGACTGTAAAATAATTGTTGTAGTTCAATTTTGTGTGGGACTAGTTATTATTATTATTATTGTTGTTATTATTATTATAATTATTATTTTGTGGTGTTGAATTATACACATCAAGAAAATCTTGAAAGAACAAATTAAGTGCAATAGAGTTTAATAGTGAATTTTGTTGGTTGTCATTGATACTAATGTATTGTTCTTTATGCCCCGTTTTTGTGGTGCTTTGAATACATTTATTAGTCCCCAAATTATATTTTAGTTGAAGTTTTTTTGAGGCTTATTATTATTATTATTATTATTATTATTATTATTATTATTATTATTATGTGATGTTGATTCAATGCTTCAGTTTTAGTAATAGTTTGCTGCATTTAGTAGACCAAGGGCAAGAACGACAATTTCACGATTATCCCCACATATCATTTCAAAGTGAACGCCAGATGGGATTGGTATCCGGCGTACCCAAAATGCAACGTTAGCCAAATTGAATGGCTGATTTTTCCCATCCTCTACAGTACTGGGCCGGCTTGAGGGATGAAAATATTCCATCCCATCTTTCAAAGTGAACGCGGCCTTATAGTTGAATTTCATACTACCTACAACTTCATACTACATATTCCTTAATATGCAATTGTAAACTACCAAAAGAAATCCGTAATACCCTACCAATCCATACTGTTTATTCTGTATATCCAATTGTAGAATACCCATCGCAAACTACCAAATTGTAAAATAGCTATTTCATACTACCAAATAATTCCATAATATGAAATTGGATATTCGTTTTATTTGTAAATTGCATTATGCAAGTGAAAGAAAAGTTCGGGTTGTTGATTTTTATTTTTTTGAAGTGTAGTTTTGATCTCACAATACCTTTTGAAAGTAATTTCAACCATTTGTTCTTCTAAATCTCACTTTTTTCCTTATTCAAAAATAGTTTGATCTCACAGTACTTTTTTAAAATAGTTTCAACCCATTTTCTCTTCTAAATCTCACTTTATTTATTATTCAAAAACAAAATTACACCCCACCCGCAACCAAAAAAAAACAAAAAACTCTTCTTAATAATATTTACCAAAAAAAAAAAAAAACACCCCTTTTTCCAACTGAGGAAATTATGAATCCCTACTACCCAAATATATAGTTCATTTTTTTCAAAAAGGTTGAACCAATGTGCCCAAAGAGAATATATTTTTAGATTTTTTGGTTTTTCACTGCAGAATCGAGATATTCTGGGATTTTACGCCCATTCATAATAGAGATATTGACTCGTACATTTTTGTTACACTTTTGTACATATTTTGAGTCATGTTTTAGTCTTTTTACTGTCTTCTTAGGTCAAGAATAATCTTATTTTGCATTATTTGTCCTTTTGCTTATCTTTTCGGCTTTTTATTCAATAATTGGTCATTTGGATCATTTTTCTTATTTTTCTCTTTCAGCTGAATCACTTGACAAAACCCGGGAGATGAAAACAAAGAAACAGCGCTCGAAGTAGCCAAAAGAACACCTATCCGACCTGATAAGCCCAATAACCGATCGGATTGATTTTCAAGAAACGCACCAATCGGATAAGAGCTACGTCTGACCGGTCAAGAGGACGGAGATTTACATCCAATCTGACCGATCCGTTCGGATTCGAACGCTACAATTTTGGGATTCTTCAGTTACGAAATGGTTCTTGAGCCTTTAAAACTCATAAATCTTCAAAGAAAACTCTTCCTTTCACCCACAAGACTGGATCATATACATTGGAAGAGAGAATTGACAACTTTCTCAACCTTTGACTTATAGCCCTTACAGCAACAATATTTAGAAGTTCGATCGGTTCGGATAGCTGCTGAAGATGGAGGTTCGTGACAAGCTTCCCGAATTCAGCGAGGTTCATTTCATTTCCCGGAATAGCTAGATTTGGCAAGGATTCATCGTAGTATCGTGATTGAGTTTTCTCACGATTTAGTAATCTCTAAACTTTATTTTGTTAATTAGTTTCGTAATTCATGTTAGATAGTGATCTCGTGATATTGTGTTGGGATATTTCATATGAATCGTTTATGATTGAGTTTTTATTAATGATTTGTGAAGGTTTGTTTTATGATAATTTAGTGATTCGTATTATTCCGATTTGGATAATTGGTTTGGTTTGTTTTAACTAGAATTATGTTTGGATCATGTTTTATGAACGCATATCAAGTGTTTGATGAATTGCTTGTTTAAGATTTGGTGGAACGGTCTGTAAATCGAGTAATAATAGTTGTTGTTGAGTTTGTGAATCGATTAAACTACTCTTGCGAATAGGTTGACGCCCTCGAAGCAAGATAGGTTCATCGAGTTCTTTTAAATCAAGTTCTTCCGAATTTTTCGGAACAAAAAACCCCGTTGATCGTGTGTTTAGTATTAGAAATTGTGTTTTAATAAACATCGTTGACTCCGTATTTCCACTCCTCGAGGGATCGACCCGAGTTAACTTGCCGGTCTACAAGTGACCCCGTTCTCTTGCGGGTGAGCTAAAACCTTTCAAACGTAGACACACATTTGCTTAACTTGGATTTTTAATTTTGAAAGGAACACAAAAAGTCTCAAGTCAAAATTTGGTGCCGTTGCCGGGGAGTGGAAAAGGTGTTAACGAAGTTTATTCGTGTTAAAATTATGTTTGTTACGTTTGTTTTTGGTTTACCACTTGATACGTTGAGTTTATTTATTGCGTATGCAAGGTCGTAAAGGCCTAAGAAGTGAACTTACACCACTCATAGACAACATCGAACGAGTAGGAAGACCAAGGAGACTTTTTCCTTCCCCTGACGGGAATTAATTCGAAGCAACTCAAGCTATCATGTTGAACAATCTACCTAATGGCGGCCGAGGAACCGGAGGGAGAGGAGGAAGAACAAATGGTTGAGGGAGAGGGCAAGACAACCGCAACCCTCCTCACGATCAACCATATGGCATGCCACCCAAAGATGACATGCAAAATCAAGATCCACAAAATGATATCCAAGATGAAAATGCACGAGCGTTTGCTCAAATTGAAAATCAAGAGCACGATCGTGACGAAGAACCGAGAGGACATGAAGTCCTTGAAAAAGTTAATCCACTGGCGCACAACAGGGTACCACAACCCCATGATGATCGCCGAGTTATATGGCCGGAACAACCAGTCGATCGAACGCCACCACATTTTCGAAACCGAGAGAACGCGTGGGCAAATCAAAGATTCGAAGACAATCATGTTGGAAATGGCGGGCCCCAGCCCCAAAACCACCAACAAAATTATTTTGAATTCGAGAACCGAGCACGAGGACCAAATCATCCAAGGAACGGAAGGAACGAACAAATGTACCATGTTTGGAAAAATGACGAGTACAACCAACACTATGAAGATGAGCAATACAATGTTGGAGGAAGAAACTTTCGTGGAGGCCGAGAGCAACGATATCCAAACGAATGCCGACAAGGAGACCTCGTGTGCCCAACCATTGGCCCATATAGTTCAGCTATCGTCTTAAGCCCTCCGACTCCACCATGGCTGAAAAAGATCTCAACATTAGGCATTCTCTCGCTCCTCGTACTCCTTACGAGGGGAATGGCTGTCCCTCCTCGATGAACTAGCCTCTTCCCGATTTCTCCACCTCGTTGTGGATCTCGGTCGCTCCATGCCCCATAGGAAGTTGTCGACTTCCCTGGTGTCTCGTACACCGTCAAACCCCGCTGTCCTCGGATACTCAACCCTCGTGGCTGAAATAGGTGTGCTAGCCACGATCCTCTTGCACATCGCCATGTCCTCCCATAACACATTAACAATGGCTGCCAGCTCATCCAAGCGTTCTTCAAACTTTGCACGAGCCTCCCTCACTCTTGGACGGCCTCGGTGCACCCATCGGTGGTGCCTGTGCACCCCTGCACGTCGCCTTTGATAGACTCGACCTCTTTCAAGACGTGATCCTCCAACGTCTTGAAGGTATACTCGACCCGCTCAAGCCTCTTGGCAAGCTCCTGTACCATAAGATCCGTAGAAGGTGCCTTCGTGCGAACCTTACTGTGATCTCGTTTATTCTTCCACTCGGTGGTAAAGAGTTCCCTCCCGTGGTTATCTTTAACCATGCCCGAGCTCTCCACAATGTCAGTCTTGTTTCCTCTAGGCATGTCCGATATGCACAACACGAAGCCTCAACCTTGCTCTGATACCACTTGTCACGGATTTAGATTCCCGACTAACGATTCGTGCGGCCTTAGCTCCTTTCCGCCCCGTGTGGTAGCTAAGTCAGCCTCTCTCGACAAGAAATTATGAAAAGATGGTGTTGTGGGCGAGAAAACAAAAGCAAAGAAAGATTGTGGAAATATACACTTTATTAGCTTGAAGAAACTTGGTTGCTTGTATGGATTTCTTGGTGGTTACAAATGAGGAGCTCTGGCCCTATTTATACTTGTTCCACCTCCTCAAATGGAAATCTCTAGAAAAACCTACACAAATKTAAGCATCACCTCCTCAAATGGAGGGATCTAGAARGTCCCACACGATTCTACTCCTAAGGTGGGCTCTCTACACCTTGACCCAATATTTACAAGACCCATCTAGAGAATTCTACCATTCTCTAGGCACAACTATTATTTAAAAGCATTAACCAAGAAATCTTCTAGGAAATTCTAGAATATTTCGGTCCCATCTAAGCCTGCCTAAGGCATGTCTCGCATTTAAGTCTCGTATGCTGCTAGAATGGTCCTGAACCGTCCACATGCCTCCGCAAGATTCTAGCAGCTTCCATCAGCTCGTCCCGCCTTCAAATCTTCCTGGCCGAACCCGTTCGAGCAAGTCCTGCACATCTGTGGAAGATTCCGGACCCTTCTCGCATGGTGCCACTCTCGCACCATATTTCCCATCCCGTGCACCACCCTTGTGTACGCTGGGCCATGCTCGTCCAACCATGGCCCTGTCTTCACGCGTGGGGTGTGACACATTGCAGGGGGAAAAAGCAGAGGCAGTTGTGTCTCGAAAGTTGTAGATTGTGTATATGTGGTTGAGGGATCTTTTTTGGAAAAGATGGAGATAATGGCGGAGGGACACAAAATCATGATGATAGTCTTGGGGCAAAAGAAATCTGGTTGATGGGTAGACGAAGAGCTTAAAGATGGTGACAAATGACAAGCATCGAAGCGCATTTTGTTAGAGAGTCAAAATAAGAATTATTTTGGCGAAATCATTTGAGGTCTTTTTTAGAATTTGATGTTTCAATGGTGGGGGTTGAAAATGAATTATTTACTTGCTTTTAAGAGATTAAATAATATAATAAAAATATTCTTCAAATATGAGCGTGCCTTGCACATTAGTAATTTTAGGACTGAAAATCTTACCGATTATAATATATGGTTGTGTAAAAAATTTGAGGTAACTCACAAAAGAAAAAAGAAAAAAAATAATAATTTGTATGTTAAAGTGTAAAAAAAATAAAAAAATTTAGAGTATTTAATTGTTTTTTCTAAACAGATTTTCATTAATATATGGGGTTCTTTTCCTTTTGGGAACGGATATATGCACCCTAAAATTTATTTTTCTARCCCATTAAAAAATAAATTCATAAAAATTCRCAAATTACCCTTCAAATTTTACACCCAAAATATATTTCATCTTCTTTAATCATCCGCCACCGTCACCCCTGCCATKGCCACCTTCGTTGTCGTCGCCACCACCACCTCCATCGTCGTCGTCACCATGTCACCATTGCACGAAGAAAAAGGAAAAAAATGTCAAAACATGCGTTCGAACGTGTTCGAAAAATCAGTCATGAACATGCTCATGGCGTTCGAAATCTTGGTTTGAACGTTATGTAGCACGTTCGAATTTTATTTGCGAACGCTTTCGTAAATTTGCTCCGAAAGCATCTGTTTTTTTTTTCTTTTCCTTATTTTTCGGTGGAGACGGTAGCGGCGGTGGCAGCGAGGAGACCGTGATAGCGGTGGGGAAGTACTTTTCTTTCATGAATAAGAATTAAAAGAAATGTCAAAACATGCGTTCAGACTAGATTTTTGAACGCATTCGGAAAACTAGGCAGAAACATGTTCATGATATTCGAAATTTTGGTTCGAACGCCATGAAGCACGTTCGAAATATATTTTCAAACGCATGTTTTTTCCTTTTTTTTTTCTTTTCATTAGAGATGAAGGTGGTGGCGGCAACGGAGGCAGTGACGACGAAAAGAGGTAGTGGTGGAGAGTTGAAGAAGATGAAGTTGAATATTTAAAATTTGAGGATAATTTTGATATTTTAATAATATATATTTTTTAATAGGGTGAACTAATAAAAAAATTCACTGTGGGATGGGTATATCTAGACATGTTCAGGCGGTTCGAACCGCCGGTTCGGTTTCAATAGAAACCTGGAACTGGAACCGAACCGTGGAACCGGCGGTTTGTGACTGTTTGCAAACCGCCGGTTCACGGTTTGGTCCCGGTTCGGTTTGGACGGTTTGGTCGGTTGTATGAGTTGGACTGCGACTCAGTCGATCGACTGCTTCGTCTAAAATTGCCAAACCTTCTGTACTCCAGTCGATTCGGAGAGATCTAGTCGATCGACTGGTCAATCAGTAGTTCGATTGAGATCACATTTATGATATTTGAAGTTAAAATAAAAAAAATCTGAATGAGCACAGCAGGTATATCCATCTAGGTATATCCGTGCCTTTTCCTTTTATTCAACGTTCATAAATTTGGCTAAATTTATGGGCTTGTGTGTATTTGACCCAGAACCCTTAAAATCGCTCCTGAGCACAGCAGTCGTCAGACTCATCACTCTCACTCATCCATCTCCAATCTCCGGCGTTCTTGAATGCCGCCGATTACCATTTCCGTCGCCCACTTCTATTAGACAACGACCTTTGTACCTATTCAGTCCAGGTACATTTCTATGCACAATATTTATAGCGTTATTTTTTCTTAAAAACAATCATTTAATATACCCTAATTATTCCAATCTACCGATTGTTTTTAGATTACATAATATTATTTTTTTTTCAAAGTTTTTTTATACATCAATCACCGCTAATATGATTGCTAAAATCTAATTGTTCTAATATACCGTCCATTTATGAAAAAGATTTCGAATGACAACAGTAGGATACAATTGTTCAATAATGATGAATTATTTGATCAAATGGCTAAACCGTACTCACTGGTATATCCTAACAAGATTTTCCTATAGCATATTTTAGAACTTGCTTGGTGAGTTCTAAAACTTAATGAACTTTTATTTGATTCGGGTGCAAAATAAGGTGTTTTTTAAACACAAACCTCGTCATATTAACATCTAGAAGTACCTTATTTTGTACAAAACTAGTGCCACATTACATTTTCTTTAATTGTTGTTGTATATCCATTTCATGTCATTGTCTCCSTAATGATATTATTGACGAGAGAGAAACCATGTAAAGAGAATATACTCGTGGAGGCTGATCATTGGGTGCCGACCAGGTGGGTACCAAACATATGCAAACAACTAGTACAAACAATTTTTGAAGTAATCATCTTGCTTGACTATCAAAATAGTATTTTTTTTCACACAAACTAGTTTTGATTGAATGGAAACAAACCATTCCGTTAATATAGATTGATAAAAGTGATTTTAGGARAAATTTCGTGTATTATGATTTTATGGAGTATAGTTAGATTAAATAATTCCCTTACAAGCGATGTTTGTATACAATATATATGTACACTCAATTATATWGGAYAGTAATTGTTATGTTTGTAATACACATCACACAACATACAAATAAAATTATTTAATATATTATATCAAAATTCATTAATTAAAACTATTAAATACACTAATTAAAACTATTAAATACATATCAACATTCAGATCACGAGTGTGTTGACTAATTTTTTTTCGAGTGGATAAATAGAATGTGGTGATAGATCAGTTGGGGGATCGAATTATGGTATCATTGATGTTGAAATCTCAAATGATCTACTGCTAAAAGGTGGTGGTGGTGACCTATTGCATTGTGGCGAACACATATTTACAATTTGGTATTACGATTGAATGCTTTGTTTATTTGGAGGGTTGAGTTATTYTTGKATATAAATAYATATATGCCCTCCTTGTATGAAGAATGTAAGGTATATTTGAGGTATMATAGTGCATGAAAATRAAATTCAAATATTYAAATATTGCAGGYCTTACACCAGTGGTTTTATARAGTTAAGTGGTCATGATTGAGTTAKAATTGAAAGYTTCGGTGATGCTTTTGAGAAATATTTCTCTTGATTTGTGCAACAACARTAMATTGGTTGTTATTTACAAAACTCGGTGATCGTGTTTTGAATATTAGAATCTTTCAATGAAATAATGCTGAAAAACTAAAGATGAAATCGATTCTCACTTTCTTTTTTTCTTCTTCCAATTATTCTTGAGAAAATTTCACTTTGGTCTTATAGGATTGAAGCCATCACATTTTGGATCATATAATATAATATTCGTATAAGAATGATTTATTTTCGCTTTTGGGTCCACTAGAATGTTTTATCTTTGCACTTTTGATCGTATCAGAAGATACTTATTTCGCACTTTTGAGACTAATGTGCAACATTTGATTTCTACGAGATATTATTTTCTAAGTTTTCAATATAGGATCAAAATTGCAATTTATGATACCAAAAGTGTAAGACCATAAATCATTTGGGGTTAAAAATATAATTCCTTATTTTGCTTCCTTGAACGTTGTCGTGAACATTTRATATTTATGTTATTTTTCCTCTCTAACTCTTTGATGTCTCATATCTCTCTCTCTCTCTCTTCTTCCTCTTCATCTTATTTTGAATTTAAAATATTTCTCTTATTAAGATATAAACTTTATTTTAAATCGTGTGTTATAATATGTATTTTTTATCAAACTCGTACACCCTAATCACATTGTTTGTTTACCGAGTGGATGGTTAGGAAGACCAAGATACACAAGCTCCGACGGTAGCTGCTAGCTTTCCCCATCTCTCCTAAACTTCCCCCGGTCTTCGGCCCGAGCTGTATGAGGCAGAAACTCGTCCCACGTACGGTTCAGAGGCCCAGCCCCACCCCTGGGGACAAAGCTCCTGTTGTATTGAATAGTGTTGAGGATTTTATTCTTGGGAATAATTCCTTATTTTGTTATTTGTCTTTCTTGYGCCCAAAATATATTAGGGAACTAGAATTGGGACTCTAGATTTGTTTTCTAGATTGTGTCTAAGACTTTATTTAGTTTCCTAATTTATGTTTAGGACTTGTTTAACTTGTCTACCAAGTTTAAGACTCTAGGACTCTTCTATTTAAGACAATACAAAGCCAAGAGAAGAGGACACCTTCGATAATCTTGAGACACGGTCTTTTTGAGAAGGACGCAGCAAGAGCAAGACGACGCAAGAAAAGAAGAACACGAGCAAGTAAAAGACTTGTGGCAACGATCCAAATCAAGGAGATCTTCGAAGTTGAGTAACCAACGCGAAAGATCATCAGAAGCTTTGCCACAAGACTTGAAGCCACGATTTCAATCACGGGATCTTTGGAGTTGCGTAACCAACAAAGAAGATCATCATCCTTCATGGCGTCAAGTATTTTAGTATCATAGTTTTTGATACCGTAGTTTTCATATATTACTTTGAATCTTTTGTATTAATCGTGAACAAGATAAGTAATATAGTTTTCGGATTTGTACACCCAAGTTCACAAGTATCTTTTACTTGTGAACTGATTTTAAATTGCTGTGTTCGATTTTTAATATTTATTTCGTTGCACGTTTTTAAACTCTGTGTGATGTTGGTTTCGATGTTGTTAACATCGTTCTCAACATCTATATTCTAAAACTGTTGTTTATTATTCTGAAACTGTTTGTTGTTGATTTTAGTGTTGGTTAACATTGAAAACAATATCGTCTACTGATACTTATTTTCAAAATCATAAACCTTCAAATTCTACAATTGGCATCTAGAGCGGGTTACTTAATCTTTTAAGCACTGATCCTTATTTGTCTAGGTACTATGGATACTCTGAGGAAGAAGAGCTTGATTGCTACAGAGTACATTGAAGATGACGATGAGGTTGATGAATCTCTTGACGAGTACGAGAAGTTGAGCATTGAGTATGAACAATTATATGCTAGTTGGGGAAAACAAGTACTCAAAGTCAAGGATCTTAGAATCGAGTTGGACAAATTGACTAAGGAAAAGGATGATCAACTTAATATAACTGTCCGATTGGAGTCATCCCTCACCAAAAAGGATGATGAGCTAGAACGAGTAAAGACCGAATTGAAGAAGGTCCAAGAAACCCTCACAAACCTCAACAAGGGCAAGACCAAGCTGGATGAAATTATGGAATCGAGTATCCCGGATTCTTCGAAACACGGGATTGGATACAAGCATGTTCAAAAGTCAATTTCAAGTCAAAAGGTGAAGTCGACCAAATGCCTCAAGAGGAGAAGAAGACAATACGTGTGTCATCACTGTGGTGAACCAGGTCACATACGACCATACTGCTGGAAGCTTATTGGGAAACAAAATCAATTTAAAAGGTCGAAACTGTCTGCTGAGTTCCGTGTTGGTTTCCGTGATGTTTCTGTGTTCCCAACACCAAAACCAACACCAGAGTCAAGCAGGTCTGGGTCAAAAAGAACGAGATCAAATGTAACATGATCTATTCCCCTCTGAAGTCTCACATCCCTGGAGCCTGGTACTTTAATAATGGATGCTCTAAGCACATGACCGACTCGAAATATCTCTTCTCGAATATCGTCAAATTTCATGGAGGAAAGGTGAAGTATGGTGGAGGTGCAAATGGATAAATCATTAGCCAAGGAACTCTTCATGTCCCTGGTATTGCGAAGCTCGAGAACGTGTTACTTGTTGAAGGTTTAACTGCGAACTTGATAAGCATCAGCCAACTGTGCGATTGTAGTTTTAATGTCAAGTTCACTCATGAAAAGTGTGAAATTTATGACAAGGGCAATACATGTATTCTTACTGGTCAGAGGACATCAGACAACTGCTACCAAATCGAAGATGCAGGTGTTGAAATTGAAAAAATTGGTGATGTTGGTTTCGATGACGGTTCTGGGAACTCAACATCAAACCCAACATCGACTCAAGCTGATCCAAAATCAGACTCAAATCCAGATAAGACGTTTGCTCCAGTCACTCGTATTGAATCGATGGTAAGTGAGTTTATTACGAAAATGTCTGATACATTCGAGATGAGCATGGAAGGTAATCTCTCTCACTTTCTTGGTTTGCAAATTAAAAAACTGGATGATGGTTTTTTTCTTTCCGAGTCCAAATATGCTAAGAATCTTATATCTTGATATAGCAAAAAACAGAATTGGATTTCTCTTTTTACAGCTAAAGCCGAGTATATTGCACCTGGAAGTGCTTATACACAGTTATTGTGAATGAACCAAATGATAGAGGACTATGGTCTACATAGAAAAACATTGACTGTGCTCTGTGATAATTCCAGTTCCATTGATATCTCGAAAAATCCGGTCCAGTATTCTCGAACCAAACACATTGACATAAGGTACCACTTTATTCGAGACTTGGTTGAGAGGAAGATAGTTAGCCTTGAGCATATAGGAACAGACAATCAGCTTGTTGACATCTTCACGAAGGCATTAGATTTAGAGACCTTCTCTCGTTTGAGAAGAGATCTCGGTATGTGCATTGTCTAAGCCAATGTTGGTTTGTGATGTTGTGAGACACCATATCAATATCAGTCACAACATCTGTATAATTTTGCATGCATTTTTCTTTTTCTTTTCATACATAATCCAAATGCATTGAGTCTGGTTGAAAGTGAGATAAGGTTTAGTGTTGCAATAAAAGTGATGACATAAAGACTAACCTCTTCAATTAGGTGATTGTGGAGTTTGCCCGCAYAAATTGGTTTTCTCCCAGGTCCAAAAACAAGAGGTGTTAACAGCAATTGCTGAAGATAAGCTATTTCTCTTCAAATCTCTAAAAAGATGAAGAAAATCTGGATACAAATTGACAATCTTTAAATTTCACATTCTTGAGCGATTTTGACGTAGTCATTAACTTGGGTTAAGGGGTAAGTTTCCATTGACTTCGCCTGAGGCAATGTTGGTTATAATGTTGTCAGTAATAAAAAGTAACACTGATCGAGTCACTAAAACCATAATGTGAATAATTTTAACCTTTTTAGGTCATGAATTTTAGGCATCCAATAGGACATTCATCTTTGGGAAGATGGCTACTTGTTGTGCGTTCTGTTGTTTGTGCTAGTATCTATCTTGAATTCTCTTAATCTTTTTTTGAATCTTGCTAGCTACGTGTTTCAGTGGATTGTAATCGGACGGTTGGATTGGTAATAAAGATATTGATTTGGTGTGTGAAAATTAGCTTTGGAAAGGTTTTGTTCAACTATGGTGATGGTTTATAAAAATCTAGATCTCGATTTTAATTTGTAGTTGGGATTTGTGATTTTTATTCTCCAAATATGAAATAGTGGGCTATTTAAGCATAGAGATCGTGTGTCTTATTTTGAGAAAGAGTTGGGGAGTTATTTTTTTAACTTTACTTTGTTCATCCCCTTCTTTTATCTATTACTTACGACTTTTCCATATTGACAAGTTAAGGTTTTTACTTTTTCTTTCTCTAAATTTTACTGCCTACGACACTCGATTTTTTGTTTGTAGTTGTTTTCAATCTCTTGCAAAATATCGAATTCACCATCACCCAGCAAAACTCCGGAAACATACTGTGCGTCTAGCTAATAAGATAATTCCACCCAAAGAGAGAAAAGAAGAAGTCCAAAGTTGCCGTGTCAGCCCATGTTGGTTCTGGTGTTGTGACACTGAAACCAACATCCCTTGTAGACAATCCTGCCTCCTCTACAAGCTCTGATTCTGACAATGTTCCATCTACCAGTGCACCGATGTCAACAACTGCCTRCGACCACTCTGCTAGCTCTGATGAGGCTCCGTCTCAAGTCGTCGAGATTGAAGACATGAAACCAATCTCCACGAGGTTCTTGACGAGTGAAACCGAGGAGTTGTTCTTGGGATTTCAAAATCGAGGCATGATTGATGAGCGCCAAATTCCCGTTGATGTTTTCGTGAGGCAGATCTGATTGCCTTCTTTAGGCACCCAGACGCCTCTTCGAATTGGTGTCATGTCTGGTGTTGGTTTTGGTATTCCCAACATCAGTACCAACATGGTTCATTTTTCTACTCTGTTTATCCGAGCCCGTATTACTTTGTTTGATAACCAGGTTGCACAGCACCAGGCGCTTCGGGACTCGTTTGTTGAGGTCTTTTTGCTTTCAGAACAAAAAGGGGGAGAAGAATGTAGAAGACCTTGCCTGTGAATGTGGTTTGTTTTTGTTTGTTTTACTTTATTTAAGAGAAATTTCTAATTTAGGGGGAGCTTCTAATTCAGGGGGAGTTTTTAGTCTTTTGATCATTTTCACGCGTCTTGGGTATTTTGTACAGAAAGGCAAAATGGGAGATTGTTGAGGATTTTATTTTTGGGAATAATTCCTTATTTTGTTATTTGCCTTTCTTGGGCCCAAAATATATTAGGGAACTAGAATTAGAATTTAGATTTGTTTTTTAAATTGTGTCTAAGACTTTATTTAATTTCCTAATTTATGTTTAGCACTTGTTTAACTTGTCTACCAAGTTTAAGACTCTAGGACTCTTCTATTTAAGATCTTGAGACACGGTCTTTTTGAGAAGGACGCAGCAAGAGCAAGACGACGCAAGCAAAGAAGAACACGACCAAGTAAAAGACTTGTGACAATGATCCAAATCAAGGAGATCTTCGAAGTTGCGTAACCAACGGAGAAGATCATCAGAAGGTTTGCCACAAGACTTGAAGTCACGATTCTAATCACGGGATCTTATACATACAAGTACACACAAAGCCACCCATCTCTCACACACTTTCACACACACACACAGTACATATATACACTTCATATACAAACACACTCTAAAATCATTTTATACACAAACACGCACTGCATACACAAATACTTCAAATTCTAAGGTATTTGAAATCTATCAATCTAAATACAGTACCATCAAAGTGTAGTATATTAATTTCCAACTTCATGGCATATGCATTATAATTCGCAGGTATACATTGTGTACTTGGGAGAGCATAGTGGACAAAAAACAGTCCAAGAAATTGAAGAAAGCCATCACTCACATCTCTTGTCTGTGAAGGAAACTGAAGAAGATGCCAAATCATCCCTTGTTTACAGTTACAAGCACAGCATCAATGGCTTTTCCGCTTTTCTTACGCCACACGAAGCTTCTAAGCTTTCCGGTGCGTACGAAAATGATTTTTTTTTCCTTTTCTTTTATTATTATTTATTTATTTATTTATTTTTAGCTGTGTTTCATTGGCTAATCTTAACAGAGATGGAGGGAGTGGTGTCTGTGTTTCGGAGCCATCCACGGAAATACTCTTTGCACACGACGAGATCGTGGCAATTTACGGGTTCTTTAGAGGCAGCAAATTCCAACAGCTTGGAGATGGAAAATTTATGGTCGAAATCCAAATACGGCAAGAATGTTATTATCGGCATGCTAGACACCGGTATAATATTATTTTCTCAATGGATATTTGAAATGCTAATCTCTATTGCTTTTGATTACAAAAATGGTTTCTGATCAGGTGTGTGGCCTGAGTCTCYAAGCTTCAGTGATGAAGGGATGGATGATATACCAGAATCATGGAAAGGACGATGCCAATCTGGCGATGCATWCAACTCATCACAACATTGTAACAAGTATATGTGTCTTCTATAACTTATGTACCTAATTTATAAATAAAGAAGAAATAAATAAATAAACTTTTTTCGATTTTCTAGGAAGATTATCGGTGCCCGTTACTACATCCATGGCTACGAAGCACACTTCGGCCCACTGAACAACCAAACCCTAGATTACCGCTCCCCCCGCGACAAAGAAGGCCACGGGACCCACACGGCGTCCACGGCCGGCGGCCGGATGGTCAAAAATGTCTCGGCTCTCGGAGGCTTCGCCACCGGCACCGCCTCCGGCGGCGCGCCGCTGGCTCGACTTGCCATTTACAAAGTGTGCTGGTCCCTGCCGGACCAAGAAGTGGCCGAGAGCACGTGCTTCGACGATGACATCCTCGCCGCCATGGATGATGCCATCTCCGATGGCGTTGACGTGCTGAGCATGTCGATCGGCAGCACAGATCCTAGTGTCCGAATTCCCTACGATCAAGACGCCATAGCAATCGGCGCCATCCATGCCGTCAAGAAGAACATCGTTGTTGCTTGCAGCGCCGGGAATTCGGGTCCCACGGCAGCTACCGTGTCTAACATGGCTCCGTGGATTATCACGGTCGGCGCNGTGTGTTATAATATGTATTTTTTATCAAACTCGTACACCCTAATCACATTGTTTGTTTACCGAGTGGATGGTTAGGAAGACCAAGATACACAAGCTCCGACGGTAGCTGCTACCTTTCCCCATCTCTCCTAAACTTCCCCCGGTCTTCGGCCCGAGCTGTATGAGGCAGAAACTCGTCCCACGTACGGTTCAGAGGCCCAGCCCCACCCCTGGGGACAAAACTCCCGTTGTATTGAATAGTGTTGAAGATTTTATTCTTGGGAATAATTCCTTATTTTGTTATTTGTCTTTCTTGAGCCCAAAATATATTAGGGAACTAGAATTGGGACTCTAGATTTGTTTTCTAGATTGTGTCTAAGACTTTATTTAGTTTCCTAATTTATGTTTAGGACTTGTTTAACTTGTCTACCAAGTTTAAGACTCTAGGAATCTTCTATTTAAGACAATACAAAGCCAAGAGAAGAGGATACCTTCGATAATCTTGAGACACGGTCTTTTTGAGAAGGACGCATCAAGAGCAAGACGACGCAAGCAAAGAAGAACACGAGCAAGTAAAAGACTTGTGGCAACGATCCAAATCAAGGAGATCTTCGAAGTTGAGTAACCAACGCGAAAGATCATCAGAAGCTTTGCCACAAGACTTGAAGCCACGATTTCAATCACGGGATCTTTGGAGTTGCGTAACCAACAAAGAAGATCATCATCCTTCATGGCGTCAAGTATTTTAGTATCATAGTTTTTGATACCGTAGTTTTCATATATTACTTTGAATCTTTTGTATTAATCGTGAACAAGATAAGTAATATAGTTTTCGGATTTGTACACCCAAGTTCACAAGTATCTTTTACTTGTGAACTGATTTTAAATTGCTGTGTTCGATTTTTAATATTTATTTCGTTGCACGTTTTTAAACTCTGTGTGATGTTGGTTTCGATGTTGTTAACATCGTTCTCAACATCTATATTCTAAAACTGTTGTTTATTATTCTGAAACTGTTTGTTGTTGATTTTAGTGTTGGTTAACATTGAAAACAATATCGTCTACTGATACTTATTTTCAAAATCATAAACCTTCAAATTCTACAATTGGCATCTAGAGCGGGTTACTTAATCTTTTAAGCACTGATCCTTATTTGTCTAGGTACTATGGATACTCTGAGGAAGAAGAGCTTGATTGCTACAGAGTACATTGAAGATGACGATGAGGTTGATGAATCTCTTGACGAGTACGAGAAGTTGAGCATTGAGTATGAACAATTATATGCTAGTTGGGGAAAACAAGTACTCAAAGTCAAGGATCTTAGAATCGAGTTGGACAAATTGACTAAGGAAAAGGATGATCAACTTAATATAACTGTCCGATTGGAGTCATCCCTCACCAAAAAGGATGATGAGCTAGAACGAGTAAAGACCGAATTGAAGAAGGTCCAAGAAACCCTCACAAACCTCAACAAGGGCAAGACCAAGCTGGATGAAATTATGGAATCGAGTATCCCGGATTCTTCGAAACACGGGATTGGATACAAGCATGTTCAAAAGTCAATTTCAAGTCAAAAGGTGAAGTCGACCAAATGCCTCAAGAGGAGAAGAAGACAATACGTGTGTCATCACTGTGGTGAACCAGGTCACATACGACCATACTGCTGGAAGCTTATTGGGAAACAAAATCAATTTAAAAGGTCGAAACTGTCTGCTGAGTTCCGTGTTGGTTTCCGTGATGTTTCTGTGTTCCCAACACCAAAACCAACACCAGAGTCAAGCAGGTCTGGGTCAAAAAGAACGAGATCAAATGTAACATGATCTATTCCCCTCTGAAGTCTCACATCCCTGGAGCCTGGTACTTTAATAATGGATGCTCTAAGCACATGACCGACTCGAAATATCTCTTCTCGAATATCGTCAAATTTCATGGAGGAAAGGTGAAGTATGGTGGAGGTGCAAATGGATAAATCATTAGCCAAGGAACTCTTCATGTCCCTGGTATTGCGAAGCTCGAGAACGTGTTACTTGTTGAAGGTTTAACTGCGAACTTGATAAGCATCAGCCAACTGTGCGATTGTAGTTTTAATGTCAAGTTCACTCATGAAAAGTGTGAAATTTATGACAAGGGCAATACATGTATTCTTACTGGTCAGAGGACATCAGACAACTGCTACCAAATCGAAGATGCAGGTGTTGAAATTGAAAAAATTGGTGATGTTGGTTTCGATGACGGTTCTGGGAACTCAACATCAAACCCAACATCGACTCAAGCTGATCCAAAATCAGACTCAAATCCAGATAAGACGTTTGCTCCAGTCACTCGTATTGAATCGATGGTAAGTGAGTTTATTACGAAAATGTCTGATACATTCGAGATGAGCATGGAAGGTAATCTCTCTCACTTTCTTGGTTTGCAAATTAAAAAACTGGATGATGGTTTTTTTCTTTCCGAGTCCAAATATGCTAAGAATCTTATATCTTGATATAGCAAAAAACAGAATTGGATTTCTCTTTTTACAGCTAAAGCCGAGTATATTGCACCTGGAAGTGCTTATACACAGTTATTGTGAATGAACCAAATGATAGAGGACTATGGTCTACATAGAAAAACATTGACTGTGCTCTGTGATAATTCCAGTTCCATTGATATCTCGAAAAATCCGGTCCAGTATTCTCGAACCAAACACATTGACATAAGGTACCACTTTATTCGAGACTTGGTTGAGAGGAAGATAGTTAGCCTTGAGCATATAGGAACAGACAATCAGCTTGTTGACATCTTCACGAAGGCATTAGATTTAGAGACCTTCTCTCGTTTGAGAAGAGATCTCGGTATGTGCATTGTCTAAGCCAATGTTGGTTTGTGATGTTGTGAGACACCATATCAATATCAGTCACAACATCTGTATAATTTTGCATGCATTTTTCTTTTTCTTTTCATACATAATCCAAATGCATTGAGTCTGGTTGAAAGTGAGATAAGGTTTAGTGTTGCAATAAAAGTGATGACATAAAGACTAACCTCTTCAATTAGGTGATTGTGGAGTTTGCCCGCAYAAATTGGTTTTCTCCCAGGTCCAAAAACAAGAGGTGTTAACAGCAATTGCTGAAGATAAGCTATTTCTCTTCAAATCTCTAAAAAGATGAAGAAAATCTGGATACAAATTGACAATCTTTAAATTTCACATTCTTGAGCGATTTTGACGTAGTCATTAACTTGGGTTAAGGGGTAAGTTTCCATTGACTTCGCCTGAGGCAATGTTGGTTATAATGTTGTCAGTAATAAAAAGTAACACTGATCGAGTCACTAAAACCATAATGTGAATAATTTTAACCTTTTTAGGTCATGAATTTTAGGCATCCAATAGGACATTCATCTTTGGGAAGATGGCTACTTGCTGTGCGTTCTGTTGTTTGTATTCGTGTCTATCTTGAATTCTCTTAATCTTTTTTTGAATCTTGCTAGCTACGTGTTTCAGTGGATTGTAATCGGACGGTTGGATTGGTAATAAAGATATTGATTTGGTGTGTGAAAACTTGCTTTGCAAAGGCTTTGTTCAACTATGGTGATGGTTTATAAAAATCTAGATCTCGATTTTAATTTGTAGTTGGGATTTGTGATTTTTATTCTCCAAATATGAAATAGTGGGCTATTTAAGCATAGAGATCGTGTGTCTTATTTTGAGAAAGAGTTGGGGAGTTATTTTTTTAACTTTACTTTGTTCATCCCCTTCTTTTATCTATTACTTACGACTTTTCCATATTGACAAGTTAAGGTTTTTACTTTTTCTTTCTCTAAATTTTACTGCCTACGACACTCGATTTTTTGTTTGTAGTTGTTTTCAATCTCTTGCAAAATATCGAATTCACCATCACCCAGCAAAACTCCGGAAACATACTGTGCGTCTAGCTAATAAGATAATTCCACCCAAAGAGAGAAAAGAAGAAGTCCAAAGTTGCCGTGTCAGCCCATGTTGGTTCTGGTGTTGTGACACTGAAACCAACATCCCTTGTAGACAATCCTGCCTCCTCTACAAGCTCTGATTCTGACAATGTTCCATCTACCAGTGCACCGATGTCAACAACTGCCTCCGACCACTCTGCTAGCTCTGATGAGGCTCCGTCTCAAGTCGTCGAGATTGAAGACATGAAACCAATCTCCACGAGGTTCTTGACGAGTGAAACCGAGGAGTTGTTCTTGGGATTTCAAAATCGAGGCATGATTGATGAGCGCCAAATTCCCGTTGATGTTTTCGTGAGGCAGATCTGATTGCCTTCTTTAGGCACCCAGACGCCTCTTCGAATTGGTGTCATGTCTGGTGTTGGTTTTGGTATTCCCAACATCAGTACCAACATGGTTCATTTTTCTACTCTGTTTATCCGAGCCCGTATTACTTTGTTTGATAACCAGGTTGCACAGCACCAGGCGCTTCGGGACTCGTTTGTTGAGGTCTTTTTGCTTTCAGAACAAAAAGGGGGAGAAGAATGTAGAAGACCTTGCCTGTGAATGTGGTTTGTTTTTGTTTGTTTTACTTTATTTAAGAGAAATTTCTAATTTAGGGGGAGCTTCTAATTCAGGGGGAGTTTTTAGTCTTTTGATCATTTTCACGCGTCTTGGGTATTTTGTACAGAAAGGCAAAATGGGAGATTGTTGAGGATTTTATTTTTGGGAATAATTCCTTATTTTGTTATTTGCCTTTCTTGGGCCCAAAATATATTAGGGAACTAGAATTAGAATTTAGATTTGTTTTTTAAATTGTGTCTAAGACTTTATTTAATTTCCTAATTTATGTTTAGCACTTGTTTAACTTGTCTACCAAGTTTAAGACTCTAGGACTCTTCTATTTAAGATCTTGAGACACGGTCTTTTTGAGAAGGACGCAGCAAGAGCAAGACGACGCAAGCAAAGAAGAACACGACCAAGTAAAAGACTTGTGACAATGATCCAAATCAAGGAGATCTTCGAAGTTGCGTAACCAACGGAGAAGATCATCAGAAGGTTTGCCACAAGACTTGAAGTCACGATTCTAATCACGGGATCTTATACATACAAGTACACACAAAGCCACCCATCTCTCACACACTTTCACACACACACACAGTACATATATACACTTCATATACAAACACACTCTAAAATCATTTTATACACAAACACGCACTGCATACACAAATACTTCAAATTCTAAGGTATTTGAAATCTATCAATCTAAATACAGTACCATCAAAGTGTAGTATATTAATTTCCAACTTCATGGCATATGCATTATAATTTGCAGGTATACATTGTGTACTTGGGAGAGCATAGTGGACAAAAAACAGTCCAAGAAATTGAAGAAAGCCATCACTCACATCTCTTGTCTGTGAAGGAAACTGAAGAAGATGCCAAATCATCCCTTGTTTACAGTTACAAGCACAGCATCAATGGCTTTTCCGCTTTTCTTACGCCACACGAAGCTTCTAAGCTTTCCGGTGCGTACGAAAATGATTTTTTTTTCCTTTTCTTTTATTATTATTTATTTATTTATTTATTTTTAGCTGTGTTTCATTGGCTAATCTTAACAGAGATGGAGGGAGTGGTGTCTGTGTTTCGGAGCCATCCACGGAAATACTCTTTGCACACGACGAGATCGTGGCAATTTACGGGTTCTTTAGAGGCAGCAAATTCCAACAGCTTGGAGATGGAAAATTTATGGTCGAAATCCAAATACGGCAAGAATGTTATTATCGGCATGCTAGACACCGGTATAATATTATTTTCTCAATGGATATTTGAAATGCTAATCTCTATTGCTTTTGATTACAAAAATGGTTTCTGATCAGGTGTGTGGCCTGAGTCTCYAAGCTTCAGTGATGAAGGGATGGATGATATACCAGAATCATGGAAAGGACGATGCCAATCTGGCGATGCATWCAACTCATCACAACATTGTAACAAGTATATGTGTCTTCTATAACTTATGTACCTAATTTATAAATAAAGAAGAAATAAATAAATAAACTTTTTTCGATTTTCTAGGAAGATTATCGGTGCCCGTTACTACATCCATGGCTACGAAGCACACTTCGGCCCACTGAACAACCAAACCCTAGATTACCGCTCCCCCCGCGACAAAGAAGGCCACGGGACCCACACGGCGTCCACGGCCGGCGGCCGGATGGTCAAAAATGTCTCGGCTCTCGGAGGCTTCGCCACCGGCACCGCCTCCGGCGGCGCGCCGCTGGCTCGACTTGCCATTTACAAAGTGTGCTGGTCCCTGCCGGACCAAGAAGTGGCCGAGAGCACGTGCTTCGACGATGACATCCTCGCCGCCATGGATGATGCCATCTCCGATGGCGTTGACGTGCTGAGCATGTCGATCGGCAGCACAGATCCTAGTGTCCGAGTTCCTTACGATCAAGACGGCATAGCAATCGGCGCCCTTCATGCCGTCAAGAAGAATATCATCGTTGCTTGCAGCGCCGGGAATTCGGGTCCCACGGCAGCTACCGTGTCTAACATGGCTCCGTGGATTATCACMGTCGGCGCGAGTAGTGTTGACAGGATGTTTCCATCACCGGTTATGCTTGGGAATGACGATAAAATCACGGTAATCTACCATGTTTATTAAATATTTTTCAATTACTGACATTATTCGGTRGGATTCTTTCGTGATTTTCCCTTTTTTTTTTCAGGGCGAAACAGTAACTACATATAATCTAGAAAACAAGTTGCATCCATTAGCTTACGCGGGTCAAGTAGTTAAACCCAACATATCCGAAAACGTATCGGGGCAATGCTTACCGGACTCCCTTTCACACGAAAAGGCCAAGGGAAAAATCATATTGTGCTTCAGAGGAAACYGAYCGAGAGTTGGTAAGGCCATGGAGGTCAAAAGAGCCGGAGGGATTGGTTACATCTTAGGAAACAGTGAAGCCAGTGGGAACGAGTTGTCCGWCGATGCCCATGTCCTTCCCGCCACCGCGGTCAATCATGAGAATGCCCTCAAGATTTACGAATACATCAAATCCACAAAAGAACCCACGGCATATATCCTGCCGGCTAAGACGGTCTTAGGCACCAAACCAGCACCTTTCATGGCTGCGTTCTCCAGCAGAGGCCCCAACACCATGTCACCCGATATTCTAAAGGTAGTAAACAAAGTTTAACCTAACTACAAAACAAACACGTTAATATTTTCTGCAAAACTTGCAGCCGGATATCACGGCTCCGGGGCTAAATATATTGGCAGCGTGGAGCGAAGCATCTTCTCCAACAAYCTTGGCAGATGATAAACGTGTTGCGAAGTATAATATCATGTCGGGCACATCYATGTCATGCCCACATATAGGCGGCGTATCGGCTCTTCTCAAGGCCATGCACCCCGATTGGAGCAGCGCCGCCATTAGATCTGCTKTAATGACKTCCGGTACACATTTTTACCCTTTTCATAAATATTAAGATTAAAAAAAATTAATCGTAAACATGATTTTTTCTTTTCTCATCACCTTGACCTTGCAGCGGGACAGAGCAACAATGAGGGTAACCCCATTACTGATGCATCCGGGAATCCAGCCYACCCGTTCCAATTSGGGTCGGGTCATWTKAGCCCGGAGAAGGCAGCCGACCCGGGACTTGTCTACGACGCGTCTTACACGGACTATCTTCTCTTCCTATGCAGCAGTGGAGTTAKGAATCTTACTAAGCTTASTGCTTCATTCGAATGCCCGGAAAACCCACCATCTCCGGCTAATCTGAACTATCCATCCCTCGCAATACCCAAATTGGATGGGACCGTTACTGTCGTTCGGACAGTCACGAACGTGGGCAGCAATAAAAATACTGTTTATAATGTTAGCGTGAAACCTCCAACAGGGATCTCTGTGAAAATATCACCTTCGGTACTCTACTTTAACYGTGCTGGCCAGAAGATGAATTTCACCATCACAGTAAAAACGGACAGTGAATTCAAAGGCAGGATTGAGAAAGGCGAGCATTTATTCGGATGGTACACATGGTCTGATAAGATTCATAATGTCCGGAGTCCCATAGCCGTTTCGGTGGCGTAGTGTTTTTCTTTTTTCTGAGTTTTTTAGGTTGATTTCTGGGTGTCCTAATAAAAATTGTCTGAGGTGAGAGGTATCACTTTAGTCTTGAATCCTATGTGTTAGGATTTCATTCCATATGCATCTGTTTTTGTCATAGTCACTTGACCGGCTTGTGGTCAATATATGTTTCTTACAAAAGAGGCACTTATTCCGGGTACTCCTTTTTTCTCTCAAAAGTTTTATTTCATAATGATAGGTTTTCCAGAGATTGAGAAAACTTGATGTCTTTTGTTAACAGATAGTGTTGGTATATATAGAGGACCAAGACTTGGAAAGAAAGACACGTAAAAAGACTTGGAAAGAAAGATACAAAATATTCAAAAAAGAATAAATAAATATGAACATCCTAATAGGCCGCTAGCGCGACAAAAGCTTGGTCAAGGCAACCGCAAGTTGATCAGCAACGGAAACATGAGTGACACAAAGTCGAGAAGTCTTGACAAGTTCCCGAACATGATAACTGATAGAGATGTGTTTCATCCGGGAATGAAAGACCGGGTTAYCACATAGATATATAGAACCAATATTATCACTATAAATCACCGGAATTTGAATAAGAGACACGTGAGTCTCTTTGAGAGGCGAGACAACCCATTGAACCTCAGAAGGTGCATAGGCAATGGGGCGAGTCCGCCTCAGTGGATGAACGAGCAACTGAACTCTTGAACTCTGTCTCTTGGAGCTCCAAGAGATGGGGTTTGGATCCAAGAAGAAAACATAGGCCCCCGTAATGGTGCGGTCATCCCAGTTACCACCCGGCATCAGAGAAACAATAAAGTGAGCATGTGCTATATTTGTGACGAAAAGAGCATATAGGTGGGTTACAATTTTAACCCTCCATTATTTGAGAACCTTAGAGTAAGCACTAATCTTCTTACTTCGACTTGGGGTGCTAGCGCCACCATCGCATTCACATTATTGAGTCTGGCCGGCTTATTCGTCTTGCTTCGATCTGGCTGCCACTGAATCCCATTCATCACCATTTTCTKAAACAATTCTTTAGCTGCATCTGGGGTCTTATTGTTGAGTGCCCCACCTGCAACAACATCTTCGTTAACTATTATAAAAAGTCTGGACTTGTATCCCAAATGAGTAACGCGTGGTGTGGACACTTACGCAAGAGCTCTTTCAAACGCTCCCAAGTGTCGTACAAGGTCCCATTATCAACTTGCAAATGAAGATATCTCTTTTTGTAGTTTCGCAGTCTTGGCGGGTGAAAAATATTTGTTCAAAAAAAAATTCGCCATTATCTTACACGTTGTGATGGTCCCTCATGATAGCGTGTTCAACCACTGTTTGGCTTGACCCGTCAAGGAAAAGTGGAAATATTGTAGACGAATAGCATTATTGGTGGCCCCCTTATCTTGAAAGTATCGCAATTCTCGAGAAAATTTGCAATATTGCTATTAGGATCCTCAACTTGTAGCCCCTCCCGAACTGTCAGTTTCACAATTAGTATAATGTTCGACAAAATTTCAATGTTATTTGTGTTAATGCTCGGTCTCGCGATACTCAACTATACTCCATCAAGTGAAAGCTTTGTGTAATTGGATATAGTAAGCGGTGGCTCGGCCATCACTAATTGCTCTTGTTTTTCCTTCTCATCAATCTTTGCTTTCTCTTCAATTTTAGACAATTCTTCGAGTGCACGCGCTTGAACACGATAATACATGCACTAAAAGAATAACATCAATGCAAAGACAACCGTGAAAATCAAATGAGTAGAAATGGGATTAAAAAAAAGAAAAGAAAAGAAAGCCTAAAGTAATAAAAATAAAACATTTCTAATATTACAGTTCCCGTCAACAACGTCAAAAACTTGATGACTAAAAAAATTACTCTATAAAAGTCTCGGCAAGTGTATCCGTCGCTTATATTGTATAAATCTGGAGTATCGAAAATCATATTTCCATGAGAATTGTGATTATTAGTACTAACTATTTTTTTATTATTTAATCAAACGAATAAAGAATTGTTTTGGTAATTTACTTAACAATATATAAATAAATTAAAAAAGTGATTAAACAAGTGAAAAAGGTAGAAGTTTGAAGAACGACTATACGAGAAAGATGTGTTTGAATGAATAATCCCTCAAAATTCATCTTCCAATTGTAACCAAATAAGTCAAAACAATCCCTTAAGTACTGCCAAACCCATATATTAATTTGTGCTTTCAAATATCGTAAAAACTCTCTAATTTAATTAAAATCTCGGGTTTCGAGTGAATTAATCACAATCTAGAGTTGACTAATCAAAATATCTTCCTAATTAAACCTCCAAGATAGCAAAGCGAAGAATTAAAATTTCCTATTATGTCTCACCACAATCCGGAGGATTTGTGTCATCCTATATTTAGAATTGTATGCAACTTCTTCTACTTGTATGTTTTCTTATTCTACTTCGATTCGTTTAATTAAAAGTAACAAACAACCCCAAATCAATAAACTATAATTGTTGAGTTAGAAAAATTGATAAAAATCACAAGCAAATCGAATGAAAAGTATAAAGTAATATAAATCAACTAACGTATGCTGTTCACTACAAAAAAAAAAAAAAGCGAAATGCTGACGGGCTAAAAAATCCATCAGCATATAGCCCGTCAACATATCTTGACGGCTGCTAACGGCTGAGATATGCTGACGGCCATATCCCGTCAGCAATTAGCTCGTCAACCGACCTTCACAATGGCGTTAGTACACTAATTGGAAGACGGGTTTGCTGACGGGCGACAATGCTAACGGGTCAACTCCCGTCAGTATAATTATAAAAAAAATATATATAAAAAAATTGCTGACGGGTACCTACCCGTCAGCAATATTAAAAAAAAAATGTGCGTTAACGATCTCGTGCCCATCAGCATTTTGGGGATTAAATTCAGATCCCCATTCTCTCAAACACACAAATACAAAAAAAAACATTTCCCCCCCCCCCGCCCTCCGTCCACATCCCACCACCCCACGGCGAGCCGTTGCCAGCATCCCATCGCCGCTCGCCGTCCGTCCACAACCCGTCCATTTGCTCGCCCTCCGTCGCAGCAGCCGCTCACCGCTCGCCCTCTGCCGTAGCAGCAGCCGCTCATCCCGCTCGCCGCCCGCCGTTCGTCCATAGCCCCCAAATGAGGTAAGTGTTTTTTGGTTTGTTTTTCAATTTTTTTTTATATTTTTGTATATTATTTATATGTATTAATTTCGTTTTTAATTTGTATATTTAATTAGTTTAATATTAGGTAGTTTAATTTCTTGGTTCAATTAGGATTAGTTTTAGGGTTTAATTTCCAACTTTCAATTTAGGGTTGAATTTAGGAGTAGTTATATAATTAGAATTTAATTTAAGAATATATATATTTATTTCAAAAAGGGTTCGATTATGCACTTAGGGTTCGTTAATATTTATTAAGAGTTCAATTATTAGGGTCTGATTGTGCAATTAGGGTTCATTAGTTGAAATAGGGTTCGATTATCAATTATTTTTTAAAGTTTATGCGATGGTGGTTTTTAAAGTTTTATACAATTTAATTAGGGATGGATTGATGTTGTGATTGTGCAATTGTAATTGGTTTGGGAAGACGTCGATTATAACATTGTGTACGGCGCCGGCCGGGAGGTTTCGTCCCTCCAATAACGGTTTTCAAAATTATTTTAAAAAATGATGGTGATTTTAAAAGGTTTTAAAAAGTGCGTGGTGGGGTTTTTCGTCCTTCAACTAACTTGTTAGAAATCTGGTGACTTAGTTGGATTGTAATAATAAGATATGAATATATAAAGAAACCTAGAGAACTACGAATAACAATCAGTACTAATCATAACAAGTACGATAAAAAATCAATATACAACGTGTTTCCATTTCACCCAAAAAACTACAGGGAGAAATTTATGAAATTGGTATGATAAGATGTTCAATCGTGTTTCTAAAAAATAGGACACGATGATTGTAAAAATGAAATTAGAGATCGAGGGTTTACTTACCTCGGGGGGCGACAAAGATCTCGATCATTCCAGGATGTGGTGGCATGAGTCCTCTCGATATACTGGCCTCGGACGCCGGGGTGGCTGGAACCGTCGGCGGAATCGCTCCCGATAAGTCCATCATATCATCGTATTCATCGTATATTTGACGATGCGACAATGATGATAAACCAAGAGAAGGACAGCACGAAGATGGCCTCGAGAAGAACGGCCACGACCTCTCATCTAAAAATAATAATAATTTACTTTTACTGATGGCTTTTGCACGTCGTTTACTAATTATTAAATTACTCAAATAAAAAGTAATAAGTTGTGTTTAATTAATATTCAAGTCTTGATACACATGTTTGATTGGTGACATTATTATATTTTAAGTG
>BMAC01000239.1:190422-217342 GCA_014905375.1 Phtheirospermum japonicum
TCGCCGCCTGAAGTCGCCGCTCGTCGCTCCACCGCCGTTGCTCCCCCTCGCCGCTAGCCTTCTTCGAGGTAAATATTTTTATGTTTTTTCTTATTTTTTTATGTAATGGTTTGTGGTTAATTAATGTTAATTGTTTATTTATTTTATATAATTGTGATAATTTAAAGTTAATTAAAATTTAATTAGTATTTAAGGTTAATTATTTAACTAATTTACAATTAGGGTTTTATTTCTAATTAAGATTTAATTAGTTATCAATTAGGGTTATATAATTATGGTTATTTAAGGTTTATTGTTATTATTTTGTTAATTATTATGAATTATTGTTAATATTATGAATTAATTATAGAATATACGTTAATTTTGCAAATATGAAATAAAAATTTGTTTTTTCTTAAATAAAAATCTGTTTTTCTTTAAACTAAAAATCTGTTTTTTTTTAAATAGATTTCTGTTTTTTTTAATAATAAAAATCTATTTTTTATAAAATAAACATCTGTTTTCTTTTTTTTTCTTAAATAAAAATCTATTTTTTTTAAATAAAAATCTGTATTCTTTTTTTTTTAATAAAACTTTTTCTTAAAAAATAAAATTTGGGATTTAAATAATTTTAATATAAATTGTAATTAATCATCTGTTTTTATTGAAATTTGAAAATAAATTTATATTTTTTAAAATAATTTTAAATTAAATAAAGATTTATTTAAAATTCTATTTTTATTTTCTAGTTAAGATAATTAGGTTTCAAGATAGAGTTTAATTTTGAAATAGGGTTTTGATTTCAAAATAGGGGTCTAATCATAAGTAATTTTAAAATGAGGGTTAAGTTGGTAAATTTTTAGGAAAATACGTACACAAAGTGTATAATTAGATAGTTATGGGTTAATTTAGTAAATAATTAGGAAATTAGGGTTTCATTGTATTAACTTAGATTGTTAGGGTCTGCTTTCAATTTAGATAAATTTTAGGGGCAAATTTTATTGTGATATATGTATGCACTCATTATTGTATATATATTGTTCATGCATGAGAGGCCGTGGTGATCGACCGGGACATAAAAAAATTTGTATATTTAACATGCATGGGAGACCGTGGTGATCGGACGGGGTTTAATTTTGTTTGTATATATTATTGTCATTGGTGTTGTTAGTTGTGTACCGTCGGATGTTGACGTGGGTTACGGCGCCGGCCGAGAGGTGTTGTCCCTCCAATAGCGGGGTTTTAGATTTTTTTCAAAAAACGTGATAGGGTGACACATGGTTTTATTTAATTTTTTTAAAATACTTTTTAAAAATGTGACGGTGGTAATTGCTTATTTGGAACCTTGGCGAAGTGACGCTACTCACATTGTTGTGTAGAATCAATTATATATAGATCACTCTTTTGAAAACTAATATGAAATAGAAAATTTTGAAACTAAGTTTTGAATTATTCCAATATTCCTTAGACCCGTTTGATATTTAGATCAAATATAAAGATTGATATTAAATTTCGAATTGTCCCATTTTTGGACAGTTTGAGAATGTGACTTGTAGTATGGTTATCTTATGTGTATGTTTTTTTTTTAGTTTTGAAATTTCGATTTCTGCATCTCTCTAATTGTTCTCGGGTGCACTGAAATATACGTGTACTACGAGAACTGAGGGGATTCTATGTTAGATGCCTGGCAGGGGTCCTCATAATCGTCGGATTTCTCTCGTCTCATTGTCCTCGGGACCCCATGAGGATGATGCCACCGACATGGATTTTGATGATACTGTTCCACCTACCCCGTCTGATGAGGCGGGGAGCATGCCCGGTACAAAGGTCAGGACTACCGAGATCGAGGTAGTCGTGATCGAAAATAGGTAAGTAACATTTTAATCATTTTTGTTATGTGTTCAATATATAATTTAATTATTTGACATATATTGAAATAAATTTATTATTTTTTAGGTTACGAACTACTTCGAAGGACTTGCCGACCTATTTGAGGACTATACACGAGTCTGGTATCCACGTAGTAGGGTGGAAATTCGAGCACATCCCGGACAGCCATCGTCAGACGTGGTGGCCTCGTTTTAGGGTAATTTTTATTTATTTATTTTTTTTGTTAAGTAAATTGATTAATTATTTTGTCTAATTGTATTTTTTTTGTAGGGATTGGTGTGGTGGGACAGGAGTATATACGACGATAATGCCATCAAGACGACATTCTATATAGCGACGCAAGATTCTTATAAGAGTCGTATATACGAGTGGAGGAAGGCGTATCGACTGAATCAAAGGATACCTTCTTGCGTAGGGGAGACGATCTGAAATAGATGGCTGGTGGAGTTTCAGTGGCCTGAGGAGGTGGAGAAGTTTGAGAAGGCCAGACGGAACAGATTGAGCGAGCCCGGAGGCCCTTCGACAGGTATAGCGAAGAACCGAGGCGGGTCTATGCCGGCAAATGGACAGGCCGAGATTGTAAGTCGATAATAATATTTAAGTAATTAATTATATTATTGAACATGTATAATTTTATGTTTTAATTAATTCATTATATTAAATATTGTAAATGTATCTTTATATACAGGTTGCGCAGACGGGTACGCAGCCTAGTAACTACGAGCTTCTGCTGAACTATCATCGAAATCCCGACGACACATTGCCTAGAGGATAGCTGTAAGTTTTATATATTATATATAACTGATTTATTATAAAATCTGATCAAAGTTGTTTAGTAATAATAGCTAAATTTTTTGATATAACAGGAGGACTATGAGAGGGCTTTGGAGGAGAGGCGTGCTGCGTCGTCTGATGATAGCAGCCCTCAGGTAGACCCGAACGTGGTCTACCTACAGGTTGTCGGGAATAGGAAGGGTCGACGCTATGGCCTTGGATGCTTTGGGAAGACTCAGAAAGGKTGCAGTACTTCTTCCACCTCCAKCGCCGATGTTCGTRAGCTGCAGACACAGGTGCAGTCCCAGCAGGAGCAGCTTRAGCGGATCTGCGAGGAGCAGGCGCTGGAGATTCAGCGGATTCYTGAGGAGCAYGAGCGTTCCAGTTGACGCTCRGTCAGCATATTGAAGAAGCTGTTACTCGGGCCATGTCTCGTCAGCCTCCTACTCAGCATCCCCCTGATCCGATATTCGATGGTGGTGATAGTTAGATATGGATGGATAATTCATGATTTTTTTTATACATTTGATTGGTGAATTGATTTTTAGTTATTGGATGATTTGTTTTGATTTTTAATTAGTGGATAATTTATTTTGGATTATCTAAAATTTTATTTGTTTATTATTTTTTTAATTAATTTATTAATTAATAAATAAGAAAAAACTTCCTTGAACTACAACAAGGGTTTTCTATACTGACGGCCTATTGACGGGTGGGCCGTCAGCGTATTTTAGGACTTTCTGACGGCAAAGACCCGCAAGGAATGCTGACGGTCACATACCCGCCCGAAATGCTGACGACCAAAACCATCAGCATAGCATCAGATATTCCTGGCGGCCATACCCGCCAGTAATACTAACGGCAATTTCCTGGCGGGTATAGCCGTCAATAAATCCACCAGCATTCCTGGCGGGAACATTTTCCCGTCAGGATGCATCAATCCAGACCACGACAATGCTGACGGGCAATATCCGTCAGGAGGCCCGTCAGTATTCAATATACTGACAGCATTCTGACGGATTTGGCCGTCAGCATAGCCGGGATTTTTTGTAGTGTTTATCAGTCAAAATATAAAATGTCCATTGATTAAGCAAGGTTATTTAGAGAACCACTATTCATATCGACCATAGTTAGCCTCAATAAATCTCCTTATTCATGGCTCATAGCTACTTATTTCCATTCATGTGACTTTCTTTTTCAATTCCATTCTCAATCATTAGTTATTTCATGTGAACTTAAATTCATCTTACAAATTCAATTTCTCTCTCGCACACTTCACACAGTTCACATTTCGTATGCACTATCACATTACACACACTGCATTCAATTCATACAGACAACAGATACACATACTACAAAGAAAAACATGCACTACTAGAGGTAGCTCTTGGTTTTTTAAAGCTGTTAGGGATTTTATTCTCGATGATTTCTTTCCATTTTATATATTTGCCTTTCTTAGACTTTGATCTATTTAACACTCTAGATTTATCTCTTAAGGTAGTTTAAGTCTTTATCTACTTTCCTTATTTCTAGCTTGACTTGTTTATCAAGACTAGAAGTCTTGGTTATTTATAGGTAATAGATCAAACACAAATACACATGGGTGAACTAGGTTTTGCAGGCAAGTGAACTAGGCGTACGCAAGAAAGCAGATCGCAAGATCTACTTGGAGCTACAAGTTGGAATCAAGTGATCTTCAACGTTGCGTAACCAACGGAGGAGATCAAATCATTTCCTAGCAACAAGTATTTGTGTATCAACGTGTGATACACTTGTTTTTCATATATTGCTTAAATATTGTGTAATTATTCTTGAACGTTTAAGTAATATAATTTTCGGGTTTGCATACCCATGTCCGTAAGTACTTTTACTTACGGACTAAAAGTTTAATAAGTGTGTTCGATATTTTAATTCCGCTGCTAATCTGTATTTTCGTAGTTGGTGTTATCATAGGTGTTACTTAACATTAATCATAACACCTCTTGTGTTTTTGGTACACTTTTTCAAATCAATTGATGTTAACACTGGTGTTACCTATCACAAGTCTTAACATCATCTTTCAAAATCATAGATCTACAAAACTACAATTGGCACCAAAGTAGGGTACTTTACATTAAATATTTCGATCATTAATTATTTTGTTGAATCATTGAATTATGAACACTCAAGGGGATCCACGACCTCCTATCCTCAACGGACAGAACTACTCACTCTGGAAGCAGAGGATGCGGTGGCATATCAAGAACATTGATGAACGAGCGTGGAGAACCATCCTAGTTGGGTGGGAGAAACCTCGAGTTGTTGATGCTGAAGGAGAAACCTTTCCCAAGAAAGAAATAGACTGGACCGCTGATGAAATTGCGAATCCTAACTGGAATTTCAAGTGCATCAACACTCTTTGCGGGTATGTCGACGCAAACTACTACAAAGTGATCAGTAAGTGCGAGTCAGCAAAGGATGCTTGGGATGCTCTGCAGATGGTGTGCGAAGGATCTCAAAGTGTGAAACGATCAAGACTGAGAATGCTAACTGCTACCTTAGAAGCAATGAGGATGGAGGAAAAAGAGTTAATAATGGATTATGCCATGAGGCTATCGGAGATTGCAAATGAGTGTGGAGAACTTGGTGAGCCAGTGTAAAATCCACGACTTGTTGGAAAACTACTCAGATTCATTTCAAAAAAAGTTACCTTTAAAGTGGTTGCCATTGAAGAACCGAAGAACACTAATACTCTAAACTTCGATGAACAGGTTGGATCTCTCAAAACGTACGAAATGGAACATCTTGGTTCCAATTCGAAAGAGAAGAATATTGCCCTCACCACTGATGTGAATACGGATGACGACAGTGAAGCTGTTGATTGGCAAGGTTTGCTGGACAAGATCGAGAATACCACCCTTGGAGAAGATGAGGTGTCTATGCTCACTCAGAAATTCAATAAACATTTAAGGAGAAGAAACAAAATTGGAGGCACATTTTCAAAGTTCAAATCAAAAAATCCACCTCCAAAATCGTCTGGAAGAAAACTCTCTAATGTTCAGCCATCATCGTCTGAGCCCAGGACAGTGAACTCATCTAAACCTCTTAGTGAAGTTCAATGTCACGAGTGCAAAGGATGAGGATACTACAAGAACGAGTGTGCTAACACGTTAGCAAAAAAGAGCCTAATTTCAAAGGAGTTTGATGAAGATGAAGATGACTCTGACTCTCCTAAGTTAGTTCCTCCATTATTTGCCAATGTTGTCTGGGATGACGACGTATGAGTTGGCAACACAAGTTCCAACATCCTGTGTTTGAATGGAGAAGTCAAAGAAACAACTAACGAGTATAAGAAACTGTGCCCAGAGTATGACGATCTGTTCGAGAAATGGGGGAATCAAGTCCTCAAGGTGAAATCTCTCATGATCAAGGTTGAGAAACTCGTCCATGAAAAGAACGATCAAGCGGAAATAATCACTCATCTGGAGTCATCTATCACCAGGAGAGACTCGGAACTGGAACGAGTGAAGACTAATCAGAAGAAGGCTCAGACCACTCTCTCAAACCTCAACAAAGGAACATCAAATCTTGATGAAATTCTGGGGATGTCATTCCCTGAGTCCTCGAAACATGGGATTGGCTACAAACCTGAACAGCGGGAGCAACAAACTGAGCAAAATCTGAAGACAAACGAGCATCAAAAAAAGAGAAGAAGACAATATATGTGACATCATTGTGGTGATCCTGGTCATATTCGTCCATTCTACTGGAAGAAAGCAGGAAAGAAAAGTCAGTTTCAAAGAACGAGGCAACATGTTATGTATCATGACAATTTCCACAAACCCAACATCAGGGCCAACAACAAAATCAAACATGTCTGGGTGAAGAAGGAAGAGATCAGATGCAACATGATTTATACCTCTCTGAAATCCCACATTCCAGGAGCATGGTATTTTGACAGTGGATGCTCCAAGCACATGACCGGGTCTGAAGATCTTCTCTCAAATATTGTGAAACTCAAAGGTGGAAAGGTGAAATATGGTGGAGGTGCGAACGGACAGATTGGTGGACAAGGAACACTCCATGTTCCAGGAATTGTAAACCTTGAGGTGTTACTTGTTGAAGGACTGACAGCAAACTTGATCAGCATCAGCCAGTTGTGCGATGGAGGTTTTAGTGTCAAGTTCACACGGGAAAAGTGTGAAGTTTATGATGAAGGAAATGCTTGCATTCTCACTGTCCAAAGAACATCAGATAACTGCTATCAAATAAACGACGATATTTTTTTCAAGTTATCCCAATTAAGCGATGTCAAGGTGTGGCATCAAAAGCTTGGACAAGTCAACTACAAGATGTTGGAAAGGCTCGTGAAGAAAGAAGCTGTAAATGGTCTACCAAAGCTTAATACAAAGATCATTCTAGTTTGTGAAGCATGCCAAAAAGGGAAACAGGTAAGGGTACCGCACCCACATGTTCAGAGTCTTACCACTTCGAATTGCTTTGAAATCATGCACATGGACCTCATGGGACCACTGGAGGTGGAGAGCCTTGGAGGTAGAAGGTATGTTCTGGTTGTTGTTGATGATTTTTCTAGATTCACTTGGGTCGAGTTTTTAAGGGAAAAATCTGAAGCTTTTCAAAGTTTTAAAAAACTTGCAAAAAAGTTGTGCATACGTTTTAGTATGAACATAGGAAGGATCGGGTCTGATCACGGAAAAGAATTTGAAAATGAAGCTTTTTTAAACTTTTGTTCAAAGGAAGGAATAACTCATGAGTTTTCATCACCTATTACTCCCCAACAGAATGGCATAGTCGAAAGAAAGAATAGATCTCTTGGTGAGATGACTAGAACCATGCTTATATCATATGGAATTGCAAAACGATTTTGGGCAGAAGCAATGAATACTGCTTACCACACAATCAATAGGGTGTATTTCAGACCTGGGTCACATGTTACACCCTACAAATTGTTGCTGGAAAAAAAGCCTAATTTGAGCTATTTCCATGTCTTTGGGTGTGTATGTTACGTACTGAATGATAGGATGCATCTTTCCAAACTTGACTCTAAAAGTGACAAATGTGTTTTTATGGGTTACTTCCAGAACAGTCATGCGTATAGGATGTTTAACCTTAGAACACGTTGTATGATGGAGTCTGTCAATGTTAAGTTTGATGACTTACTTAGTGGTGTTAAACCTGTAGAGGACAATATCTGGTATATGATCAGACTCCTCAATATGCTATGGATGAGTTACATGATAGTGCAGTTACACAAAGAAATACTACCGATGATGATGAGTCTGGTGACATAACTGAGAACCTAACACCAAATCCGGAAGACACAGACAATGTTGGGATTGAAGACTCATCACCAGTCCTAACACCAGCTCTTGAAGCTCCTGATTCTGATTTTGACTCGGATGAGGACAACCCGAATAATCAAATTGACCTGTACCAAAGGAATATTACATCAAGAATTCAGAGGAGTCATCCAACAGGTCAAATTGTTGGACATATTGATGAGAGGAGTACAATGAAGAGACAGATAAATTTCAAAGAAATGGTAAGATATGTCTGTCTCTCAACTAACTGCTCTCAAATTCGGGAGACCCTGTTTCTTGCCAGTACAGAGCCTAAGCGAGTGGATGAAGCTCTGAAGAATGAGTTCTGGATCAAAGCCATGCAGGAGGAGTTGGATCAGTTCGCGAAAAATGATGTTTAGGACTTGGTTCCACGCCCTGCAAACACACATGTCACTGGCACTAAGTGGGTTTTCAAGAATAAAACCGATGAAGCAGGAAACATTGTAAGAAACAAGGTAAGGCTGGTTGCACAAGGGTATACTCAGATTGAGGGGATTGACTTTGACGAGACATTTGCACCGGTTGCACAAATAGAATCTGTAAGACTCCTTGTTGCTATTGCTTGTCATTTGAAAATTTCACTACATCAAATGGATATTAAGAGTGCTTTCTTGAATGATGTTTTGAATAAAGAAGTATATGTTGAGCAACCCAAAGGGTTTGTTGATCCTCACAAACCCACTTTTGTTTTAAAATTAAAAAAGGCGTTGTATGGTTTAAAACAAGCTCTAAGAGCTTGGTACGAGAGGTTGACTCAACATTTACTGTTTTTAAACTTTAGACGAGGTGAAGTTGATAAAACCTTGTTCCTTCTCAAATCCAACAAGCACATTCTTATATTTCAAATTTATGTAGATGATATTGTGTTTGGATCCACTAGTGAACAGATGGTGAAGGATTTCATAGCTCGGATGTCAATCACATTCGAAATGAGCATGGAAGGTAACCTTTCGTATTTTCTTTGGTTACAAATTGAACAACTTGACGATGGTATTTTTCTTTCCCAAACCAAATATGCTAAAAATCTGGTTCAGAAATTTGGTTTAGAAAATAAAAAGTACAAGAAAACTCCTTTAGGGAAAACCAGCAAGCTGACAAGAGATGATGTTGGGATCAGCGTTGATAACACCGCTTACAGGAGTATGATAGGAAGTCTCCTTTATTTAATTGCAAGTAAGCCTGACATAATGTACGGTGTGTGTTTGTGTGCCAGGTACCAATCTAATCCCAAGGAGCCCCATCTAAAGGAAGTAAAAATAATAATCAAATATGTGGCTGGGACGCGTGATCTAGGGATTTGGTATACCAAAAATACGTGTACTGAACATGTTGGTTACACTGATTCGGACTGGGCAGGTGATGTCGTGGATAGGAAGAGTACCACTGGAGGCTGTTTCTTCTTGGGAAGTAACTTGGTCTCGTGGTACAGTAAGAAACAAAACTGTATTCCCCTCTCTACAATAGAAGCTGAATATATCGCAGCTGGAAGTGCGTGTACGCAACTTCTGTGGATGAACCAGATGATTGAAGACTACGGTCTCCATAGTAATATTCTGACCGTACTATGTGYCAATACGAGTTCRATAGATATCTCTAAAAGTCCCGTTCAACACTCTCYTATAAAACACATTGACATCAGGTATCATTTCATCCGAGACTTGGTTGAGAGGAAAATAGTGAATCTTGAGCATGTAGGGACAGACGATCAACTAGTTGATATCTTCACAAAGGCATTATACTTCGAGACCTTCTCTCGTCTTAGAAAAGATCTCGATATGTGCATTGTCTAGTCCATGTTGAGTTTTGATGTTGTGACAACCACTTATGTCATCAGTCACAACATCTGTAAAATTTGCATGCATTTTTAATTTTCTYTTTCATACACAATATAAATGCATTGAGTCTGCTTTTTGGTACAAAAGATCTTGTMTTGTAATAAAAGTGGTGGCAAAAAGACTGGCTTCTTCGATCAGGTGATTGTGGAACTTTCCCGCAGAAACTGGTTTCTCCCAGGTCCAAAAACAAGGGGTGTAAAAAGGCTTTTGCTAAGATAATTTCTCTTCAATTCTATAAAAAAGATGAAGAAAATCTGGATTAAAAAGGATTCAATCTTTATATTTCACCCTCTTGAGTGATTTTGATGTTGTCATTAACTTGGGTTAAGGGGTTTGTTTCCATTGACTTCGCCTGAAGTAATGTTGGTCATAATGTCATCAGTAATGAAAAGCAACACGGATCAAGTCGCTAAAAACGTTGAGTGATTTCTTATTTTTAGCACATTTTTTTAGGCATTCACTGGGACATTCATACTGTGTGAAGATTTCAAATTGTTGTGTGTGCTGTTACTTGTGCTTGCGTCTCTCTTTAATTTATATTAATCATGTTAAAGGTTTGGTGAATCATATGTTTCTGTGGTGTTAAACATGGAAAGCTGGACAGGTAATACAGGGTTGATGTGGCAGGAGGTTGTTCACCTTGTATGTATTTTTCACGCCTATGATGATGGTTCAAAATTCCAGCTCTATTTCAGTTATATGTTATTTTAGGGACGTGGGATTCACCGTGCTGTATAATTGATTGAGTGGAGATATAGGTTCTCAATTTAAAGGGGAGTGGGGTGTTTGGATGGAAAGTAAATCTGTGTGGGTAATTAGACCTTTTGGTAAATTAGGGTTTCTCTTTCCTAGTTCAACGGTCGTTTTTTTGTTTTTGGGTTTAAGAGTCCTACTTTTTTACCAATCTGATTTCCTATCCTTCTAAATATCTAATTGTTTATCAAAACCTTCTATTCTTCGGCTCTCTCTCTCTTCTCGAATTGCATATTTTTTTCTCTACTCTCTCTCTCTATTTGCAGGATGTCTTCTCCGAGCAAAAATCCCGTGCTCCCTGCCGGCGTACAGGTTCCGTCCGGTAGCCAGATATCGTTTAATCTTCCAAGTTTTGTTGGATTGAATATTCACGAGGAAATTGGTGGCACGATCTCCCAGAACTTGTCACCTGTTACAACACCTCCAACTGCTTCGCCGCAACTCCAATCTCAGGACGTTGTTCCGATTCCGGCACCCATTGATGCTAATCCTGTGGCGCAGGTGTTTCCCAGTCAGGCTGGAAATGAAATTGACGTCGACAACCCGCCAAATCTGCCACTTATTGCTGAAATCTTTGGGCGGGTGGGTGATCCAACCCTGAAATGGTCCCAGCGACTGAGAAACATTCCACCTGGCGTGGTTCCACCTGCAGTTCAAAAAAGTCAGGCCGGACCACGGCGAGTTGTGCCACTCGAGAACATGAACTTGGCAGAGGATGTGACTGTCATGACGGACTCAGATGACGGTGAGTTCGTGCCTTCTGTTCCTGTTGCTGCGCCGGTGACAACCTCAGCTCCGCGCGTGATGCTGACGAGGTCTCGCCGACGAAAGGAGACGGTGAAGCTTGCCGACAAGAAAGATCCTCCTGCGCATATCAAAGTGTCGCCTGGCTCAACTGCAACTAAATATTCCTCTCCTCCGTATGAGGTTGTGGACTTTTTTACTGGAGAAGTCTCCAGCTCCTTCAAGCAGGTTGATGTTTCTGAGGATCAGCCGGAACCTGAGCCCGACTTTGGATTTGAATATTCCCTGGATCCATATGACGAGATCCTTATTCGTGACCTCATGCTTGCCAAGAAGAAGACAAAGAAGAAGACCAAGGATCCGTTGCCTGCTGTTGCTCCACGTAGTGATGTTGGGAGCGGTGACATATCACCAGGGGCAACATCACCCATTGTTGCTGATACCCAAGCACCCTCTAGTTCTGAATCATTTGCTGCTTCTACCCCGGTTCCCTCTCCTCCCTCGAGCTCCAGGGCTGTATCTAGTAACTCCCCTGCCTCAACGGAGGTCGAGCTTGAGGACATGGTTCCTTTTTCCATGGAATTTGTAACGTCTGTAGCTGCAGAAATGTTTTCCAGCTACAATGATCGGGGTATGATTGATGAGAAGTGGGTGCCTGTGGAGCTTTTCAAACGCCAAAACCTGATTGAGTTTTTTGATCATCGAGGCATCTATTCCACGGTATGTATCGCATTGCCTTTTGTTCGTACTGTAGTTCTAGAATTTTATGCAAATCTGCTTCCCTCTGTTGCGAATCCTGCCTCTGTCAATTTTGGAAAAGTATATGTTTGTGGAAAACTCTACTCCTTCACCCCAGATTTGATAAATGAATTGTTTGGGACTGAGGCGTATCACGGGGACTCTACTGTCGACGACATGGACGAGGTCATCCACTTCCTCTCTGGCGGGATGTTAACTAAATGGCGTGAGCAATTGCTTAGCACAAAGTTAACTTCCCTTTATCCAGCACTGCATAAAATTGCTGTGTTCAATTGGGTTCCCTCCAAAAATGCCACTGTACTGACTCGGCCTCAAGCTCAGTTCCTGTTCAGACTTGGCCGTGCTATCAAGTTCGACTTTGGACGGCACGTTTTCAATGCGGTCACCAAGTTTGCTTCATCCAAAACCGACTCTGCTCTTTTCTTTCCGTCTCTCATTTTTAGCATACTAGAGCATCAAGGGTTTCGGCCCTCTGGAGATGATGAACTGGCCAAGGAGGCTGAGTGGTTCACCTTGCGGAGTCAACATCTTATGGGTGCTCGTGTTGTTGATCTACCCTGACAAGCACCTGTTCAGCCCGGTGTCATGCATGGTGACGGTTCTACGGCTCGCAACACCTCTCTTAACATGGTCAAACTCCCGCCTTTAGTTGTGCGGGCTCAACTTGCGTTGCTAGATAATCAGATTGCCCAGCTTCAGGCCGTGCGTGGTTCGTGGTATGAGGCCCTTTTGCTTTCTGAACAAGGGGGAGAAGTTAAGGAGACTGCGGTGGCTGAGGAGGCTGAAGGGGTTGAGGCGAATGCGGATGATGGACAAGCTGCCGGGGTGTTGGCCAGCTTAAGTAAGAGAAGGAAGAAGGTCTTGGCGAGAAACAAGAAACTAAAGAAGCTGCTGGGGAAGAGGAAGGCTGATGAAGAGACTTCGTCGTCTGCCAAACGAGCCAAGAGAACTCGTGGTCTCTGAGTGATCATGCTTCTCTTAGTTTACTGTTTTGATGTGCTTGATTGTCTCAAAAACTTTTTTATTTTATTTTGGGTTGTTAAACAATGTTTATTCAGGGGGAGTTGTTGAACTCAGTGGGAGTTTATTTTATTTTTGCGTGTCATTTGTGTGTGTGTCCAGAAAGGCAAAAGGGGGAGATTGTTGGGGAATTTATTCTTGATGATTTCTTTCCATTTTGTATATTTGCCTTTCTTAGACTTTGATCTATTTAGAACTCTAGATTTATCTCTTAATGTAGTTTAAGTCTTTATCTAGTTTCCTTATTTCTAACTTGACTTGTTTATCAAGACTAGAAGTCTTGATTATTTATAGGTAATAGATCAAACACAAATACACACGGGTGAACTAGGTTTTGCAGGCAAGTGCACTAGGCGTACGCAAGAAAGCAGAACTGAATATCTACTTGGAGCTACAAGTCGGAATCAAGTGATCTTCAATGGTGCGTAACCAATGGAGGAGATCAAATCATTTCCTAGCAACAAGTATTTGTGTATCAACGTGTGATACACTTGTTTTTCATATATTGCTTAAATATTGTGTAATTATTCTTGAACGTTTAAGTAATATAGTTTTCGAGTTTGCATACCCATGTCCGTAAGTACTTTTACTTACGGACTAAAAGTTTAATAAGTGTGTTCGATATTTTCATTCCGCTGCTAATCTGTATTCTCGTAGTTGGTGTTATCATTGGTGTTACTTAACATTAACCATAACACCTCTTATGTTTTTGGTTCACTGTTCCAAATCAATTGATGTTAACACTGGTGTTACCTATCAAAAATCTTAACATCATCTTTTAAAATTATAGATCTACAAAACTACAAAAGCCATTGCCTAGGACCTTAAATAATAAGGGGCTGCAAATCCTCATAGTATACATGCATTACAAATAAACAGGAGACTACTAACTGGCGAATTTATTGGTAAATCATAAAATTTTCTTAGAATAGACGACTGATTAAATCCTTCAATAATTTCCTCGACGCTGATAGATATTATTGCCCGTCGATATTGTTACCGTCGGCCGGCCTGATGGGATATCCCACGGTTGTCGTATGTATTATACGTCGCCATATATTTTGCTATTGGTGATTGCTGATGGGTTTCCGTTGCTAACTGCCATTGGGTTTCCATCCGTCTGCTAATCTTTTATTTAAAAATATTGAGATATATGTAAAGTACAAGGGTTAAATTATAATTCCTTTCTAAGTAAAAATTAGTCAAAGTTTGTTGAGGGTTTGTTAGAGGTTGTTAAGTAAGTGGCTTATATGTAAAGTACAGGTGTCAAATTGTAATTCCTTTCTAAGTCAAAATTAGTCAAAGTTTGTTAAGGATTTGTTAYWGGTTGTTAAGTAAGTYGTTAGTTGAGCTYAGCCACATTTCTGTATAAAAAGAAAGAGATGCCCGCACTTTCAATAACTAGAACAATAAATCACTTTTTTGTCAATTTTCCAATCTGCAGCTTATACTTTAACATAGTGAAATAGACAAATCAGGAGGGCTACAAGTTGAGGATCCTAATAGCCATATTGCAAATTTTCTCGAGAATCGCGATACTTTCAAGATCAAGGGGGCCACCAATGATGCTATTCGTCTACGATATTTCCACTTTTCCTTGACGGGTCAAGCCAAGCAGTGGTTGAACACGCTACCATGAGGGACCATCACAACGTGGAAGATGATGGCGAATTTTTTTTTTGAACAAATATTTTTTCACCCGTCAGACCGCGAAACTACGAAACGAGATATCTTCATTTGCAAGTTGATAATGGGACCTTGTACGACACTTCAGAGCGTTTCAAAGAGCTCTTGCGTAAATGCCCATACCCCGCGTTACCAGTTGGGATACAAGTCCAAACTTTTTATTATAGTTAACGAGGTGGGATGGTCAACAATAATAAGACCCCTAATGTTTGTTTGAGAAAATGGCATTGAATGGGATTTAGTGGCAGACATATCGAAGCAAGACGAATAACCGACCAGACTCTATAATGTAAATGATATTAAGGAATGATTCAAAGGATTTTATTATCCCATGTAATTTATGAAAGATATTTTTCATTCTTTGATTGTAGGCTCTATTATAGGAATTAGTTATGGGATTCTTAATTGTGTATATTCCCCATCACCGTATTATATATTGTTGATGTATAAGTGAATATTTTTCAACTCAATTAATATAATTCTATTGATTCTATATAGTATCAGTTTGAAGCCTCTCTCTCACGAGTCTTCTTGATCCTCCCTACCATGACCACGCCGGAAACCACCATGGCCGCCAACCCCTCGGCCGTTATTCCTATTTCAGCCCACCATTACTTACCAATAAAACTGACCCAATCGAATTTTCCTTCATGGCGCACTCATCTCTGTGCCTTATTGAACGATTTCTCTTTAACCGGTCACATCAATGGATCATCACCATCACCGAATGCTGCCTCTAACCCGGAGGCTTATCTCCGGTGGTTTAAGCAAGATCAATTACTTCTTGCAGCCATCCTTGGCTCCGTTTCATCGGATATCTTGCCGATAATTTCCACCTCATCCACCGCTGCCGACGCATTCTCGACCCTCTCTAGTGCTCTTGCCAGTAAATCCAGAGCGCACGTAATGTTCCTGAAAACATCACTCACAAATGCATCTCTTGATGGTAAACTAGTTACGGAATATGTGAATCGTATTAAATTGTTTGCAGATGAACTTGGTCTCATTGATGGGCCAGTGAAGGCTGACGATCTTACTTTATATATTGCCAACGGTCTCACTCCCGAATATAGGGAGATAGTTAGTGCGGTTCGCACCCGTGACACGCCCTTTTGTTTTGAAGAATTACGTGATTGACTGATCGAACATGAACTATACCTCAAGCAGATTGAGGCAAAGTCCGCTTACCTGGTTGCTACGGCTAATATAGCTCAGTCGGGCTCCTCTTCATTGAACAGGTTTGGTTCGAAACCTTCTGGCGGTGGTCGAGGAAGACCTGGATCGCATCGGGGTAATTGCAACGGTGGCCGTGGCGGTGGACCCTCTCACGGTCGTGGCCGCTCCCAGCAATCCCATCGAAGTGGTGGCCATGATTACACTGTAGAGTGTCAGATTTGAGGTTTCAAGGGCCACACTGCCTCATTTTGTAAACGGCTTCAGCAGGTCTCGGCACACTTCGCTCAGTCCCCGACTCAAGGGTCCCAAGCACCTTGGCTAATGGATTCCGGTGCTTCACACAATCTCACGAGTGACCTTGGCAACCTTTCGATTCACTCGGATTACGACGGCACAGACGAAATTCAAATTGCTAATGGCACAGGTTTATCTATCTCTTATACTGGCTCCACTTACATTCGTACACCGTCGCATAACTTTCTATTATCTGATGTATTATGTGTGACTGGCGCGTGGGAAAATCTTATTTTTGTGCATCAATTTACTAAGGCAAATCATGTGTCATTGGAATTCTTTCCTATTTTTTCTTGATTAAGGATCCCACCACGGGGGCGCCACTGGTACGAGAACCATGCAGTAGTGGTGTCTATCAGTTTCAACCCACAACTACTGGTTCGGTTGATAAAGTTACTGCTCTTGGTGTCTATCAGTTTCACCCATCTGGTCGAACAAGTTCATTTTTATTATCTGCTAATAATTTGCCTATTTTGCAAACTTCGGCGTTTGTGCCTGATACTTGTTTTTCTTTTAATGTGAGCAAGTCTCACAAACTACCATTTTTAAACACTGTTTTTGTTGCTTCTCGACCCTTAGAATTTTTTATATGCGGATGTTTGGGGCCCTGCTCCTACATCAATTGTGTTTGCAAATATTTTTTACTTATTGTGAATTTATTTAGTAGATATTGTTGGGTGTATCTGCTAAATGCCAAGTCATAGGTGCTTTCTATTTTTCGATAATTTCGTTCTCTTGTTGAGAAGAAGTTTTCCTTGCCTATACAAAAATTTTAAACAGATAATGGGGGAGAATTCTTGGCTCTAAAACCTTATCTATGTGCATCTGGCATTTCTTGGTTAACCACTGCTCCACACACTCCACAACAGAATGGAATTTCCGAGCGACGTAACATGCATATTCTTGAGGTAACCCGTGCACTTCTTCATCATGCAAGTTTACCTAAAGATTACTGGTCGTTTGCAGTACAAACAACAACATATTTTATTAATCATACTCCCTCCTCGGTTCACTCGACCAAGAGTTCTTTTGAGGTTTTATTTTGTCGCAAACCAAATTATCGGAAACTCCGCATATTCGGCTGCATTTGTTTCACGTGGTTGCGTCCATATCACCTCGGCAAACTTAATTTTCCATCCAAATCATGCATCTTAGTCGGCTACTCCACAATTCAGAGTGCCTATCGATGTTTTGATCCGGAGACTGGACGCATCTTTGTTTCACGGCATGTCAAATTTTATGAATCAACCTTCTGGAATTTTGCAGAACCGGTTTCAACTGACACCATTCACTCTCCATCATGTTTGTCACTCCTTCCGGCTGATACGCATGATCCAGGCTCACAGACCCCCACTGGTGCATACCCGCCTATCTTGTCACAATCTGCTCCTCAGTATATTTCACCTCCTTTGACCACAACTCCAGCACCTGTTCCAGATCCGCCGGCTCCTCCACCACCTCCGGGTAGAACACATACAATGCGCACAAGAGCTCAAAACAATATTTACAAACCAAAAGGTTTATATACAACAACTAAACATCCACTACCGCCTGATGTTGAGCCATCGTGTGTCTCAGTTGCCTTGGATTCTCATCATTGGCGTCAAGCTATGGTTGAGGAATTCACCACTCTCCAACGCCATGGTACCTAGTCTTTGGTCAAGCCTCCACCTCATGCCAATTTTGTAGGGTGCAAATGGATTTTTCGCATTAAACGACATCCTGATGGATCGATTGACCGCTATAAAGCTCGCCTTGTGGCTAAAGGGTTTCACCAGCGTCCTAGTATGGATTTCCTTGAGACCTTCAGTCCGGTGGTTAAGCCCATCACAATTTGAACCGTTTTTACATTAGCACTTTTCGCTAATTGGCCTCTTCGTCAACTCGACATTACTAATACTTTTCTCCACGGCTCTCTGACGGTTCCAGTTTATATGTCACAACCTCCAGGGTTTGTTGATCCATCGAACCCTTCTTCGGTCTGTCTTTTACACAAATCCTTGTATGGTCTTCGTCAAGCACCGCAACAATGGTACATTTCCTTGAGTTCTGCTCTTACCTCATTCGGTTTTGTGCAATCCCGGACTGATCACTCTCTGTTTACCTACAATCATGATAATATTCGACTCATCATTCTTGTTTATGTGGATGATTTGATCATCACCGGGTCTTGTCCTACACAAATTCAAAAGTTTGTCTCACATCTAAATTCATCTTTTGCTCTCAAGGATTTAGGACCACTGTCTTTTTTCTTGGGTGTTGAGGTTGCTCGTTGCAAGGAAGGTCTCTTCCTCTCACAGCACAAGTATTTGGTTGATCTCCTTTGGCGACACAATATGGATGGTGCTAAGTCTCTTCGCACACCTAGTAATCCAAAAGCTGCTTCATCATCGTCGACTGTTAATTTGACAGAATATCGCAGCGCTATTGGTGGTCTTCAATACTTATCCTTCACACGGCCGGATATTTCATTCACTGTTAGTTGTCTAGCTCAACGCATGTCTGCCCCTTCTGGCTCAAATTGGTGCGAAGTCAAAAGATTATTCCGATATCTTAAAGGGACTCTTCATCATGGTCTTCTTCGTCGTCGCCCATCTACTCTTTGGCTCACGGCCTACTCTGATTCGAACTTTGCTGGTGATCGTCTAGATTGCAAGTCCACATCCACCTATGTTCTGTTTCTTGGTGAAAAACCGATTTCTTGGTGTTCTCGTAAACAGACAGGTGTTGCTCGCTCATCCACCGAAGTTGAGTATCGCTCAATTGCATCCGCTGCCTCCGAAGTTGCATGGGTCGTCAATCTTTTCAAAGAATTAAACATTCCGACTCTTACTACGCCTCGGCTTCTTTGTGATAATATGGGTGCCACACGGCTTGCTCTTCATCCAGTTTAGCACTCTCGAATGAAGCACATTGCCATTGACGTCCACTTTGTACGTGACCTTGCCTCGAAAGGGATCCTTTCGATTTCGTACGTCAGCAAGTTGATCAACTAGCCGACATTCTTACGAAACCTCTTCCTCGTACACTCTTTGAGTTGCTTCGGGGCAAAATCTTCGTTGCCGACGGCACGTCTATTTTGCGGGGGCGTATTAAGGAATGATTCAAAGGATTTTATTATCCCATGTAATTTGTGAAAGATATTTTTCATTCCTTGATTGTAAGCTCTGTTATAGGAATTAGTTATGGGTTTCTTAATTGTGTATATTCCCATCACCGTATTATATATTGTTGATGTATCAGTGAATATTTTTCAACTCAATTAATATAATTCTATTGATTCTATAAATGCGATGGTGGCGCTAGCACCCCAAGTCGAAGTAAGAAGATTAGTGCTTACTCTTAGGTTTTCAAATAATGGAGGGTTAAAATTGTAACTGGGATGATCGCACCATTACATGCGCCTATGTTTTCTTCTTGGGTCCAAACCCCGTCTGCTGGAGTTCCAAGAAACAGCGTTCAGTTGCTCGTTCATCCACTGAGGCATGCTCGCCCCATTGCCTATGCGGCTTCTGAGGTTCAATGGGTTGTCTCGCCTCTCAAAGAGACTCACGTATCTCTTAATCAAATTCCGGTGATTTATAGTGATAATATTGGTTCTACATATTTATATGCTAACCCGGTTTTTCATTCCCGGATGAAACACATCTCTATCAGTTATCATGTTCGGGAACTTGTCAAGACTTCTTGACTTTGTGTCACTCATGCTTCCGTTGCTGATCAACTTGCGATTGCCTTGACCAAGCTTTTGTCGCGCTAGCGCCTACGGTCTTTAATGTTCAAGATTGGTGTCTCCATCTCATGGCAGAGACACTAATTTTGAAGGGGCCTATTAGGATGTTCATATTTATTTATTCTTTTTTGAATATTTTGTATCTTTCTTTCCAAGTCTTTTTTACGTGTCTTTCTTTCCAAGTCTTGGTCCTCTATATATACCAACACTATTTGTTAACACAAGACATCAAGTTTTCTCAATCACTGCAAAACCTACCATTATGAAATAAAACTTTTGAGAGAAAAAGGAGTACCCGGAATAAGTGCTCTTTTGTAAGAAACATATATTGACCACAAGCCGGTCAAGTGACTATGACAAAAACAGATGCATGGAACGAAATTGTAACACATAGGAATTTTTATTAGGAGACCCAGAAATCAACCTAAAAAACTCAGAAAAAAGAAAAAAAACTACGCCACCGAAACGGCTATGGGACTCCGGACATTATGAATCTTATCAGACCATGTGTACCATCCGAATAAATGCTCGCCTTTCTCAATCCTGCCTTTGAATTCACTGTCCGTTTTTACTGTGATGGTGAAATTCATCTTCTGGCCAGCACCGTTAAAGTAGAGTACCGAAGGTGATATTTTCACAGAGATCCCTGTTGGAGGTTTCACGCTAACATTATAAACAGTATTTTTATTGCTGCCCACGTTCGTGACTGTCCGAACGACAGTAACGGTCCCATCCAATTTGGGTATTGCGAGGGATGGATAGTTCAGATTAGCCGGAGATGGTGGGTTTTCCGGGCATTCGAATGAAGCAGTAAGCTTAGTAAGATTCGTAACTCCACTGCTGCATAGGAAGAGAAGATAGTCCGTGTAAGACGCGTCGTAGACAAGTCCCGGGTCGGCTGCCTTCTCCGGGCTTATATGACCCGACCCGAATTGGAACGGGTCGGCTGGATTCCCGGATGCATCAGTAATGGGGTTACCCTCATTGTTGCTCTGTCCCGCTGCAAGGTCAAGGTGATGGGAAAAAAAATAAAAAATCATGTTTAATGTTTAGTTGATATTATAATATTGAAGCGATTAGTTTTTTTTAATCTTAATATTTTTGAAAAGGGTAATAAAAATGTGTACCGGAGGTCATTAGAGCAGATCTAATGGCGGCGCTGCTCCAATCGGGGTGCATGGCCTTGAGAAGAGCCGATACGCCGCCTATATGTGGGCATGACATCGATGTGCCCGACATGATATTATACTTCGCAACACGTTTATCATCTGCCAAGCTTGTTGGAGAAGATGCTTCGCTCCACGCTGCCAATATATTTAGCCCCGGAGCCGTGATATCCGGCTGCAAGTTTTGCAGAAAATATTAACGTGTTTGTTTTGTAGTTAGGTTAAACTTTGTTTACTACCTTTAGAATATCGGGTGACATGGTGTTGGGGCCTCTGCTGGAGAACGCAGCCATGAAAGGTGCTGGTTTGGTGCCTAAGACCGTCTTAGCCGGCAGGATATATGCCGTGGGTTCTTTTGTGGATTTGATGTATTCGTAAATCTTGAGGGCATTCTCATGATTGACCGCGGTGGCGGGAAGGACATGGGCATCGTCGGACAACTCGTTCCCACTGGCTTCACTGTTTCCTAAGATGTAACCAATCCCTCCGGCTCTTTTGACCTCCATGGCCTTACCAACTCTCGTTCTGTTTCCTCTGAAGCACAATATGATTTTTCCCTTGGCCTTTTCGTGTGAAAGGGAGTCCGGTAAGCATTGCCCCGATACGTTTTCGGATATGTTGGGTTTAACTACTTTGACCCGCGTAAGCTAATGGATGCAAACTTGTTTTCTAGATTATATGTAGTTACTGTTTCGCCCTGAAAAAAAAAGGGAAAATCACGAAAGAATCCAACCGAATAATGTCAGTAATTGAAAAATATTTAATAAACATGGTAGATTACCGTGATTTTATCGTCATTCCAAGCATAACCGGTGATGGAAACATCCTGTCAACACTACTCGCGCCGACCGTGATAATCCACGGAGCCATGTTAGACACGGTAGCTGCCGTGGGACCCGAATTCCCGGCGCTGCAAGCAACGATGATATTCTTCTTGACGGCATGAAGGGCGCCGATTGCTATGCCGTCTTGATCGTAAGGAACTCGGACACTAGGATCTGTGCTGCCGATCGACATGCTCAGCACGTCAACGCCATCGGAGATGGCATCATCCATGGCGGCGAGGATGTCATCGTCGAAGCACGTGCTCTCGGCCACTTCTTGGTCCGGCAGGGACCAGCACACTTTGTAAATGGCCAGTCGAGCCAGTGGCGCGCCGCCGGAGGCGGTGCCGGTGGCGAAGCCTCCGAGAGCCGAGACATTTTTGACCATCCGGCCGCCGGCCGTGGACGCCGTGTGGGTCCCGTGGCCTTCTTTGTCGCGGGGGAGCGGTAATCTAGGGTTTGGTGTTCAGTGGGCCGAAGTGTGCTTCGTAGCCATAGATGTAGTAACGGGCACCGATAATCTTCCTAGAAAATCGAAAAAAGTTTATTTATTTATTTCTTTTCTTTATTTATAAATTAGGTACATAAGTTATAGAAGACACATATACTTGTTACAATGTTGTGATGAGTTGAATGCATCGCCAGATTGGCATCGTCCTTTCCATGATTCTGGTATATCATCCATCCCTTCATCACTGAAGCTTTGAGACTCAGGCCACACACCTGATCAGAAACCATTTTTGTAATCAAAAGCAATAGAGATTAGCATTTCAAATATCCATTGAGAAAATAATATTATACCGGTGTCTAGCATGCCGATAATAACATTCTTGCCGTATTTGGATTTCGACCATAAATTTTCCATCTCCAAGCTGTTGGAATTTGCTGCCTCTAAAGAACCCGTAAATTGCCACGATCTCGTCGTGTGCAAAGAGTATTTCCGTGGATGGCTCCGAAACACAGACACCACTCCCTCCATCTCTGTTAAGATTAGCCAATGAAACACAGCTAAAAATAAATAAATAAATAAATAATAATAAAAGAAAAGGAAAAAAAAATCATTTTCGTACGCACCGGAAAGCTTAGAAGCTTCGTGTGGCGTAAGAAAAGCGGAAAAGCCATTGATGCTGTGCTTGTAACTGTAAACAAGGGATGATTTGGCATCTTCTTCAGTTTCCTTCACAGACAAGAGATGTGAGTGATGGCTTTCTTCAATTTCTTGGACTGTTTTTTGTCCACTATGCTCTCCAAGTACACAATGTATACCTGCAAATTATAATGCATATGCCATGAAGTTGGAAATTAATATACTACACTCTGTATTTGGATTGATAGATTTCAAATACCTTAGAATTTGAAGTATTTGTGTATGTAGTGCATATTTGTGTATAAAATGTGTTTAGAGTGTGTGTGTGTGTGTGTGTGAAAGTGTGTGAGAGTTGGTGGACTTTGGATGTGCTATTTGTATTGTATATATAAGAAAATAAAAGGATTGACTTAAAATGACTATATATATTTTTGAGAGAATTTTGATCCAACAAAAATATTTAAAATTTGAAAATGGGTTTTTGAAAGTTTGAAACCCATTGATTTGTAGTGTTTTAACTAAACATATTGATATGATTTGGAATAAATCACTCTCTAAACCATATTGTTATTAGCAAGAGCCATGTACCTGTTTTTCACTAGATACAACCAGAACAGGAAGAAAAAGAAGGGAGAGAAAAATGGATAAATGGAAATTCTCCATAATTAGAAAATAATAACTATGGGGCAAGAGTGTGGGAAGATATGTTGAGTATTTATAGGGATTAGGGATACAGAACAGAATCTTTAGGTTGAATGTTTAAAAGTGTATAATTTTTCAACTTTCCGGTGGATTTTTGATTTTATTATATAAGTTAAATGTTCAAGTATATGGGTAATGCTTGGTTGATATCAATATTCGGGAGTTGATAGCGGAGAATTAGGAGTTGATAGCTTATTGATACTTGGTAGTCGGTATTAAATGTTAATTTATTAATATAAATATGAATGATGTATAAAAATAATATTTTAGAAGTAACGTTATATAATTAAATAAAGACTTTTTAAAAAAATAAAAATAAGAATTGAGAGATAAATATACACAATAATAATAACATAATTATATTAATAAATAAGATTCTCCTTGTGTAGAAAAATAATATTTTTGTATGAAATAATGCTACTATAAAAGGAGTATATTTTCGGGAAAATGAACTTTTTCGTACTTCATGTTGGCCTACTTTGACATTTAGTCCTTTTTTTTTGCCTATTTTCAATTTCGTCCGTTTTATTTTAAAAATTCTACAATTTAGTTTGATTATCATCAAAAAATTGGATCGCACCCGAATTTGCTGAGTTGGCGCTGATTATTTGCTGTTTGGCTTCAATTTTGAGGTTTCTTGGCCACAAATAAAAAAAAATAGAATTATTTTTTATTTGCCTTGTTGGCATGAAAAGAAAAAACCAAAACCCTAAAGCTTCAGCCCCCCAACAGATTACTGCGAAATTGTTAGTCACCAATCCGCAAGTGAAATTTAGACCTGCAACTATGAGCTCAAATGAAGTTCCATTAATGGAGTTGCTCGAAAATTCGCCATTGCCGCCCCAGCAAACAACTGTGCGGCTCAATCTTCTGATCGCGCAACTGTGATTTGCTCCGAGGGATAGGGCCCTGTATTCGTAAGCCGAATTTGAAGGTACGTTTAATTGTCCATTACTATTATCACCTCCGCAGATTACGAACCCTAAATTGTTGATTCCGCAGGCATGGCGGCCGCCGACGTGGATATCCGCCATTGATGAGTTGGCAAAGTGCGATTCAATTGAATTGGAGAAAAAATCGTCTCCCCAACAGAGGACGCGGCTGTTGGATTGTAAAACCCGCAGAAAAAACCTAATCCGGACGAAATCATGCGGAATTGCGCGTTCGTGTTTGGGATTTGGGATGAGGAGGTGCTGTCGCCTCTTCAGCAGATGACATTTCCGGCAGCGGCGGCTGAGGTGGTGTTTCTCAGGCCGCAGATTTGGGTGTCGCCGATCGTGAGGGTGGTTAGCGAGGACAAGGCGTTGTTGTAAATACGCTTCGGGGCGAAGGTGGTGTTCCAGCAGATGAGGCTGAAGCCGTCGGAGCGGACGCCGCAGAGGGTGTCGCGGCCGCCGGCGACGGCGTCGAAGGAAGTGTTGGGGAGGATGGGCGGCAGTGATTGGCCGTTCCTCCAACATTGGATGCGCTGGATGGGCTGCCCCGCGGCTATGGTGCAGACGGTGGTGGCGGAGCCGTAGACGACGGCGAGGGTGGCGGCGAAGCCGCCGAGGGCGAGTGCGGGCGGCGGCGGGAGTTAGGTTTTTTCTTTTCATGCCAACAAGGCAAATAAAAAACAATCAAATTTCTTTATTTCCACGTGGCGAAGAAATCCCAAAATTGAAGCCAAATCAGCAGATAATCGGCGTCAACTCAGCAAATTCGGGTGCAATCCAGTTTTTCGGTGATAATCGGACTAAATTGCAGAATTTTTAAAATAAAACGGACAAAATTGAAAACAGACCAAAAAAAAAAAGATTAAATGTCAAATTAGGCCAACAAGAAGGACGAAAAATTTTATTTTACCTATATTTTCAAAAAGAAAAAGATAATATGGAATTGTTTTCAGCTATATCAGTTAATTATCTAACATGAGGTTTTTGGACTCTATCGTCTATCAGTAGCTGATTAAAGTTGCTTAGCCAAGAGGAGATTGATCGCGCGTCGCAATTCGAAAAATTTAATATTTATAATTTTTTCTTATTTTCCTCCATTAATTAGTAGTAGCGGTAAGTAGGGGTCAATTCCACGAGTGGTGTGTAATTAATTTGTCATTGTTCATATTTAATTAAAGTAATAAAATAGGATAAATGATGAATTAACTAATTAGAACTAACTAACCAAATAAATAAAGAAAGGAAAATAAAGTATTTAAACTCAAACAAACGAAACAAGTATGAGAGTTAATAAGAGAATAATAATAATGAGAAAACTTCAGTCTAAGTTCAATTTCCACCCTCAGTCGATTCATCTAAATAATTTTAAAATTATAATCTACTTTTCACACGAAATTATCCCTATATAGCAATAAGTTTTGCTACTCGAGCTTTTCATTACCGAATATTTAATCAAAACAATCTCTTTGATTAAACATAATTAATGAATAATTTATAATAAGCTCTCTAAATTTAATTCAATAAAAGCATTAAGAACTAGAAAAATAGGCTAATCTAAGTAATAAACTCATAAGCTCGATTTATTTAACTTATGTTGTATTATTCCTAATAGTGTGCGTCTATTAGATGCTACGAATGAAATAGAAACGACAACTATTACGGATTATATCCCTATTTCTAGCACTTGATATCTAACTCTAATCTTGGTGATCAATCTAAATTAGAAATTGTACAACCATGATAAGTAAATAGAGTAACACAAACAATTTCATACGAAAAACAAAATAAATAGGGGAAAAAGAATTTTGCCCCCTCAAGTATCACGAATCTTTGACTTTACCTCCTAAATTATTTTTTTATTATTAAGTTGCCTCCTAAAGTTTGCGATTTTTTGAGTTTGTCTCCTAAAGTACAATTTAGGCCAAAACATTGTCGGTCGCCGTTAACGTGACTTACACGCGAGGGCAAAAATGTCTTTTCATATATATCTCTTTTCAAATTTTCTATTTTTTCTTTTTGCCTCCTCAACTATCTCATTTTTTCTTTTTTTTTTACTTTGCCTCTTAAAGTATTTTTGTACCAAGTTGCCTTCTCAAGTATGAGTTTTTTTTTTTAAGAATTGCCTCCCCAGGACAATTTTCGGGCAAAAAATAAAATAAAAAGAAAGTCAAATATGATAGAATTTACCTAATGAATGATACACTAGGTAAATAATAATAAT
>BMAC01000239.1:217357-231484 GCA_014905375.1 Phtheirospermum japonicum
AAAATAAATTGAAGAAGAAATTGTAATTAAATGAAAAAAAAAAAGAAAGAAATTTAAATACAGATTGAATTTACCTAATGAATAATACCAAGGTGAATAATAATAATAATAATAATAATAATAATAATAATAATAATAATAATAATGATAATATAATTTATGAATATAATTTATAAATTTATAAATAGCAGCGAAATTTAAAAGATACACGTATAAAACTTTTGACTATAAGAATAATTTATTCTTATAGTTGAGCCAACTGGACGAAAATCTTTGATAATAAAATTTGCATTTCAATGATTACAAAAGGCGTAATATACTAAATAAAGATAAATTAAGAAACTCCTTAAAATTAGATACAATATAAATCAGTATAATACTTTCAAAAACTAAGATTCACAATCACAAGATTAGATCTTAATGAAAATAGTAAAAACCATGGAGAAGAAAATTTTTGACTAGAGGATGTTATATCGGATGCGGCGGCATTCGCAGTCGCATCTGTTCTTAGGCAAACTGTAGTAAGAATAAAATTTGTTCTCAATCGATTTAGCTTCGGTATTTCTCTCTAAATGCGTGAATCGTTTGTGAGCAATTTCTCAACTTTATATAGGCACGCCTTACTTATATAAGAGGCCTACAAAATAAGAAAAAACATATACAAAATAAAGCAAGTAAATATTATTATTTAGGAAATAAGATCATATCTTTAGAGTTCTAATAATATTTAGTAGCCTTAAAAATGGAATCTACTCTAATGAAAGAGATATACATAATATATTGTAGATAAATATTAATATAAGAAAATAAGATAAAATCTTAGACTGCTAAATAATAAATCACAATATACGAATTCTATAAGAAGGAAATATAATTACAATCTAATCTAAGACTAAACAATATCATAATTAACAAATATGATAAATACTAAATCTTTGCAAGAAAATAAAATATTAAATAAGACAAAATAAATATTAAATCACGTATTTGGAAAATACGTAACTCACCACTATTTATGTTATTAACTTATAAGATATTATTTATCGATTCATTATCAATGTTACTTCCACCTTCTTCATCACTAGAATCATGAATTATCACAGCCCCTGAATTGAATAACAAAATTAATCCCAAGAAAAACAAATATCATGCAATCAGAATAACAATACATCGCACCAAAAAGCCAATACATCACATTCCAAAATCAATACAATAATGGAATAATAACTCATAGTATCAAATAAGACAACTGATGTTTTACTGTGAATATTTCGACATAACAAAACAACAAAACCAAGTACCATGTAGTCAGAAGACCAATACATCATAGTTTTAAGAACAATACTATATTACCTTCGTCTACATTGGATTTTTCGCCCATGTATAGTCCCAAATTATCCTTCTCGTCTTCAATTTCCTTCTGTAGTTTGTAAAATTGTTCAAAACCTACGAACAATTACAAAAATTTCCAGAATTAGGTCGAAACCAAATTGATACAATTAGGTCAAAATCAAATTGATTGTTGAAGAAGTTGTTTACCTGGTACTGCGATTTTTCCACGACGAGAGGCTGACGGCGGCGGTTTTTCTAAAGTAATTGAAGGCTGACGGCGACGGCGAAGAGAAACGGTAGATGAAGATGGAGAAATTGTGTATAGTGGAAAGAGACGGGACAAAATTTGTGTTGGGCGCCGATGGAGATGGTTGGAGATGGGAGATGCGTCGATGGTGATTGCCGATGAAGATGGGTTGGGCCGGAGATGCACCGATGGAGAAGATTAACGTAGATTTCTCGCGATGAATGTCGTGGAGATGGAGAAATAATCTAAATTTTCTGAAAATTTTTTTTATTTTAATATATAAATTAAATTGAGTACGAATGTAAATCGGGTAATAAATTGTACTAATGAAAAAGACCCGTTAATATGAAAATATAAATTTTATCATATGTACAATTTTATTCTCATATGAGAAAATATAAATATATGTACAATTTTATTCTCATATGATCCAATAGATAAATATTTTATCCCAAATACTCTAATAAAAATATTAACTTCTGATATAGTAAATTTCGTGATATGACGTCAAAAGTGACTTCTTGACTTTCCTGCTTAAAGTGTGGCTTCATTTCCTGCTTAAATTGTGCTCCACGTTATATTAAATTATATTAAGTTATCGTGATATGACATCACAATTGGCGTCATAATTTTTCAGACTTTTCAACTTATCCCCATGTTGAATGCCTCCTCCTCGAATACAAAATAATAATTGGTTAACTTGATGTCACTCGTGATGTGTAATAATATTTGGCTGACTTGATGTCACTTGTGATGTCACCATGTCGGTGGTCCTAAATATGCAAAAGTTCATATAAATTTTATCATATGTACAATTTTATTCTCATATGAGAAAATATAAATATATATATGCGCACTGATTCTACATTTTGCTCTATAATATCCCTATAAATATTCAACTTAAGTTCAGCACTCTTTGCCCCATAGTGTTTTTTATTTATTTCTAACTAAGCACAATATAACACGGGCATTTAGTATTATAATATTTAATATATAAGTATATATATATCATATATATATATATATGTATTTAGTTTTATTTATTTATTTCCATAGAATCTTTTAGTTATTACTATACAAGAATAATACTTGGAATATAATATTTCACTATAATATATTTTATGTAATAATTAAATTATTGAAGAGTTGTTTATAAGTATATTTTACATATTATATAAATCATAAATTAGTATAAAATTAATTATATATTATAAAACTCACATCTCTTCTCGGATAAGAAAACTCAGGAACTTGTCAAATCATCTCTTCTTTACAGTTAAAAGCACAGCATCAATGGTTTGCTGCTCTTCTCACCCCAAAAGAAGCTTCCAAACATTCTGGTGGGTGAGAAATATAATATGAAGGGTTTATTACGTGTATGTATGTGTTTTTAGGGAAATTTCGAAATTAGTCGCATAATGTAACGCCCCAAAATAAGCTCAATGTTGTAATTAATTAATTGTAATACTGATATAGTATTTGAATGACCTTCCTACCTCTGAACCCTAATCTTATATTTATAAAAGGAACTCTAGTACTCATAATAAATTACACTTTTTCAACGGAAAATTTTCATTTTTGGTACATTATGTTAGCCATTTTTCAGAAAATGTACGTGATGTTGGCCAGCATTAAAGTACATCCACTAAGTTGGCAAATTCATCAAATATGGTACATTTTTATCACAATTGCTGATGTGGCAGGATTATTTAATTTCTTATCATTTTTCATTTAATTTTAAATATTAAATGGAGGAAAAAAGTCATTTTTACCTTTCCCATTTAGTTTTTTTCCCTTTCTTTCTTTCTTTCTAAAAATGTTGTTCTTTTTTTCTTTTTATGTACAACTAAAAATATTTTTTAATACAACTTCTTAATGAAAGTATTATAGAAATAAATCTAAAAATATATAAAATATATTATGTTCAACTTAATTAAATGTAAAATCTTTTTAAAATAGATAAAAATATTATTTAAAAACTAATAAATAAATTTGGTACATTGTAATCCACAATGAAATTGGGATTAATGTAATTGGAAATAAAGTAATCCCACAAATTCATAAATACAAAAAAAAAAAAAAAAGCTGCGCAAAACGGAAAAAAGCCCTTACTATTTAACACAGTTGCAAGTAGAACCATCAGCATCAATATATGATGAGCAGGATAACACAGAAAATAATCATAATTTTCTCATCAAGATAACACAGAAAAACTGGATGCCTAGTATTTTTTTAGCTCACATAATTAAAAACAAATAGTATATATATTTCACGAAATCAGCAAGTAAAATTAAGGTTCCAAAAGGCGTGTCAAGGCGGCGAGGTCGAGCCTCAAGTTTTAAAAGTTTATGCTGCCTAGGCGAAGCTTAGGCGGTAAAAAGCGTTTTTATTTTTTATATTATTTTAATTATATTTCTTACTAATAAGTAAATAAAACAATACAATGTGTAAAGACTTTTTGCAATATTCTTTAATTTATCATTAGAAAAATAGTTTTTAAAATATTTAAAATTAAGATATTACTTAGTATTGTTAACTTCGTAACAATCTCGCACGACTGAACTCAAAATAAATATATTAAGATAGTTGAGTTTAACGAAATATAAGAAATAAAATACAAACATAGTTAAAAAACAACAAAAAATTGCATGTTACATACATACAAGACGGTCAACTCTAAGTTGACTTTCGTCTCCAAACCTTTTCAAGCCTTTTGCAAGGTGAGACGTTTCGATGAAACCTCAAGTTTAGGCGGGATTAGACGAAACCTAGGCGGACCTTTTTGAACACTGAGTAAAACACACACTCATATTCGAAAGACGACGAAAGAATAAAAAAACGTACTTTGCTAATCTAAATAACACAAGTACAAAAAGTGATCAATTGAAAAAACAAATTTACAGCCCAACTACATAAACAAAACATCTTCCAAACACCGTATCAAATCAACCCTATATATTAATTCAAAATCCTTCTAACATATGTGTCTGCTTCGTATGCTTCGTTTGACAAATAAAAATTTTTGGTGCTTCGTTTGCTTACGTGTCATACGAGCCTAATATTTACCTAATTTAATACTTTTATTTTTATTGTATCTTACCTAATTTAAATTTTTTTATTAATTCTTTCCTTATTCAACACTTTATTTTGATTCACCAAATATAAAAATATAAACAAATCGTATATAATTAGTAGATAAGATCTAAATAAATTATTTTAATTAAAGGAAAAACTACTTATGAAATAATTTTAATTAAAAAAATTTATTATGAAAATAATTAAATAAGTTTTATTGATAATATAATTAAAAATAATTTTATTTTTGGAGTTTCAAATATTCTATATAGGTAAAATATGAGTTATTTATAATAATCTAAGTATGTAACTAAATATTAGTAATGTATTCAATCTAAATATTAAAATATTAAATTGTATACTAATAATTAATAAATATTAATTAGACACCATTACAATGCAACACGGGTTGAGAGTATGATATCTTTTAAATATCTCAAAGTATGTAACTAATAATTGTTAATGAATTTATTCTAAATATTAATATATAAAATAAATTAATAAAATAGATATTAGACACGGGTTTAGAATGTGACGCCTTTTGAATTTTTGTAAGTATGTAACTAAGATTTAATGAATTTAATTTAAACATAAAATATAAAACTACTTAATATTTATAATAATTAATAAATAGATTAGACATGTATAAGGTACGAGTTGGGAATAATTATTTAAATTTTTTATTTTAGATTTAAAATTCAGTAATTATCATATATATTTTTTATATTTATCTTTTGATAAGTTCCGTGTAATACACGGGTGATAAACAAATATATTATGCAAAATCCTCCTAATCTATGTGTTACTTCGTATTTTTCACTTGGATAATATATGATGTTTCATTTGCTTATATGTCATTCGAGCCTAATATATACCTAATTTAATATTTTTCCTTTTGCTATATCTTGCCTAATTTAATATTTTATTTGTATTATATTTAGCCTAATTTAATAGTTTTTTTTTATTATATTTTGTCTAATTCAATAATTTTCTTTTATAAATAAGTCATATATAATTAGTAGAAAAAAATTTAGATTAATTATTTCAATTAAAAGATAAATTACATATGAAATGATTTTAATTATAAAGAAAAACTAATATATGAAAATAATTAATAAATTGTGCGTGCCATTCCCGATTTGGCCTAGAATTGTCTTTCGCGAAATCACCAACGTCTGCTAATGCACAGAGTCACTACAAGCTGGATTCGTGAAATTACTTAGATAGGGTGCTCCGCATTTATAATAAAAGTTGAAATAATTTAATTTGAAGTTTTAAATATTCTGTATAGGTAAATTATGATTGCAATAATTGGAGTATATAACTAAATATTAGTAATGAAATCAATCTAAATATAAGAAAATAAAATTATATAATAATAATTAATTAATATTTATTAGACAATAGCACAATGCGAGAAAGCTTGAGAGTATAACACCTTTTGAATTTTTCAAAGTATGTAACTATAATTACTAACAAAATTAGTTTAAACATAAAAATATAAATGAGTTAATAATAATTATTAATATAAATTAGAGAAGGATTGAAAATGTACATCTTTTGAATTTTTATAAGTATGCAAATAGAATATTAATGAATTTATCTGAACATTAAAATATAATATTAATCAATAATTCTAATAATTAATAAATTGAACAGGCACGGATTAAGATACACATCCTTTCAATTTTTTATTTTCAATTTAAGACTTTATAATTTTAACAAATATATTTTATATTTAGTTTTTATAAATTCCGTGTAATACACGGGTGTTAAATTAGTATTAATATATGGAACAACAAACTACACGGAAAAAACCAATTTGTTAACCCATAACAGAGGCAAAGAAAAACCCTATTTTCTGCATCAAGATACTTTTATGATCAATCTATAATAGCATTATAAATGGCAACTTCTGCCAACCAACAAATCAAATATTAATCAACCCACCATTAACACATAATAAGCAACACATTACTATGAACATTTCAACAACAAAAAATATTGAAGCCTAGATTCACCGATGTGAGAAAAAAAACTGATACATTTTGAATTAACAAACAAGTGATAAGATATCCCTAAGTAAAGACAACACATTTACCAAAATCAAAGATCCAACCCTAATTTCGTCCCCAAATTAGAAGAAGAAAGAAGAAAAAGCCCTAAGAAACAGGGAGGCCAAGGTAATCAACTGCCAATTTTCCCAAAATGTTAGCAAACTCACTGAAACTGATAACACCGTCGTTGTTGGTGTCGGCGTCTTGCATCATCTCGCTTAGCTCGCGGTACGTCAGCGACTGCCCCTTCTTCGCCATCTGTCCCGCCAGATCCGCCGCCGTGATGTAGCCCCTTCCATCGGCGCCGTCGTCACCACCACCAACCCCCTCAACACCTCCGGCAAGATCGCCAAAACAGATCGCCGATTCGAAACCGGACCTCGCCTTCACGATCCCCCAGCTCCTCCCCAAAGTCGCCGATTCGAATCTCCCAATCAACAACCTCGGCCCCAATTGCCTCACTACGAGCAATCCAAACCCCAACAAATTAAAAAACCGTGACGTCGAATGAGGAAATGATGACGAGGGCACCGAGTCAGATCCGAGTTATGGAACGGGTACACCAAAAATGACACCGCAACAATTCTCTACCCCCCCCGCATGATCGGCGCCAGCAAAGGCATCGTCTCGTCGCACAGGAACTTAATCGCCATGGTCCAAACAATCCTGAACCGGTTCAATTTGGACGAAGAGAAGCAAAAGAAAAATGATTTTTTGTCAAACAATCTCGGAAAGGATAGGGAAGGGCAAAATTGATTTTTTTTCCTACCATTTAATATTTAAAATTAAATAATTCTGCCACGTCAGCAATTGTGATAAAAATGTACCATATTTGATGAATTTACCAACTTAGTGGATGTACTTTGATGCTGGCCAACATCACGTACCTTTTCTGGAAAGTGGCCAACATAATGTACTCTCTTTCAACACTCTCTTCTCTCATTCTCCTCTCTCTTTTCTCTAGTTTTACAACACGTTATCAGCACGAATCTATAACCAATTGAGATTGATCGAACAATTATAGCTTTCAAAACCAAACCTTCATAAATCAAAATAATAGAAAATTTTCTGTGTGATAATTCTATGCGCAGAAAATTTTCAGAACCGATTTATGAAGTTTAAACTGTTGGATCGCTTTAAAATTTTTACAATCTGTTCAAGAATTATCGAATTACGATCTGAACATTGGAGGTCTTATTTTGATCCATATATAGTTCAATAATGAATTTTTGAATAAAACAGTTTTTTGTTCATAGAATCGTCGGTGCATATTTTTTCAAAAGACGATTTCACACAATCTAACCATTGGATCAAGTTGATATTTGTATATATTGTTTAAGACATATAAAGTTTGATTTTGAACGGTGAAGATCGGTTTTATTTATTCCTATCATTACCAAAAGGTCACGGATTTAAAGTTGTTTCCTAAAGAAACGCTATGAGAAATCGATTTCTTCCACCTTCGATATATTATTTAGTTTGTGGAGAAATACAACAATATATCAATATATTATATTTGAATATTATGTATTTTTTAAAAATACTATGAGATCTACAATTGCTCGTTACAACCATAGTCAATATGGGATCTATAATTGCTCTTAAAGAAGTAATTTTTTTTATTTAATTATTATTTTACTTTTTTATTTTTTTGTCATGTGTTTTAATTATATCAATTCAAGTTGTTTCTCCTGAAGAAGAACAATTATATATTATTCCAAAAGAATATATGTATTTCATGTGATAATTCAATATTCCTGAAGAATATATATGTTTTTTTAAATAATCATTCATACTTGTACTTAAATTATATCATTATTCAATATTCCTAAAGAATATGGATTTTTTTTAAATCTAAAATAAATTATTGTGATCTTGAAGTATCGCATGTTATGATATATGATACTTATTCCTGAAAATTAATATTTATGTCTTGTTGACATTATAGTTCTAGATCAAATATTTTTCTTCATGAGATTACCTTTATTTTCTTTTGGGCACTTGATGAAGGAGAGTTTGTCCACAATTTCATCAAACAGTTTTGAGGATCTAGCCACCGACACATATTTTTCACGAAGAGACTATCCAATTAAGGTACATACTTTCTCTTTTGATATAGATGTTAATCCAAATTTATGTGTTTCAATTTCTTATTCTTAGAGAGTATTTAATGGATTATATATTTTAGTTTTTTTAAAAAAAAGGTAGATACAATTAGATAATTCTTTTGGTACTTTATCATGTATTTACATTCATGACATTAGAATCTTTATCATGTTGAATTGATAATTATGGACAAGCATGAATCATAATGTATGTATTTTATGCATTTTTATTTTGAGACTTGAAAATCTTACCTCTATTTTTCTTGGAATAGATTGCATAGTTGTTAATGTGCATTATGTGGTAATTAGAATACTTCTCGTGATGTGATTTTGGTTAAGAGGAGACGCATCCCAAATATTATAGTTAATATGATTCTAATSGAATCTACTTATTAATATGAATTTAGAGTATTCATTTGGCTCAATTTTTGTTATTGTCAATTAGTTAAATGACACAATTTATATGCAAGGATAGATCTGAAATAACAAGTTGTGTTTTTATTTTCTTYATAAAATATGTATTCATGTATATTTGCACAATGTATGAGATTTGTTTTCAACTCATATTTATCATAGTATTTTTTGCGAAATACGATTTCACAATTCTTAATGATCTTGAAGATTATTAAATATAAATCATGGTTTGTGAAACAATGTGATGGTATATTGTAATTTCTCATTTGAGTATGATATGTTCATGAAAAATATTATAAGATATATAATCCATATTTTTCTGATGAAAAATAATATATAGTATTCCAGAAGAATATTAACAATGCTCTTGAATAAATATTTTTACTACATGTTTTATTTAATTACTAAAAGCATTATTTACATATCGTTGTTATYTTATTTACATTATGATTAAGTTGTTGTTCTTGAAGTAGCACAACTAATAATAATATTTCTTACGAATATTATATGCCCCTGGAAATCATTTATATATTTATTTGCCAATTTTATATTTTTGAAGAATATTGATATACTGCTCCTGAAGTAATGGAACATTTATATATGTCAAATATTCAATTGAATACTTCTTGATTTTGAAAATGACACTTTGTCGTATGCAATATTAAAAATCAAGTATACTCGCGAAGGAGTAACACATCAAATCAGTCATTACTACTTGATAATGCCCCGAAGAATACAAACTCATGTTGATATAATTTGGAATATAAAGCAACCAGAAGTTTGATTTTTTTTTTTACTTGAAATATCCATAAGAATTTGAGATAATTTATTATCAAGTTAATATGTACTATAAACTAGTACTAATTCAAATACTTCTATATTGACCCGAAAGTCAATAAAAGCTCTAAAGGAGTTAGAAATTGCCTTTTCATTTTGAACCCGAAATTCAGTATTATCATGATTTTGCATGACTGGTATGACCATCCCAGTTTATTAGTTGATGAAGAGTATGAAGACTCTTCTATTTATTTTTAATGTTACATGTTCCCAACAAAATTAACCATTAAATTATTACTAGTTTAATTGAAATTAGGTTCCAATAATATTCATATTTTATATTATGGGGTGAGAATTTTTGGGCCCACTCACCCTCCATGTTGACTTCTAGATATTTTGATCCACTAGAAGATTGCATGTGTTATTATCTCATAACCAGAAGTTTATGAGAATAATTGCTCTATTGGCTATGAGAGCAAAGTACCTTATGTATTTAATAAATACACTTATCATTTACTAGTAAACTAGTATTGTGCCCGTGTGTTGCACGATAATTTTTCATTTTATTTTATGTAAAATATAAATAATTATTTTAAATGTATTAAAGTATTTAAATAAGTAATTGTATATATGTATACTTAAGTTATATGTGTGTGTGTGTGTATTTTGGTGAGAACCACCACTGGTTCTCAAATTAGAGATGGTTTTTACCATAACTGCTCCATATATATAAATCATCTAAATATTATTTAAAAATCGAACAGTATTGAAAATAATATAATGTGGTTCATAAAAGAATTGTTATTAGACGAAATGTAGTTTATAAATTATGAAAAAATTTCTTATTCACAACTTTTGTAGTTTTGTTACAATTGGTCACCCTTGATATCAAGGCTGACAAATCAGTCGTGACGGGTTCTTATCGGGTTGGCACAATAAGGCACGACACGATAATCATAAGCACGAACACTACACGATAAGCTTTTCGGGCATATAATCTAAACTCGAATCACGACATGCTAAAAACTTGAAAAGTACGACACGGTACGATAGGTACGATAAACAAAAATACTGAATTTATTTAATCTTACCCGTTAAGCACATTAGGCCCGTTAATTAATAAAATACATGATTTTCTTAATAGATATAATACATATCTATAAAATTATCAATACAAATTGTCAAATACATTTAAAATTATAATATGACAAATGTAATAATGATAAATTAAAGATCACAGATACTAACAATGAGTAAATGAATATAAAAGGGGAAAATTAAAATATATCGGGTCTTATCGTGTTTATTGAGTTAGCGCGTTATCAACTCATTACTTAACGTGTCTTATCGTGTCAGCCCGATAAGGCATGAATCCAATAAGCCTCAACCCATAGCCTATTATTTTGTGTTGTGTTCATGTCGACCAATCATGTCGTGCCTCATCTTTCCACCCCTACTTGATATAGCAACGTACAACTGATCATGTCTGAAAACTGAATTTTTCAGGAAAGTCCAACGTGAGAGAGATTGCCCTTGAATTTTGTTAATCATCATAGTATATGACACAATCAGAGGAAATTGTCGTCGTTGGAATTTCAATGGCAATCTCGAATTAGATGGCGTGATAATCATTTTAGGGATGAACAACAATTCACCTGCATTACTTTCTTGAAAAATATTAGCCTATACAATATGATCGTCAAGTTTTGTAACAACCAACATTACACAACACAAGGAAATGAATCAATATTTCTCAACAACATGAGTGGAATTATAATTTTTAGTTTTAACTCATAGTTCGGCAATCTATAACACTTAATGGTGTTTAGATACTTTGGTGAGTGGACGTCGTACAATATGTCAATGTTTGAATCGGAACTTTAATTCTCCATCATTTTATGATATCCTATATTTATTAATCAAATCGACGACATCAAGTGTTAGAGATTGAATAACATGACCCTCCAAATAAGCGAAACATTCAGTATTTCAAATTGTGGATATGTGTTGGCCACAATTGACGGAACATCGTCACCATTATCTTTTAATAATAGATAGCCTGTATTTCAATTTGAGCGATACCATCATTTGGTCCTCCAACTATTTCATCCCGTATACTATTTATCGAATTGATAATTTTTTTAACTTGACACAATCGGGATCTGAATTGTGATTTTGCAGCACCACATTCTTGGTCAACTTCAAAACCATGTAATGAGTCCATAAATACGAAGATTTGATCATCATGTGAAATATGTCTGGTCCAGCGCCATTTGGAACAACTGGCGAAATTTGATGAAAATCTCCACAAAGAGTTATTATTTTGTTACCAAATGAAAGCTGCGTATTATAATTATTTTGCGATCTCATCATGTCTTTCAATGTTTTGTCCAGAGTATCAGAATAATGGCTATGCATCATTGGAGATTCATCCCAAATAATGAGATGCGCATCCACCATTAATTTTGCAAGTGGAGTACCAGGAAACATCGAGATCTTGTTGGATATTAAAAGGAACCCTAAATCCAGAATGCCTAATTCTTCCTTTCGAAATAAGAGAAGTAATGTTGTTAGATATTACATTAACAATTCTACTATTAGATTTGTAGAAAGCGTCCTCTATATCCATAGATGAGAAATACACAACCCTTGATTAAATGTATTACATCCATGACTTTATCAATTTTGAAAAAAAAAATGTATTAAAATATTTAAATAAGTAATTGTATATATGTATACTTAAGTTATATGTATGTATATATGTATACTTAAGTTATATATGTATACTTAAGTTATATGTATGACTTTAGTTATATATGTATACTTAAGTTATATATGTATACTTAAGTTATATGTATGACTTTATATTTCGGTGAGAACCATCCCCAATTCTCACACCATAGATGGTTTTTACCAAAACCACTCCTTATATATAATACATCTAAATATTATTTAAAAATAGAATAATATTGAAAATAATATAACCTGTTCATAGAATGATTGTTATTAAACAAAATGTACTGTACAAATTATGAGAAATTTCCTTATACACAACATTTATAATATTATTATTACGTTTATTCTAATCATCGCCGATCAATATTTTTAAACCCTTACAATTAATCACACTTGATATAGGAACGTACAATTAACCATGACTGAAAACTGGCTTATTTAGGAAAATATTTGTTTGGTAATTCTAAACTTTTGCAATACCATCATCTCCAAAAACATTAGTTTGATCATTATAAATGAACTATTTTACTATCCAGCATGGATTGTAGGTATGCTACAAATTTGGTATGAAGAGAATTTTTTACATTTTTACCTCTACATAGTGAGCAATTTATAGTATAAGTATACGAAACAAAATATGAATATTCAAATGAAGTTAAAGTGATTGGTATGTAAAACGTAAATGCATATCTAATGGGATTATCTAGATTTTGAATTTCGATATAAATTAAGTACGTCATGAATGTTTTCAAGATTACCGTCATTATTAACATTTACTTTTAGAGGCGACTTTCCCTTCTTGGTTTTGGGATTAATTGATCTTTTTACGAACCTATTATAGTTGATGCCACAATGTTCATTCCACTTGATGCTAGTTTCGCACTTATGTTGTTTTGCATGATTACTGAGATAGTAACAAAATACATTATTTTATAAAATCAATTCAAATCAAAAGTATTGAATCGTAATAATATTTTATAAATAACATGTTGTTAGCCAATAAAACAAATGCTACATTGTATTGCACTGTGCAATTTTGCATATTTTATTTTAAAAAGTGGTCAAATTATTTTTGAGAAAAAATGACAAATTTCATATTATTGGACTCACAATAAAAACCAAAATAATATATACATACACACATACATATATTCAAATGATCTTATTAGTTTTTTTATATATTAATTAGGGTATCCATCCTAATTATGTTAAGAGAATTCTTATATAATTAAAAAAGAAACTAAACCATCATTAATATTAAACATTATTTATGAGATCAATTCAAATAAAAAAAATTATTGAATCGTAATAATATTTGATAGATAACACGTTGATAGCCAATAAAATAAATACTAAATTATGTTATCATTTTTATATAATCTAA
>BMAC01000239.1:245987-269781 GCA_014905375.1 Phtheirospermum japonicum
AGAGAGGATCCATTCTCATTTAGAAAAAGGGGCGGGTTTAATAATCTGAGTTCTCCCGATTTTTATGCGGATGATGAGATGGAGCCAAATTTGAAAGAGACGTGTACGGAGGATTGATTAGAGTAGATTTGTCCTTATTTTTATTAGCTTTTTAGTTCGTTTTTCTATTTGTTTTTGGTATAAGTTGGACGATTTAAGCATAATTCTGTATTTTTATAGTTCTGACTTATTTTACCGTATTTTATCCGTAATTGATGCAAATAGGTGATATTTCATTGTTTTCACTTTACAGCTAAGTAACCGGAAGAGTTCAGCGCGTAATAGACGAAGTTCGATGTTCAAGAATAGGAGAACAAGCTTTTCGGCGAAACGAGTAGCAAAAGATAGAGAGAGACGGAGGCAGACGAACAATCGAGTCGACTGACGTGACCGTCGACGCTCCGTCGACGCGAGCCATGATCCGTGTCAGTCGACGCAGTGTCGACGCACTGTCGACGCAACTTACTGAAGCATCGATGTCAACGCAACTTGCTGAAGCGTCGATGTCAACACACCCAGTCGATGCACCCGCCCAGCCGACGCGCACGCCCAGGCAGCACCGACGCTGAGCACCAGCACGCGTCAGTCGACGCACCGTCGACGCGACGGCCCAGAATTCGGATTTTAGGGTTTCTTGTGGGCCAAGACTTGCAATATCTATATAAACTCTCCTTATTTCTGATTTTTGGGGGAACACACGACCCCCTAGGGTATTTTAGCTAATAATAAACATAATTCCACATCTCATAACGAGATTTGAAGACGGAGATCAAGGATCGAAGAACAACGCGTCCAAAACATCGAATTCGTGTTCGGGATTCAATCTTCGCCCAAGATCGACGTGCAACTCCAGAATAGCTGGAGCTTCTCATTGCTTTTAGTAGTTACAATAAGTTTTCTAAACTCTTAGTTAATTTAGTAGTTAATTTCTTAGTTTAATTCTTAGTTAATCTCTTAGTTAATTCTAGTTTAATTAGTTTAATCATTTTACGCGACAGAGACAAAATTCTCGGCATCTGGCATCAACGCCGCGTCAATCGACGCGAGCATCCTCGGCGTCGACGCGGGCGAATTCTGGGCGTCTTTTCTTCGCTCGTTTGATCAATTCTCCTCGTTCGAGTTCTTCCATCTGTTCTAAAAAGATAAAAACCAAAATAAAACAATAAATAAAATAAAAATAAAATACAAAAGGATACAATTGCTCGGGTTGCCTCCCGAGAAGCGCAAATCTTAACGTCGCTTGCTCGACGCTATTTTGCTCGTTTAATTCCAAACGTACGGTGGATCTCCAAACTCCACGTACTCGTGATCGCGATTCATCCTTCTTCCATCATGATAAGGCTTCAGTCTATGCTTGTGAACTTGAAAGGATGATTTTTCGACCTCATCATACAAAGTGGCTACGCCGTACTCATCTAATTCTTTTATCGAGAACGGTCCGCTCCATGCAGCTCCAAAATCAGCTGGGTCATATTTACGCTCGTAATTATATACAGTACTAATTCTCCAACCTCGTACTGCATGTTTTTAATTTTCCTTGAGCAAACCTCTTTTGATTTCTTCTTATTCCTCGTCCAATCGTTGAGATATGCCTCGCCCTTGTTCGTCTTGCGTGAAAACTTTTTGTTAGGGTCGAGGGAATCGTGCCTTGGGCGACTTATTGGTGGCTTCAACTTCACCCTTTGTTCAAACTCATGTGCTTTTCTCTCCACATCTAAGTCGTCTAAAAATTCCTCTACAATATCGCGCATGTTAATACCTAGCAACTCAATTAAGTCTTCTCCACTTAAGTGCATATGATCATCAAACTCGTCGTACTCCTTGCTTGAATCGACTCGTTTATCCCATCCCTCGGTAGAAAATCCGGCGTCGTCCCCGTCGCTCGATATGTTCAAAGTTGCAATTTGTCGTAACTCGTGGACGCACGATGTAATGGGGTCAACGAATGAATCTTCCTCTTGCATGATAGGGGAGGGAGTGTTGTGAATATCTTTCAGAGAGAATGTCACTGTTTCACCCAAAACTGTCATTGTCATCCTCCCTTTATGAACATCAATTAGAGTATGGGAAGTAGACATGAACGGGCGCCCCAATAAAATGGTATGCTCAGTGCTACCAGTCGGAACTTCTCCAATGTCCATAACCACAAAATCAACCGGAAGTACGAGCTCTCCAACTTGTACTAAAACATCCTAAACTATTCTCCAGGGTCGTCGGGTTGAGCGATCGGCCAATTGTAGGCGCATGGTTGTCGGCTTAAGTGGTCCAAGATCGAATTCTTTATAAAGCGAATGCGGCATTAAATTTATTCCTGCTCCAAGATCCAACATTCCTATTGCTTTCTGCCCATTAGCTAATGAAATAGTGATGCAGAAACTTCCAGGATCACATTCCTTGGGTGGAAATGGCTTCTTAAAAATCGCGCTAACTTCCTTCGGTAATGGTACGTATTGATCCATCACTAAGCGTCTCTCCTTCGAGGCAAGTTCCTTAAAAAATTTAACGTAGGCGGGCATTGTTTTGATTACCTCCAAAAGTGGTAGGTTGATGTTGGCATTCTTCAAGAGGTTGTATATCTCCATGAACCTCTTGTTCTCTTTCGCCGGGCGCAACCTGCTCGAAAAAGGAACAACATCCTTAAATTGCGTCGTTGATTGCTTCGGTAGTGATGGTTCGTCTTTGCCAAGGGTGTTGTTTAGAATTGTCCCTTGAATAGAACCAGGCACGTATCTATTGGTGGATTTATGTATCTTGTCTACTGGTTTAGGAACAATTTCCTCATCCCGGTCCACTATGCCATTGTCGATCTTCTTCCCACTGCGAAGGACGAGAACCGCCGACTCTTGCTCCGGCTGACTTGGTAGCTTGTCCTTCTCCTTATTTGACCTTGAAAAATCAGTTGCTAGTTGGCCCATAGTTCTTTCCATCCTATCCATGTTTTTATCTAGATCATGCACAACACCAGAAAGATGGTCAATTCCGTTCACCTTCTTCGAGAGTTCATCAATCTTTACGTTCACCTTTGTAAGTCCCTCTCTATTGCTGATCGTCTCGGCCACTTGATTTTGCTGCCAAAACAACAGCTGATCATTTGGTTGAGTCGCATTAGACGCCTTCCCTTGAGTATGAAAATTATTTTGTGGCGGCGGCAATGGTGGTGCTTGAGCATATTGTGGTGGGGGATATTGCGGATCAGGTGGATATAATTCGGACTTCCTGGGCCCCACTTGAAAAGAGGATTATCACGTTGCGGTGTGTACTTCTTTTGATTCGAATAATTTTGGATCGCGTTAACATCCTCATGCTGCTCAATGTTGTTTGGACACACATCCGCTGAATGCTGGGGGGATCCACACTGGTTACATGTTACGGCCATCTTTTGTGCAGTGGCCTTGCTAGCTCGCTCGGCTTTCCAAGCAGCTAATTTCTCATCAAATATCTCCTCACATTTTGCCTTCACTAACTTGCCGTCATCTAAATCAGGATCGGGGATGGAAACTTCGTTAACCCTCATTTTACGAGGCCAAGAGTTGGTTTGTCTAGATTTTTTGCTTTGCTTTTCCAACACCCACCTCACCTCGGTGGCTGTCAAATCTCCAAAATCTCCTCCCGCCGCTATCTCTACTTCTCGTTTCCAATGGTCCAATGAACCATCAAAGAAAAACTGGTTAGTCATCTCCGGAGAATAGTTGTGGTGGGGGCAAGCTTGCAAAAGAGTCTTGTAACGTTCCCAAGTTTCATGAAATTGCTCTCCCTCCAACTGCTCGAAAGTAGCAATTTGCCTCCGAAGATGCCCCATTGTTTGTGCCGAATAGTATTGGTTTAGAAATTTCCGCTGATCATATCCCAGTCAGTTAATAAACCAGGCTCTAGGGATAGTAGCCATGACTTCGCCTTGTCCTTCATGCTATATGGGAAACAAATCATTTGTACATCTTCTTGATTAAGGCCATGAACTACGAATCGGCCAACTTCATCAACAAAGTAGTTTAAAAATGCCAAGGGGCCCTCATGGGCATTTCCATGAAAAGTCAGGAGTAGGTTGAGTTGATGCGGTTTAATCTCCACTGCCCTTGCGGTAGGTCCAAGAAAAATGGCGGACCTAAAGGGTACAACCTTTGGACACGCCAAGTCGCGCTGTCTAAGTGCTCAATCTCCCCTTGGTTCCCTAACTCGATCATTAACTCTCTCTTAGTGGTCATCATGCGCGTAATGGTGCTCGCGCTCGTATCTTCTTCCGAAATTGTTTTGCTCGTAACCATGATCTTGATTCTCCAACCACTCGTTCACGTGCCTTTGATTGTTAACATAAGCGTTTCGCTAAAAAACATCCTCATTCCTAAATGCTACGTTCTCGATGTTGTGTTGACGCATGGCATTGTTGTTCATCTCTTCGTTTTGCCTCATATTTGCCATGTTGGGTTGGTGATTGACTATGTTGTGCTGCTGGTTAAATCCTTCATTTCTCCCCTCGTCTCGTCTCACGTTCTCCATGTGTTGCTGACAATTAGCCCAATTGGCTCGGGGTTGTGGTCGTCCATGCAGAATGATTGGTTCACTACCATACCCATTTTGAATGGGGCGTGGTGGTGATCTCGGTGGTGAATCGCCATTTCGAACCGAATGTGATCCTAACATAATGTCGGGAGCTTGATTGCAAGCAAAATCAGTTGCTGTCGAGGAATTATCCTCGGGAATAAAAACGGGTCTTGGTCTTGAACGGTGGATGTTGTCAATGAATGGTACAAGGTCGCGTTGAAGTGATCGCCTTCCTTGCATAAACTCAACAACACGTCAATGTACCAAATGGCAAAAACCAAGTGCGAGAAATAAAAATAAACTAATAAGTCAAAAAGAAAATAAAACGATAAACATCTTAAATTCCTACTCGTTGCTTCCCCGGCAACGGTGCCAAAATTTTGAACAAAACTTTTGTGCACCCCTTTTTATAATCAACTAAATTAAAAGCACGTCAGTTTTCTCGCAAGAGTACGAGGTACTTGTAGGGTGATGAGTTTGACTCGAGTCGAATCTCTCGAGGAAACAATTGTTCAGTCTTTTCGATGTTTTTCTCAAATTACGAACTAGAATAAAATACATGTACAATTGGGGTTTTAAAAGAAATTGAGTTGATCATTGTAAGCTAAAGTAATAATTAAACTAAGGCTAATTAAACTAATTATTCTAACTAAATTATCAACTACTAACAATAATTTAAACTACTTGAACTTAAGAACTAAAAATTTAAAACAATGAATCTAAAGCATAAATATAATAACTACCCTTAAGCAATCGCATCATACGAATCTAAGAACGAATAATTAAGCATAAATCAAGGTGCATAAATAAACTAGATTAAACCAATATCCAATCATAAAATGACTAAACTAATTAAACTAATTCTAGCATTAACTAAGAAATAAATCAAGCAATTAACTAGAAAATTAACTACGTAACTAACTAAGAGTTTAGAGTACTTATTGTAACTAAGAAAAGCAGTAAAAAGCTCCAGCTATTCCGGAGTTGCACGTCGATCTTGGGCGAAGATTGAATCCCGAACTCGAATTCAATGTTTTGGACGCGTTGTTTTTCAATCCTTGATCTCCGTCTTCAAATGAAAATGTTGCGTTGCCAATTGTAGAAAAGGTAGTGGACAATTTCTTAGAAAAAGTGGTGTTGATCGAACCTCATGTCTTTCCACCTGAACCATTGTTAGGTCTTACTTTTGGAAGGGTGGAAAAATTATTAGAGAAAGGTGAGATTATTGAGCCTCATACTGTGCCACTCGATGATTTAATTGATGTCGAGATGGAGGTGGTGGTTGAGGTAGTCGAAGAGACTCCCCCTCCCCTATGCCATTATATAGGTTTTAATATTTTTCAAGTTGTTGAGGGGGATGCCAAAAGAGTTAAGGAGTTCGGAGTGTTCGAGGGAATTGCCATTTGTTCGATGGATTTCCTAATTTTTCCAAAATTCGAGGATCACCTTATGCCGCACTTTACTATTGATATGTTCGTGATGATCAATTATTTGCTTTTTCGACCTCCGAAGCGACTTGGAGTTTTAGTGTTTAATTTCTCTTTCCTTAGATTTTATTTTCGGTTTTTATTTCTTTCTTTTAATTTTATTAGTTGTGTCTATGCTTTATGCTTTGGTATGTTTATGCGGTGTTGATGTGCAGGAAATACTGGAAAAAAAATCGCCAAAACTAGAAACTTAGCGGTTACCTAGCGGTAACTGTAACTGCTAGTGGTTACCGTTAGTAGCCAGCGAGTAACTATAGAGACCAACCACTAAACAGGATGCTGGGGAAGAAACATTTAGGGGATAACGATTACTTAGCGGTTGCACTCACCGTTCCATACTTACCGCTAACATTGCGGAGAGGACTTAACGATAGCACCTAGCGGTTGCCCTTACCGCTAAGGGTAACCGCTAGTGTGGCAGAATTGCGAGAAATTTGTGGAAAATCAAGAAGAATTTTATTGGACGTTAATCATTTCATTTCCAATCACGGGATTCACGATGAAGGATGATTGCACTAGCGATTTTTGGAGCCGCTTGACTATTTTTCAGGGACGTTCCCTTACTCCTTATCTCTTTGTTTTGGTTTTCTATATATTTATGACAATCAAGAGATTGTCGAGTTTTTAGAGGGGGGGATGGTTGAGTTGTGATTTATAATTGAAAATTTGTGCAATTTTTAAAAAAATTTGTGGGTTTATAGTAGCTAATATTTTACGTGATTGATTACTATTTCTGCGCTGAATTATGTTTGTCTGGCTTGCCTGTCAAAGTTAACTAAGATTAGATTTGAGGTTTTTATCTTTGAGCATGCATAAGTGCATAAAATTTTCAAAATTATTATTTATATATTATAAAATGGTACTTGGACGCAATTGATTTTGCAAAACCTTAAAAGCAGCGTCAATTAAAAACTTTTTCATGCAAAAAGCCTGTGAGTAGCCTGAGTGATTATCATCTTTGCATGTGCTTGAATGAATTCTATTTTGATATCTCTTTGATACCGCTGTGTGTAGTTGACTTTGAAAATGACGTTAAGGCACAGATAAAACCCTATTCCGGCCATATCCATATATTTTTAGCCACTATAAATTTCGAATGAGCCCCTCATAGCCAAATAATCCATGCCAATAGCCCTGAGTGATTGAGTCGACCCCTACAAACCCATTAAAAGCGTGGGGTAGGAGTTCGCTATTTTCATTGGTTATTAGTGTTTTGGAAGTTTTATTAGGGATTTATGATTATTGTAATTAAGGGCCACCATCCGGAAAAAAAAAAGAAAAAAAAAGAGACCCCATAAAAAAGTAATAATAATAAAGGGGGAAAATAAAAAAAAGAGAAAAAAAATAGAAAAGATGGTGGATAGTGTTATGTCATTGCCTAGGCGCTAATAAAGGTTTGAATTTTATTGTTTATTTTTATGAAACCTAATGTTTAGAAGGCAAAAGAGTTGTGTTTAAAGAAAATGAAGCATATCATAAGCTTCAATTGTGATTAAGTGGTTTGAGAGACAAGTCGGTTTTAGAGTATCGAGTTGAGTAAAAGCCTATGTTTAAAGGCTACGTTATGAGAGTTTAGTGAGGTTTTTTATTATTGAACGAAGTGAAGCATATTGCTTCATGATTAGATTAGGTTGAGTGAGTGATTTAGCCACACGACTTAAATATTCCATACCCGTCCAAAGAGTCTTACATTACAACCCGAAAAAACCTTTTCCGATTCTTAGTTCGATAAAGCACTTAATTTACGATTGAGAAGAGATTGATTTTCCGTGCTTATTTATTGTGCATGTATTTGAATGATTTGAGTGTATACACATCCCATGAAGCAATGCTTGAGTGCTTTTGAGCGAACACCCTATATATTTACCTTTTGAGAGGATGCATGAATTTGATTCTGAAGCGACAATGTAATAAGGGTGGAGTGTTTGAAGTTGCGTGACTTGTATCTATACTTTCAAAATTATGTATGTAGCAACGCACGACTCAATGCTTGAGCTGATTTTGTTTCTAGTTATACTTTGAAATTAACGTTTGTTCGAGGACGAACAAACAAATAAAGCGTGGGGTAGTTGATTAACACATATTTGTACTGATTTTTATTAGTATTTAATTTCATTTTTATTAATGATTTCGGTATAAGTTGGGTAGTTTAAGCTTAAATTCGTATATTTGTACTTCCAACCCATTTTATCACTTTTTGATCGAGATTGATGCAATTAGGTGATATTTTGTTATTTTTCACCTTATAGCTAAGTAACCGGAAGAGTTCAGCACGTTAAAGATGAAGTATGATGATCGAGAGTCAAAGATCGAGCTTTCCGGTGAAGAAGTAGCAAGAATTTGAAGCTGCCAGGTTTTCTATAACGGTTATTCTGTTGAAACCGTTGTCGTTGAAGCTAACGTTGCATTCGCGGTCACTCCTAACCGCTAGCTGCTACCGCTTATCCTTAACGGTTAACAACCGATGTTAACGATCAGGAGTGCTGAATTGAAGAACTAACGATAGCTAATACCACTAGCTATTATAACGGTTACCTTATAACCGTTACCGATGACCAGAATGCTGAATTGAAGACTTAGCGGTTACTACTTAGCGATTGGACCAACCGCTAAGTGAAACCGTTAAGTGCCCAGAAAGTCGGTTTCGTGAATAATTGCCCAAGATTTCCAAATTCTAAAAATACTACCCCATAAATCCGAATTTTGAAGTTACCTAAGCTATAGTTAGACACTTTAAACTTATTCCTAGGGTTTTAAGGCCTCTTAGGGATTGACAACCCCAACGAGTGTCGAGTTGTTTTTAGTTTCTCTTTAAATTTCTTAGATTTAGTTTTCTAGCTTTAGATTAATTTAGATTAGCATTAGAATAATTTCGATTCAAGTTTTCTACAATCAAGACGCTGCAAATTCTTCGTTTAATTAGTAAGTTTTCTTTTTATTTAATTTAGTTTAATTAATTATTATGCTTTTAATTCATGCTTGATAGTTTAATAATTGATCTTCAAACAAAACAAACCCCCCATGTGTGATGAATTGTATGATGAATTGTGATGATCTTGATTGGATTGATGATTGTGTTGGGATTATTATGATGATGTTGATGAGATTGAATGGCTAGATCTAACGGGTCTAGAGCCTAGAATCGTCATGAACCATCAATTGGGATTTATCCCAAGAGATCGTGGAAACTATTCAAAGCTCTAGAACCCAAATTTCTTAATTATTTTCGAAACCCTTGATTTTATTATTCTTCGTTTAAACCAATTTATTGTTTTAAGTGTTTAGATTAGATTTTTATTTTTATTTTGTATTCGTAAATAAACAAACACAAAATGAACTTCTGAGCCTAGTTTTCCTTGAGAGACGATTCGGTTCAACTTACTGACCTACACGCGATCCCGTTCTCTTACGGGCGAGCTTTTAGTTTTTGACAAATCTTTATAAGTAGGTACACAAAAGTTCAAATCAACCAGTCTTGCACAACAGCTCATGTGCATACTTGGTTTGATGAAGTAAAAGGCCAGCACATGATCTCTGAACTTCTAACCCTAAGAAGTAGTTGACTTCTCCCAAGGTTTTGAGTGCAAAAGTTTTTCCTAAAAGTTGAATAATCTGAGTGATTGCATCTGGATCTGCTCCTGTGACAAGAATATCATCTACATATACTAGAACCACTAGAAGTTTGTTATTTGTTTTCTTGTAGAACAAGGATGTGTCGGAAGCAGAAATAGACATTCCTATGGAGATGAGAAAACCTTTTAGTTTGGTAAACCAGGCCCTAGGAACCTGTCTGAGACCATATAAGGCTTTTGTCAACTTGCAAACAGCATTTGGATTTTTAGAATCCACAAAGCCTTCTAGCTGAGTCATGTAAACCTCCTCATGTAAATCCCCATGTAAAAAGGCATTATTTATATCAATTTGTTGTATGGACCAGTTTGAAGTAACAGCTAATGTGAGAATGAGTCGAACAGTGTTAGGTTTAGTCACAGGACTAAATGTATCAAGAATGTTTGTGCATGTATGTTGTTCAAAACCTCTGGCAACTAACCTAGCTTTGCATCTTTCCACACTACCATCAGCCTTGTATTTAGTCCTGAAAACCCACTTATTTGATATGACATGCATAGATGAGTTATAAGGTACCAGTTTCCAGGTTCTATTTGCCATAAATGCATTGAACTCCAGCTCCATTGCAGCTTTCCATCTAGGATCAAGTAAGGCTTGAGTTGCAGATAATGGTTCCAGATGTGGAAAGGATGAAGTAATGGCATACAGGACTTTGGGTTTGTGAATTCCATGTTTGGATCTTGTAGTCATGTGATGTTTTGAGATTGAGGGTGCAGGGGACATAACAGCACTAGGAACAATAGCATTAGGTGCAGCGAATTAGGATGGGCAGATTGACTGTTTGAGTGACTTGTTTGTGTGTTTGAAATAGGAAGATGTACAGTTAGATTTATGCCTTCTTGATTTTTGTGAGTGATGGGAGTGATATGAGATGAAGAAGCTGAGGATGTTGGAGAGGATGAGTTTGAAACACCTGGAGTAAGAGATAGACAAGGAATAGGCATGGGTAGAGTAGAGGTAACTTGTGATGTTATTGTTGGTTGTTTGTTTGAGACAAACATCTCAGTATAGGGGAATTCAGTTTCATTAAACACCATTGTAGCTGCTATGTACACTCTACCATTGTTACTCAAACATTTGTACCCCTTGTGGTTAGCACTATATCCAAGAATCAGACACTTAGATGACCTAAACATGAAATTATGAGCATTATAAGGTCTGAGATATGGATAGCAGGCACAGCCAAACACTTTTAAGAATGAGTAGTCTGGAGATTGAAGGAACAAGGACTGATGAGGAGAGATGTTGTGAATAACAGGAGTAGGCAAGAGATTTATGATGTATGTGGCTGAAAAGAAGGCATCCCACCAGTATTTGAAGGGAAGGGAGGCCTGAGCTAGGAGTGACAAGCCAACTTCAACAATGTGAAGATGTTTCCTTTCTGCTTATCCATTTTGTTGGTGTGTGTGTGGACATGGATGTCTGAATTGGATTCCTAAATTAATTTAAGAAAGGAACAAAGGATCTGTATTCCCCTCCCCAGTCAGTTTGTAGACTTTTTATTTTGGTTTGAAATTGTCTTTCAACAAGAGTATTGAAATTTTGAAAAACCTGGAATGCTTGAGACTTTGTTTTTAAAGGGTAAATCCAAGTGTACCTTGTGAAGTCATCTAAAAATATATATATATATATAATATTTCTAACCATCACAAGACAAAACATGAGAAGGGCCCCAAATGTCAGAATGTTTAATTGAAAAGGGGCAGCTGTTTTAGTGGGCTGAGTCACAAAAGTTTGTTGATGCATTTTGCCAAGTTTACAAGCATGACAAAACATTTCATCATTTATTCTTGTAGGAATGTGCAGCTGATGTAACACAGTTGACAGTACAGACTTTGAAGGATGACCTAACATTTGGTGCCATACATTGACACTTTTTGAAACAGAGAAAGCAAAGGGAACTTTATTACAATGGAAATTTGAAACTGAGGTTTTATTACAAGGTGTTTGTGCAGATGACCTTGATCTAGAGCATTCTTCAGATTGTGAAGGTGAAGGATGATCTTTGGAATAATGGAGACCAGAGAGATCAAGCAGATAAAGTCCATGTTTGAGCTTGCCCTCCAACAGAGTTTGGTGAGTGGTTTTGTCCTTGACAAGACAACAATCATGATAGAATTCAATAAGCACATTGTTATCTTTTGTTACTTGAGAGATGCTTAACAGGTTTTTGGTTATGTTAGGTACAAACATAATGTTTTTTAGTGAGAGTTGAGAGGAAGTGGATGTAGGTAATTGTCCTGATCCTACTTTAGCTATAGAAAGGGAGGAATCATTACCTACTACAAGCTTTTCTTGTCCAAGATAGTCTGCTGAATTCAGATCTAAGTTCTCCATATCTGCAGTGACATGATTTGTAGCACCACTATCAAAGTACCAATTTCCATCTGGAGAGGATCCACCACCATAAGCTCCTATGCTAATATGAGCTTGAGGACTTGACAGAGATGTGTTTGAATTTCCAGTATCTGAATAGGGATCTAGAAAGTTCACATCAAACCTCTTGAAACACTATCAAAGAGGTTTGATGATTGGTAGTAGTGACATGATTAGTAGCACCACTATCAAAGTACCAATTTCCATCTGGAGAGGATCCACCACCATAAGCTCCTATGCTAAGATGAGCTTGAGGACTTGACAGAGATGTGTTTGAATTTCCAGTATCTGAATAGGGACCTAGAAAGTTCACATCAAACCTCTTGAAACACTTAAGGGCAACATGTCCAATTTTACCACATAGCTAACATGAAGGTTTATTGTTGGTGTTTTTGTAGAACCTGCCACCTCTGCCACGTGCCCGAAAGTTTCTACCACCTTCTCTAGTATTATCCTGCTGATAACCACCACTATAATTTCCATTTCCTCCATAAGCAACATTAGCAGAAGGATGAGAGTGAGAATGAACATTTGCATTTAGGGCTACTGAGGACTGTGTTGTATGAACTGCTTGCTAAATACGGAGCTGATGCGTTTGTAAAGCAAATTGAACCTCTTGTAGGAATAGGGAATCATTTCTAGTTGTGAGATTGACAACAAAAGATTCATAATCAGCCCCAAATCCCCCTAAAATATACAGTGCCAATTCCTCATCACTGATTACTTGTCCAATTGAATTCAAATCATCAGCTATATTCTTCATTTTTAAAATATAATCATCAACAGAGAGATCGCCTTTCTTAACTGTTTGTAGCATGAAACGGAGCTGAAGAGCTCTAGATTTTGACTGTGACTAAAATAATTGTGCTAGTACGGTCCAAACATCACTTGCAGTAGCACATCGGGTGAGATGTCCAAGCATAGACTCAGTAATTGAAGCTAACATCCAACTAAACAGAAATTGATCTTTGCACAACTATAACAGATAGTCAGGGTTATGGCTTGACGTACCAACCGCCAGGAATTTCTCCAGAGCTGGTTCAGTGCCGAGGAGAATGCCTTCGAAACCATATGCCCAGATTGTGGAGAGTACTTGAATTTTCCAGTAGTTGTAATTTCCTCGATCTAAACGAAGGCTGAGCGGCGCAAGGTGAGGAATCGCCGTTAGAGTTGTTGACGTATTCTCTGGAATTGACGCCATTTGATAGTTGGTTCGCCGGAGAAGAAGGGGACAACCGGTTAGATGGGGAAAGAGGCCACCGGAGAAAGATCGCCGCCGTAGAAAGCTTTAGCTCTTGATACCATGTTGAGTTTAAGATGGAGAATATATTTTGATAAAATTTTTCATTTGATTTAGAATGAATTACACAGATGCACGGTTCTGCTTATGTACAACCAGCTTGCTTAAGGCTTAAGCAGCTTAACCAACCAGCTAACCACCTGCTAACAACTTTTAACAACTTCTAACAACTTTGACTTTAACCTGGATTTATTTGCAAATAAACAATTTACATTTTGACGCCTAATATATTTCAATAACCAGTGTTCTAAATTCTCAAGTAATCTTTTTTATTTATAGTAGAAGTTTGGCGTTGAGTTAGAACAACACAATTTCACGTTTATATTTTTATCTACTAGTATATCTAATTTCTTGTACTTCCTTTCATCTCGTTTTCTTCATGTGTTTTGTTTTTACCTTTTACTATATCATGTGTGAGAGTTTGAACTATAGCTAATTTGTCATAATCAGGAAGAAACAGAGGATACATCCTGCATGGGCTCTTTACAAAGATGCTGGCATTTATTTGTTTGATGATCCATTTGTGTTGTGGATGAGCATATACAGGAACTCATCTCTTCAATGTGAAAAGAAAATTGGTTCATGTTTATGTGTGTTTCTAGTGATGTTTATGTTTTAAATGATTTGTTGTGTGTATGGTAGGAGTGCATTATGAGATTTGTGGATTTCAAAAATGTTATCTAGGTAATTCACCAAGTGGAGTTCTCATTAGCTGCTGGCCTTATTTTGGTGAGTTTTTAATCAAAATATTATTTTGCATATGTGAATTTAGTTAAGAGTATCTTGAGTTCTATTAATTAGGTGAGAGATTCTAAGCAAATAATCGGCTAGAACTGATGGTGGTACATTCATACACGACGTTTAGAAGTCTGATTTCGCTTCAAAAAAAGGGACTTTCTCGATTAAATTAAGTTTGTTACACCTAAATAAAGGAAACCTCAAGAGGTAGATCCTAAGCTAAATTTCTGAAACTCTGCGTTTAAGTTTCTTGAATTAATTTCTTGTATATGTGTACGCATTTGATGCTTGTTGACATTTTCCCTCTCTCATTTGATTGCAGCAATTAAGATAATTTTGTTTACCAATTGCTAAGTTGTTGAGAATATTGTTTTCGGCAATTTTCCTTATTTTGTGTGTTTGTCTTTCTTGGATTTTGATCTATTTAGAACTCTAGATTTATCTCCTAAGATAGTTTAGGTCTTTATTTAGTTTCCTTATTTCTAGGTTAACTTGTTTATCAAGACTAGGAGTCTTGATTATTTAAGGGAAATAGATCAACACAAATCGGCACGGCTTTTGGAAAAAGAACGCAGGACAGTATAACACACCACAAGACCTACTTGGAGCTACAAGTGTGAATCAAGAGATCTTCAACGTTGCGTAACCAATGGGGGAGATCGGATCAGTCGTAGCAACAAGTATTTGTGTATCATGTGTTGATACACTTGTTTTTCATACATTACTTAAATATTTTGTAATTGTTCTTGAACGATTAAGTAATATAGTTTTCGAGTTTGTATACCCATATTCGTAAGTGCGTTTACTTACGGACTAAAAGTTTAACAAGTGTGTTCATTTATTTTTACTCCGCTGTGTTTTTCTGATATTGCACAATTTAGTGTTATAACTGGTGTTGTTTAACATCATACATAACACCTGTTCTATTATAAGTTCACATTTTCCAAACTAGTTGATGTTAAGTCCGGTGTTACTTATCACGAGACATAACATCTCTTTTCAAAGTCATCTACAAAACTACAATTGTCACCAGAGCAGGGTACTTTACATTAAGTATTTCGATCCTTATTTGTTTTGTAGATTCATTGACTTATGAAAGCTCAAGGGAATCCGCGACCTCCTATCCACAACGGACAGATCTACTCACTCTGGAAGCAGAGGATGCGGTAAAAAATCAAGAACATCGATGAAAGAGAGTGGAGAACCATTCTAATTGGATGGAAGAAACCACGAGTTACTGATGCTGATGGAGAAACCTTTCCTAAGAAAGAAATAGACTGGACCGCTGATGAGATTGCAGATTCAAACTGAAACTCTAAGTGCATCAACACCCTCTGTGGATATGTCGACTCGAACTACTACAAAGTGATCAGCAAGTGCGAGTCAGCAAAGGATGCATGGGATGCATTGCAAAGGGTGTGCGAAGGATCTCAAAGTGTGAAGAGGTCAAGACTGAGAATGCTCACTGCTACTTTCGAGGCAATGAGGATGGAGGAAGAAGAGTCAATCATGGACTATGCCATGAGACTTTCGGAGATTGCAAATGAGTGTGGAGAACTTGGCGAACCCGTGTCAAATTCACGCCTTGTTGGAAAACTACTAAGATCCATTTCAAAGAAGTTTAATGTCAAGGTTTTGCCATCGAAGAATCAAAGGACACTGATAACTTAGACATCGATGAACTTGTTGGATCGCTCAAAACATTCGAAAAGGAACATCTTGATTCCAACTCGAAAGAGAAGAATGTTGCCCTCACTGCTGATGTCAACTCAGATGATGACAATGAAGCCGTCGATTGGAGAGATTTGTTAGATAAGATCTAGAACACCACTCTTAGAGAAGAAGAAGTGTCTGTGCTCACTCAGAAATTCAACAAACATTTAAGAAGAAGAAACAACATTGGAGGCACATTTCCAAAGTTCAAATTAGAGAACCCACGTCCAAAATCGTCTGGACGAAAACTCTCTAATTTCTAGCCCTCATCGTCTGAGTCCAGGACATCGAACTCGCCTAAACCTCTCAGAGAAGTCCAATGCCACGAGTGCAAAGGATGGGGGCACTACAAAAATGAATGTGCCAACACATTGAGGAAAAAGAGCCTGATTTCAAAGGAGTTTGATGAAGATGACTCTGACTCTGACTCACCTAAGTCAGTTCCTGCACTGTTTTCTAATGTTGTCGAGGATGACGACATACGAGTTGATAACACCAATTCCAACATCCTGTGTCTGAATGCAGAGGTTGAGGAAATAACTTACGAGTATAAGAAGCTGTGCATAGAGTATGACCAACTGTTTGCGAACTGGGGAAATCAGGTCCTAAAAGTAAAAGCTCTCGTGATCAAAGTTGAAAATCTAACTCATTAGAAGGAGGATCAGTTGAATGTAATCATTCATCTGGAATCAGCCATCATAAGGAAAGACTCGGAATTGGAGCGAGTGAAGGCCGATTTAAAGAAGGCTCAAAACACTCTCTCAAACCTCAACAACGGAACTGCAAAGCTAGATGAGATTCTGGGATGTCATTCCCAGAGACCTCAAAACATGGGATCGGCTACAAACCCGAACAGGGAGTGCAACAAGCTGGCCAGGAACTGAAGACAACCAAGCCTCAAAAAAAGAGAAGAAGAAAGTATGTCTTTCATCACTGTGGAGAGGCTAGTCATATTCATTCGTTTTGCTGGAAGAAGTCAGGAAAGAAAAGTCAGTTTCAGAGGACAGGGCAACATGTTGTGACTCATGACAGGTTCCATGATTCCAACATCAGAGGCAACAGCAAAGTTAAACATGTCTGGATAGAGAAGGAAGAGATCAAATGTAATATGATCTATACTTCTCTGAAATCTCACATTCCAGGAGCGTGGTATTTTGACAGTGGATGCTCCAAGCACATGACCAGTTCTGAAGACCTTCTCTAGAATATTGTGAAATTCAAAGGTGGGAAAGTGAAATATGGTGGACGTGCAAACGGTCAGATTGTTGGACAAGGAACTCTCCATGTTCTAGGGATTGTTAAACTTGAGAACGTGTTGCTTGTTGAAGGCCTCACAGCTAACTTGATCAGCATCAGTCAGCTGTGTGATGGAGGCTTTAGTGTTAAGTTCACAAGGGAAAAGTATGAAGTTTATGATGAAGGAAACGCTTGCATACTCACTGGTCAAAGAACTTCAGATAATTATTATCAAATAAATGGCGATGTTTTCTACATGTTGTCTCAATTGAGCGATGCCGAAGTGTGGCATCAAAAGTTTGGACACGTCAACTACAAGATACTGGAAAGGCTAGTGAAGAAAGAAGCTGTAAATGGACTACCAAAGCTTAACACAAAGATCATTCCAGTTTGTGAAGCATGCCAAAAGGGGATACAAGTCAGGGTACCACACCCACATGTTCAGAGTCTCACCACTTCAAATTGTTTTGAACTCATGCACATAGACCTCATGGGACCACTGGAGGTGGAAAGTCTTGGAGGTAAACGGTATGTTCTAGTTGTAGTTGATGGTTTCTCTAGATTTACTTGGGTTGAGTTTTTAAGGGAAAAGTATGAAGCTTCTCAAAGTTTTAAAAAACTTGCAAAAAAGTTGTGTGTGCGTTTTGGAGTAAACATAGGTAGGATCAGATCTGATCATGGAAAAGAATTTGAAAATGAGTCTTTCTCAAACTATATTTCAAAGGAAGGAATAACTCATGAGTTTTCCTCACCCATTACCCCTCAACAGAATGGTATAGTCGAAAGAAAGAATCGATCTCTTGCTGAGATGACTAGAACCATGCTTATTTCAAATGGAATTGCAAAACGATTTTGGGCAGAAGCAATGAACACTGCTTGCCACACAATCAATAGAGTGTATTTCAGACCTGGGTCACATGTTACACCGTACGAATTATTGTTTGGCAAAAAGCCTTATTTGAGTTATTTCCATGTCTTTGGGTGTGTCTATTATGTACTGAATGATAGGATGCATCTTTCTAAATTGGACTCAAAAGTGACAAATGTGTTTTCATGGGGTATTCCCAGAACAGTCATGCTTACAGACTGTTTAACCTTAGAACACGTTACATGATGGAGTCCATAAATGTGAAGTTCGATGATTTGGTTAGTGTTGTTAAACCGACTGAGGACAATGATCTGGTATATGATCAAACTCCTCAATATGTTGCGGATAGCTTACATAATAGTGCAGGTACAGAGACTGAAGTTACAGGTCTGGTGACTTGTCACCAAACCTAACACCAACTCCTGAAGGAGCAGACACTGTCCGTCACCAGTCATAACACCAACTCCAGAAGCTCCTGAATCAGATTCAGACTCAGATGAGGACAACCCGGATACTCAAATTGACATGTATCAGAGGTACATTCCTTCAAGAGTTCAAAGGAATCATCCAACAGGTTAGATCATCGGAGATCTTTACGAGAGAAGTACGAGAAAACGACAGATAAATTTCAAACAAATGGTAAGATATGTGTGTCTGTCAACTAACTGCTCTCAAATCCGAGAGTCCTTGTTTCTTGCAACTACAGAACCGAAGCGTGTGGAACAGGCTCTCAAGAATGAGTTCTAGATTAAAGCCATGCAGGAAGAGATGGACCAATTCGCCAAGAACGACGTTTAAGACTTGGTTCCACGCCCTGCAAACACACATGTCACTGGGACTAAGTGGATCTTCAATAACAAAACTGATGAAGCATGAAACATTGTTCGAAATAAGGCAAGGTTGGTTGCACAAGGATATACCCAGATCGAGGGGATTGATTTTGATGAAACATTTGCACCGGTTGCACACATAGAATCGGTAAGACTCCTTGTTGTTGTTACTTGTCATTTGAAAACATCACTGCATCAATTGGACATTAAGAGTGCTTTCTTGAATGGTGTATTGAGTGAAGAAGTATATGTTGAGCAGCCTAAAGGGTTTGTTGATCCTCACAAACCCAATTTTGTTTTAAAATTAAAAAAGGCGTTGTATGGTTTAAAACAAGCTCCACAAGCTTGGTATGAGAGATTGACTCAACATTTACTGTTTTTAAACTTTAGACGAGGTGAAGTTGATAAAACCTTTGTTTCTCCTTAAATCCAATAAGCACATTCTTATTGTTCAAATTTATGTGGATGATATTGTCATTGGATCCACTATTGATTAGATGGTGAAGGATTTCATAGCTCGGATGTCAGATACATTCGAAATGAGCATGGAAGGTAATCTTTCGTATTTTCTTGGTTTACAAATTAAGCAACTTGATGATGGCATTTTTTTGTCTCAAACCAAATATGCTAAAAATCTGGGAAAGAAATTCAGGCTAGAGAATGATAAGAATAAGAAAACACCATCGGGTAAAACCAAGAATTTGTCGAGAGATGATGTTGGGATCAGTGTTGACAACACCACTTACAGGAGTATGATAGGTAGTCTCCTATATTTGACTGCTAGCAGACCTGATATAATGTATAGTATATGTCTTTGTGCCAGGTACCAATAAAACCCCAAGGAGTCCCATTTAAAAACTGTAAAAAGAATAATCAAAAATGTGGCTGGGACAAGTGATCTAGGGATTTGGTATACCAAAGATATGTGTACTGAACTTGTTGGTTACACTAATTCGGATTGGGCAGGTGATGTCGTAGATAGGAAGAGTACCACTGGGGGATGTTTCTTCTTGGGTAGTAACCTGTTCTCTTGGTATATCAAGAAACAAAACTATATATCCCTCTCTATATCAGAAGCTGAATATATCACAGCTGGAAGTGCGTGTACGCAGCTTTTGTGGATGAACCAGATGATTGAAGACTATACGGTCTCCATAGTAGTGTTCTAACCGTACTATGTGACAACACGAGTGCCATAGATATCTCAAAAAGTCCCGTTCAGCACTCTCGTATAAAACACATTGACATCAGGTATCATTTTATACGAGACTTGGTTGAGAGGAAAATAATGAGTCTTGAGCATATAGGGACAGACGATCAACTGGAGGACATCTTTACAAAGGCATTAGATTACGAGACCTTCTCTCGTTTGAGAAGATATCTCGGTATGTGCATTGTCTAGTCCATGTTGGGTTTGATGTTGTGACAACCATTTCTGTCATCAGCAACAACATCTGTATAATTTGCATGCATTTTTATTTTTCAATCTCATACATAAAATGAATGCATTAGGTCTGATTTTTGGTGCAAAAAGATCTTGTGTTGTCATTAAAGTTGTGACAAAAAGACTAACCTCTTCAACTAGGTGATTGTGAATCTTTCCCGCAAAAACTGGCTTTCTCCCAGGTCCAAAAACAAGGGGTGTTAAAAGCCAATTGCTAAGATAATTACTCTCCAAATTTGTAATAAGATGAAGAAAACATGGATTAAAAATATCCAATCTATGAATTTCACCTCATTGAACAATTTTGACTTTGTCATTAACTTGGGTTAAGGGGTCTATTTCCATTGACTTCACCTGAAGTAATGTTGGTTATTGATTTGCATCTTTTTGTACATATTTTCATTATCGTTTTTGTTTCACGTTGCGTGTTTTTCGATTTATTTTTGTTGCTTTAGGAGTCGGGTTGGCCGTTTTTCGTATTTCTAGATTTTCTTAGTTTTTGTACGTTTTGTTGTTAATTTTCGTAGATTTTCACGTTTCAGTTTTTCTTGGCCATAGGACGTCCAAGCGGGGCCCACGCTCGTTTGGAATCGTTGATACTCGACTCGGGAATGGACGGACAAAGCAAGGAAGCACAGCGGACGAGGTTCGATAAACCGTCGGACGCGAAAAGGACGAGAAATTGAGCCGGGCGCTGGAATCCAGTCGACCGACTGGATGTTCAGTCGATCGACTGCTTTTATGGTCGATCGACTGAACCCCCAAAATCGACTGAATACCAGCGAGTTTTAAAGTTTTTGACATGGCAGTCGATCGACTGCCTACTTGGCCGATCGACTGGGCCCTCTCAAGATCGACGGAATTACAGGGCTTCAGGCCGTTTTTGGCATCGCAGTCGATCGACTGCCGACAAGGCCGATCGACTGCAGACGATCGACTGCTTTTTCTCAGTCGATCGACTGAAAAGCAGCAATTTTGAAGATTTAAGCAATCAGACGTCATTTCAAACCACAACTTGCATCAGAGGCCTTCTTCCCCAGGAAGCTCCTCCAAAAACCAGAAAAAAAGCACTTTTTCATCTTTTTGCTTATTTTTAATTTCCATAAATTCTAATAATTATAGATAGATTAGTTAAGTTTAGATCATAGCTAGTTAATGTTCAAGCTTTGTTTCAAGCTATCTTTTGTGAAGAATCATCCAGCTTTCAAGCTTCCTCCTTCAAGCTTTTGTAATAACTTACATTGGGTAATATCCTTCTATAATCTAGTTTTATTTTCATMTTATTCCTTTTAAATATTGTGTTGTATTTTGGATCGTTAGTTTAGTGTTTCTTTTGCTTATCAAACTTTCAATTTCATTTTATAGCTTTCTAGCTTATGAACTTATGCTTTTAAGTTATAAAGTTATAATCAATTTCTAAGTTAGTAAAAGTTTATTAAGATCTTCCTTTTTAAACCTTTAATTAATACTAAGTATTTATGTTGACTTATTCAAATAAGTTGACTTTGATTTTCCCTCCAATTACCTAATTTAAAATTATTAAGTTTTAATAAGTTAATTAGTTTAAATTGATCGTTTTTAATATAAGCTTTAATTTRCTTTAAAAGTTTTAATGTTTTCAAATCTTATATTTCAATTTAAATCTTAGTTATAAAAACCGAACAATGACTATCGCTTTTTAGGGTTAAATTAGCCTAATCGAACTGACGATAAGAACGAATAAGAAAACCGACGACCGATCACATRCATCCTCGAGAGACACGACTCAGGACAACTCACCGCATCTACAGTCGACTCCGTACTATTGCGGAGACGATTTCTAGAGCGTCGAGAAATCTTCGATCACCTGAAATGCAGTCGATCGACTGCACATACTGAGTCGATCGACTGGTATGTGTCGATCGACTGAACAATCGACTGGTGTGATCAACATCGACTGGATTCCAGGCAATTCTGAACTTTTGGCATGAGCAGTCGATCGACGCCGAATACGAGCGGCACGACCATCGTCGACCGACTGCCCAACGAACCCTAATCTTCACTTTTTTCTCAAAATGCAAAACAAATTAAAAAAAATGATCGAAGATTTCTCGACGCTCTAGAAATCGTCTCCGCAATAGTACGGAGTCGACTGTAGATGCGGTGAGTTGTCCTGAGTCGTGTCTCTCGAGGATGGATGTGATCGGTCGTCGGTTTTCTTATTCGTTCTTATCGTCAGTTCGATTAGGCTAATTTAACCCTAAAAAGCGATAGTCATTGTTCGGTTTTTATAACTAAGATTTAAATTGAAATATAAGATTTGAAAACATTAAAACTTTTAAAGGAAATTAAAGCTTATATTAAAAACGATCAATTTAAACTAATTAACTTATTAAAACTTAATAATTTTAAATTAGGTAATTGGAGGGAAAATCAAAGTCAACTTATTTGAATAAGTCAACATAAATACTTAGTATTAATTAAAGGTTTAAAAAGGAAGATCTTAATAAACTTTTACTAACTTAGAAATTGATTATAACTTTATAACTTAAAAGCATAAGTTCATAAGCTAGAAAGCTATAAAATGAAATTGAAAGTTTGATTGATCGAAGATTTCTCGACGCTCTAGAAATCGTCTCCGCAATAGTACGGAGTCGACTGTAGATGCGGTGAGTTGTCCTGAGTCGTGTCTCTCGAGGATGGATGTGATCGGTCGTCGGTTTTCTTATTCGTTCTTATCGTCAGTTCGATTAGGCTAATTTAACCCTAAAAAGCGATAGTCATTGTTCGGTTTTTATAACTAAGATTTAAATTGAAATATAAGATTTGAAAACATTAAAACTTTTAAAGGAAATTAAAGCTTATATTAAAAACGATCAATTTAAACTAATTAACTTATTAAAACTTAATAATTTTAAATTAGGTAATTGGAGGGAAAATCAAAGTCAACTTATTTGAATAAGTCAACATAAATACTTAGTATTAATTAAAGGTTTAAAAAGGAAGATCTTAATAAACTTTTACTAACTTAGAAATTGATTATAACTTTATAACTTAAAAGCATAAGTTCATAAGCTAGAAAGCTATAAAATGAAATTGAAAGTTTGATTGATCGAAGATTTCTCGACGCTCTAGAAATCGTCTCCGCAATAGTACGGAGTCGACTGTAGATGCGGTGAGTTGTCCTGAGTCGTGTCTCTCGAGGATGGATGTGATCGGTCGTCGGTTTTCTTATTCGTTCTTATCGTCAGTTCGATTAGGCTAATTTAACCCTAAAAAGCGATAGTCATTGTTCGGTTTTTATAACTAAGATTTAAATTGAAATATAAGATTTGAAAACATTAAAACTTTTAAAGGAAATTAAAGCTTATATTAAAAACGATCAATTTAAACTAATTAACTTATTAAAACTTAATAATTTTAAATTAGGTAATTGGAGGGAAAATCAAAGTCAACTTATTTGAATAAGTCAACATAAATACTTAGTATTAATTAAAGGTTTAAAAAGGAAGATCTTAATAAACTTTTACTAACTTAGAAATTGATTATAACTTTATAACTTAAAAGCATAAGTTCATAAGCTAGAAAGCTATAAAATGAAATTGAAAGTTTGAT
>BMAC01000239.1:270628-331737 GCA_014905375.1 Phtheirospermum japonicum
ATCAAACTTTCAATTTCATTTTATAGCTTTCTAGCTTATGAACTTATGCTTTTAAGTTATAAAGTTATAATCAATTTCTAAGTTAGTAAAAGTTTATTAAGATCTTCCTTTTTAAACCTTTAATTAATACTAAGTATTTATGTTGACTTATTCAAATAAGTTGACTTTGATTTTCCCTCCAATTACCTAATTTAAAATTATTAAGTTTTAATAAGTTAATTAGTTTAAATTGATCGTTTTTAATATAAGCTTTAATTTCCTTTAAAAGTTTTAATGTTTTCAAATCTTATATTTCAATTTAAATCTTAGTTATAAAAACCGAACAATGACTATCGCTTTTTAGGGTTAAATTAGCCTAATCGAACTGACGATAAGAACGAATAAGAAAACCGACGACCGATCACATCCATCCTCGAGAGACACGACTCAGGACAACTCACCGCATCTACAGTCGACTCCGTACTATTGCGGAGACGATTTCTAGAGCGTCGAGAAATCTTCGATCAGTTATAATGTCATCAGTCATGAAAAGCAACACGGATCACGCCACTGAGAACATTAAATGTATTTTTATCTTTTTAGGTCATGTATTTTAGGCATCTACTAGGACATTCATACTATGTGAAGATGCCGAATTGTTGTGTGTTCTGTTACTTATGCTTGCTTCTCTCTTTAACTTCTCTCAATATTTTTAAGGGTTGTGTTAATTGGCTATTCAGTGGAGTTAAAATTGGAGAGTTGGACAGGAAATATAGGGTTGATGTGGCAGGAGGTTGTTCACCCTGTACGTATTTTCACGACTATGGTGATGGTTCTAATTCCCAACTCTAATTCGGTTTTATGCAATTGTAGGGACGTGTGATTTACATTGATTTTGTAGTTTATTGAGTGGAGATAATGTGTCCTAAATTAAGGGGAGTGGGGTGTTTGGATGGAGAGAAGATCCGTGTAGGTTAAGTCAGGATTCGGTAAATTAGGGTTTTTACTCTCTTTCTCTCTCCGACTACAACGGTCATTATTTTGTGTTTAAGAGTCCAAAATTTGTTACCATTTTCATTATCCCACTTCTCTGTAATTCTCTTGTAATCCAAACTCTCTAACTCTCCATCTCTTCTCCATCTCTCATATATATATAAATAAAATAAAATATTCAATAAATCCAAACAAATTGAAAAATTCAAAAATCAAAAATATTTGCGTTTTTGTACATAGTTCGTTTTTGTGCGCGTTTTTCCACCTTGCCTAACCTTGTAGATATTTTGTTGCTTACTTCGATTCCCGACAACGAACTTGGCACGGCAACGACGGCACGATCCCGGATATAGGGGGTTTTCTTTACCCTACAACTTTTTACCGCTTTTATTAGCTTAATTACGCAATGAGGACATTGCTAGGTTTTAAGTGTGGGGTGGTTAGAATCGTCCTAGGTTTTTCATTTCGTCGTGTGCTTGTTTGTTTTAGTTTGAGAAACGTGTATGATATTGTTGTTTGGACCCTTGGCGAAGTGACGCGGTTTTTATGATTTGTTAAGATGTTTAGATTGTCGATCGAATTTAGTGGATTTAGGTGGTTTAACTTGTTGGGATCCCCGATCGGTTTTAGCTTCATACTATCCTTGTGCTCGTTTGGAACTAGTGCCTCGACTAGCCCTCGTCATTAAACACTCTCTATAGGTTTTTGGTTTGTAAATTGGAGTCGTCAATTGCTCCACGTGCTCGATCGAAAAAAATTCGAAAGTTATTTGATTGGAGTCATTTGATAGCCTCGTATTTTCATATTATTGTGCAAGTACCTCACATCTACGGTACATATAAAAAAAAAAGAGAGAGAAAAAGAAAAAGAAAAAGAAAAGAAAAATACGAAAATAGATGAATAAACAAGGATACGTTATAAATCCTTGAAGTTATTGTATAGCACGTTTTTCCATTTGTTTCGATTTTTAGTATACTTTTGTAAAGAGACGTGTTGATGATCTTGGCTAGTCGGGAGTCGATTAACGGTTCGAGCGTGGATAGACCTTAGCCGGGGCAAGGACGGGGAGACCGACTTGTTGGATCGTTTAAGTCCTTTTAGGTTTCGGAGGTCGATCTAAATTACCTTAGCAAATCACATTGTCGTCCTTTTAGCCAAAGCTAACAAACAACGRAGCGTACGARGTCTCGAACTATTTTTGTGCATTAGCRTAGGGTTGGTCGGGGGTAYTTTTYTAAATATACGTTAGTTTTGCTTYAGSACAAGCAACCYTTRTAAGTGTGGGGTGGTTGATTTGCATCTTTTTGTACATATTTTCATTATCGTTTTTGTTTCACGTTGCGTGTTTTTCGCTTGCTTTTTGTTGCTTTAGGAGTCGGGTTGGCCGTTTTTCGTATTTCRAGKTTRTCTTAGTTTTTGTACGTTTTGTTGTTAATTTTCGTAGATTTTCACGTTTCCATTTTTCTTGGCCGTAGGACGTCCAAGCGGGGCCCACGCTCGTTTGGAATCGTTGATACTCGACTCGGGAATGGACGGACAAAGCAAGGAAGCGCAGCGGACGAGGTTCGATAAACTGGCGGACGCGAAAAGGACGAGAAATCGAGCCGGGCGCTGGAATCCAGTCGACCGACTGGATGTTCAGTCGATCGACTGCTTTTATGGTCGATCGACTGAACCCCCAAAATCGACTGAATACCAGCGAGTTTTGAAGTTTTTGACATGGCAGTCGATCGACTGCCTACTTGGCCGATCGACTGGCCCTCTCAAGATCGACTGAATTACAGGGCTTCAGGCCGTTTTTGGCATTGCAGTCGATCGACTGCCGACAAGGCCGATCGACTGCAGTCGATCGACTGCTTTTTCTCAGTCGATCGACTGAAAAGCAGCATTTTTGAAGATTTAAGCAATCATACGTCATTTCAAGACACAACTTGCATCATAGCTTCTTCCCCAGGAAGCTCCTCCAAACCAGAAAAGCCTTTTTCGAATTCATTTTTTACTTCATTTTTAATTCCTATAAATTCTAGTAATTAGATATAGATTAGTTAAGTTTAGATTTAAGCTAGTTAATGTTCAAGCTTTGTTTCAAGCTATCTTTTGTGAAGAATCATCCAGCTTTCAAGCTTCCTCCTTCAAGCTTTTGTAATAACTTACATTGGGTAATATCCTTCTATAATCTAGTTTTTATTTTCATTTTATTCCTTTTAAATATTGTGTTGTATTTTGGATCGTTAGTTTAGTGTTTCTTTTGCTTATCAAACTTTCAATTTCATTTTATAGCTTTCTAGCTTATGAACTTATGCTTTTAAGTTATAAAGTTATAATCAATTTCTAAGTTAGTAAAAGTTTATTAAGATCTTCCTTTTTAAACCTTTAATTAATACTAAGTATTTATGTTGACTTATTCAAATAAGTTGACTTTGATTTTCCCTCCAATTACCTAATTTAAAATTATTAAGTTTTAATAAGTTAATTAGTTTAAATTGATCGTTTTTAATATAAGCTTTAATTTCCTTTAAAAGTTTTAATGTTTTCAAATCTTATATTTCAATTTAAATCTTAGTTATAAAAACCGAACAATGACTATCGCTTTTTAGGGTTAAATTAGCCTAATCGAACTGACGATAAGAACGAATAAGAAAACCGACGACCGATCACATCCATCCTCGAGAGACACGACTCAGGACAACTCACCGCATCTACAGTCGACTCCGTACTATTGCGGAGACGATTTCTAGAGCGTCGAGAAATCTTCGATCAGTTATAATGTCATCAGTCATGAAAAGCAACACGGATCACGCCACTGAGAACATTAAATGTATTTTTATCTTTTTAGGTCATGTATTTTAGGCATCTACTAGGACATTCATACTATGTGAAGATGCCGAATTGTTGTGTGTTCTGTTACTTATGCTTGCTTCTCTCTTTAACTTCTCTCAATATTTTTAAGGGTTGTGTTAATTGGCTATTCAGTGGAGTTAAAATTGGAGAGTTGGACAGGAAATATAGGGTTGATGTGGCAGGAGGTTGTTCACCCTGTACGTATTTTCACGACTATGGTGATGGTTCTAATTCCCAACTCTAATTCGGTTTTATGCAATTGTAGGGACGTGTGATTTACATTGATTTTGTAGTTTATTGAGTGGAGATAATGTGTCCTAAATTAAGGGGGAGTGGGGTGTTTGGATGGAGAGAAGATCCGTGTAGGTTAAGTCAGGATTCGGTAAATTAGGGTTTTTACTCTCTTTCTCTCTCCGACTACAACGGTCATTATTTTGTGTTTAAGAGTCCAAAATTTGTTACCATTTTCATTATCCCACTTCTCTGTAATTCTCTTGTAATCCAAACTCTCTAACTCTCCATCTCTTCTCCATCTCTCACTCTCGAATTGCCTATTTTTTTATTTTTTTATTTTTGCTACTCTCTTTGTGAAATTTGCAGGATGTCTTCTCCGAGCAAAACTCCAGTAGTCCCTGCTAGCGTGCAAAACCCGTCCAGTAGCTAGGCACCATTGAATCTTCCGAGATTTGGTGGCTTGGATATTCTCGAGGAAATCGGTGGCACGTTCCACCAGTACCCGTCACCGGTGGTAACACCGCCTGCCAGATCACCGCTTCCTCAAACTCAGGATGTCATCCCTATTCTGGCGCCCGCCGATGTTAATCCAGAGGCGCAGGTGTTTCCCGGACAGGCTGGGAATGAAATTGACATCGACAACCCGCCAAATCTGCCACTTATTGCCGAGATCTTTGGGCGGGTAGGTGATCTAACCTTGAAAAGGTCTCGGCGGCTGAGGAACATCCCACCTGGCGTGGTGCCATTGGCAGTTTCAAAAAGTCAGGCCGGACCACGGCGTGTTGTGCCACTCGAGCACATGAACCTAACCGAGGACATCCCTGTCAAGATGGACTCGGATGACGAAGAATTTGTGCCAACCGCCCCTATTGCTACATCGGTGACCACCTAGGCTCCCCGTGTGTTACTGACAAGGTCTCGCCGGAAGGAAACTGTAAAGCTTACTGACAAGAAAAACCCGCCTGCGCATATGAAAAGGTCGCCCGGATCGACTGATACTGAATACTCATCTGCTCCATATGAGGTTGTCTATTTCTTTACTGGAGAAGTATCCAGTTTCTCCAAGCCCGCTGAAGCTGCTCCTGCTGCCGCTCCTGTTCCTGGCCCTGAACCTGAATTTGGGTTCGAGATTTTGCCTGATTTCTCTGAAGATTTTCTTCTCCGAGATCTCCTACCACCCAAGAAGACTGCAAACAAAAAGGATAAGAAAATTAAGTCTGCTGTTATCCAGAAGGTTGATGTTGGGACCGGTGATTTGTCACCAAAGCCAACATCACCTGTTGCTGATCTTGTTCCTTCCACTGCTGCTAGTTCTGATTCTGCCGCCTCTAGCGCTGCACCAATTCCATATGCTGACTCCGACTCCTCTGACGAAGCTCCATCTCAAGCCGTTGAGATTGAGGACATGGAGCCGTTCTCTCTCAGGTTTCTAACAAGCAAGGCCGAAGAATTGTTTTCAGAGTATCTGAACCGGAGCTTAATTGCTGAGCGCCGAGTCCCGGTTGATCTCTTGGAAAGGCAGAATTTGATTGCTTTCTTTAATCATAGAGGTATGTTGTCCAGTCACTACTGCAATGCCCTTTGTTCATAATGTTGTCTTGGAGTTTTATGCGAACATGTTACCTTCTATTGCGAATCCGAATTCTGTGAATTTTGGGAAGGTATTTTTGCGTGGAAAAGTTTTTTCTTTTACTCCATGATTGATAAATGAGTTGTTTGGTATTGAGGAGTACCATGGCGACTCGGCAGTAGATGACATGAATGAGGTTATTTTGTTCTTATCTGGTGTGTTGGCTAACAAATGGCGAGAACAGTTGCCCAGCACCCATTTATCCTCTCTCTACTCAGTGTTGCATAAGATTGTCGTGTTTAACTGGGTTCCTTTGAAGAATGCAACTGTGCTGACTTGCCCTCAAGCACAATTCCTATTTCAACTTGGTCAGGGTATCAAGTTCGACTTCAGGCAGCAGGTGTTTGATGCTATTACCAGGTTTGCCACATCCAAAAATGTTTCTTCTATTTGTTTTCCCTCACTTATCTACAGCGTCCTCGAGAACCAAGGACTTCCGCGTTATAAGGATAATACTCTAACTGGGGAAGCTGAGTGGTTCACTCTGCGAAGCCAGCACTTGGCTGGGGCCCGTGTCATAGATCTTCCTTGGCAGGCGCCGGTGCAAAGTGGTGTTGCGACTGGTGACAGCTCTGGTGTTCCCAACATCAGTTCCAACATGGTCAAACTCCCACCTCAGGTTGTGTGTGCCCAGCTTGCCTTGCTCGAGAATCAAATTGCCCAGCTTCAAGTCGTGCGGGGTTCCTGGTATGAGGCTCTTTTGCTTTCTGAACAATGGGGAGAAACTGAAGAAAATGAGGAGGTTGAGGATGATGCGAATGCGGCTGCCAAAGATACTGATGGATAGGCTACCGAGGTGTTGGCCAGCTTAAGCAAGAAGAGGAAGAAGGTCTTGTCTAGGAACAAGAAGCTAAAAAAGATGAAGAAGCTGTTGCGAAAGAGGAAGGCTGATGAAGGGACATCGTCGTCTGTTCGACGATCTAAGAGAGCTCGTGGTCTTTGAGTGATCATGCTTTTCTTAGTTTATTTTTCTTTTATGACTTGTTTCTACAAAAACATTTTTATTTCTTTTGTTTGGGTTGGTTAAACAATGTTTATTCAGGGGGAGTCGTTGAACTCAAGGGGAGTTTTTGATATGTCTTGCTTATGTCATTTGTGTGTGAGTCTAGAAAGGCAAAGGGAGAGATTGTTGAGAATATTGTTTTCGGCAATTTTCCTTATTTTATGTGTTTGCCTTTCTTGGACTTTGATCTATTTAGGACTCTAGATTTATCTCCTAAGGTAGTTTAGGTCTTTATTTAGTTTCCTTCTTTCTAGCTTAACTTGTTTATCAAGACTAGGAGTCTTGATTATTTAAGGGAAAGAGATCAACACAAATCGGCATGGCTTTTGGAAAAATAACGCAGGGCAGTCTCTGAGAAGTAGAACACACCACATGACCTACTTGGAGCTACAAGTGAGAATCAAGAGATCTTCAATGTTGTGTAACCAGCGGAGGAGATCGGATCAGTCGTAGCAACAAGTATTTGTGTATCATGTGTTGATACACTTGTTTTTCATATATTACTTAAATATTTTGTAATTGTTCTTGAACGGTTAAGTAATATAGTTTTCGGGTTTGTATACTCATGTCCGTAAGTGCGTTTACTTACGGACTAAAAGTTTAACAAGTGTGTTCATTTATTTTTACTTTGCTATTTTTCTGATATTGCACAGTCTGGTGTTATAACTGGTGTTGTTTAACATCATACATAACACATGTTCTGTTATAAGTTAACGTTTTCCAAACTAGTTGATGTTAAGTCCAGAGTTACTTATCACGAGACATAACATCTCTTTTCAAAGTCATCGATCTACAAAACTACATAAGTTATCCTGCCATATACTCCTCATCTCATTGCAGTTCACTTAGTGATCTAGAATAACAGTCTTCAAAGGTTGATGTTCTATGAACGTCAAGGTTCGGCACAACTAAGAAGCATTGTAGAGATGCTTTGTCAGGAATTGGAGTTAATTTTATCACTCTTTTTTTCTTTTTCTTTTATTTTTAAAAAAACCCATTTGAATTTGTTTCTTAGTTTTGATTTTTGTCTTAAACTGTTATCAATTTGAATGGTGTTGGTGAAATTGTTCCTTTTCCTCCTTTTGGTGAGTTGTCATAATTGGTCATGGACAATATGGATCTGCAAGTCACCTGCCTTTTTCTTTATTTATAATTTAATTTTGTAATCATCTCTTATATATTTTCTTGTTTGTCGTTGCTTGTTTATTTATTGAATGGCTTAGAGCCGACTACTAATTTTCAAAATATTCAGTATTGGCAATTTTGGTGCACCTGCTTTCATTTTTTTTTTTTACTACTTTCTAGAAGGTACTTTCCAATAATCGTTCTGGAAAATAGACTTTCTAGAAGGAAATCTTCGAAATTCGTTCTGGTATTTTCCAGAACGGATTTTTATAAGCCGTTCTAGAAAATAGACTTTCTAGAAGGAAATTTTCGAAATTCGTTCTGGTATTTTCCAGAACGGATTTTTATAAGGCGTTCTAGAAAATAGACTTTTCAAAATCCATTCTAGGAAATAGGCTTTTCAAAATGAATTTTTTTAAATCCGTTCTAGAAAATAGACTTTTCAGAATGAATTTTTTAAAATTCATTCTAAAAGTTGTTCCTAGAACGGGTTTGACCAGAAAGATGACTTCTAAAATGGATAATAAACTTTCTAGAATGGGAACATAATCGTTCTAGAAAGTCCGACTTTCTAGAACGAATAAAAAATAACCGTTCTAGACAGTCTGATTTTTCTAGAATGTCTGTGTTATCCATTTTAGAATGTCTCTGCTACACTAGTGTACGTTGGATGTACTGGACTAGGGCTGATATCATCATCTGACGTAGTGTAAGTCGACCTCTCATGAGACTCATTGCTAGTTTCCTATGCGACCTTCTGGTGAACTCTCATCCGACCTGTATGGTCGGCAATCATGCGACCTAACGTTATTAGGTCGCTAAGATGTATATGATAATGCGATCTGAAGTTATCAGGTCTCTCTCTATTATCCCCCTCAATTCGAGTGTGGCGAGAGGAAGAACGGATAGTTTAATTCGAAGCCGAATGAAGAATTGATGTGATAGTAGCTTGGTGAAGACATCGGCAATCTGGTCAACAGATGAAACAAACTGAACTTGTAGGAATTTATTCGCAATGAGGTCTCTAATGAAATGAAGATATAATTCAAAGTTCTTGGTATGAGTATGGAGAACAGGGTTAGAGGCAACAACAATAGCACTTTGATTGTCAACCCAAATTCTAGGAGCGATCGGAAGTTTGACCTGAAGCTCTTGAAGCAAGGATATTTCTGCAGTAGCATGAGCTAGGATGCGATATTCAGCCTTAGTGCTGGATTTGGGAACAGAGGTCTGCTTTTTAGAATACCATGAGACAGTATTTCTTCCCAGAAAGATACATAACCCAGTAATAGATTTCCTGTCATCCAGATCGCTTGCCCAGTCTAAATCTAAAAATCTTGTGAGAGTAAAAAACGAGATTTTACTGTAGTTGGTTCCATAAGTAATTATACCAGCGAGGTATCACAGAACTCTCTTGACAGCTCTCCAGTGTGTACTGAGAGGACGGTGCATATATTAGCACACCTTGTTGACACTACAAGAGATGTCAGGCCTAGTGTTGGTAATATACTGAAGAGCTCCAACAATACTCCTGTAAAATGATGGGTCAACAGTTGGTTCCCCTTGGGATTTAGATAGGATAAGAGATATAATCATTGATGTAGGGGTGTCTTTGGCTCCAGCCATACAAGCTCTTTCCAAGAGATTCATAATGTACTTTCCCTGATTTAGATGCAGACCTTGAGCTGTGTGTGAGACCTCAATACCAAGGAAATGATGCATTTCACCTAAATTATTTAATGAAAAGGTGGAATCAAGATGATTAATAAGATTTTCAATTTCAACTTTTTTGCTGCCCGTGACTAGGATGTCATCAACATACATCAACACCCAGATGCAACCAGAGGAAGTGTTGGAGTAGAAAACAGAACTATTAGCCTTGGAAGCAGAGAAACCAAATCGAAGAAGAACAACTTGCAATTTCCAAAACCAGGCTCTGGGTGCCTTTTTATGCCCATAAATTGATTTAGATGGTCTGTACACCTGGAGTCTGGTACTATCTTGTTCAAAATCAGGTGGCTGAGCCATGAAGATTTCTCGGTCCAACTCGTCATTCAAAAGGGCATTATTAACACCCAATTGCTTTACTGACCAATTATAGTTGACAACTATAGAGAGAACAACTCTGATGGTGGTAACCTTCACAACTGGGCTGAAAGTTTCACAAAAATCAAAGCCTGACACTTGATTGTATCCTTTGGCGACTAATTTAGACTTATACCGAGCTACTGTTCCATCAGCATGAGTTTTCAGTTTGAAAACCCACTTGCAACCAATCAAAGACTTGCCCAGAGGTAGCTCAGAGAGAGACCAGGTCTGATCCTTAATGAGAGTTGCATACTCTTCACACATAGCAGTTTTCCATCTGGGATTAAGGCCTCAACATAGAAGGAGGGCTCTCGGAAATAAAGAGTTGCATGCTAAGCACCTTGGGTTTGTAAATTCCTACTTTAGCTCTTGTTATCATGTGATGTTTTCTTGCAAAATGATTAGTACCAGTTCCAGAAGAAAAATGAGAAGTATGTGGAGAACTCATAAGTGGTAATTCAACAATGAGAGGAGTAGTAGAGGGACTAGATTGATTGAAAGTTAGTGAGATTGGCTGATGTATAGAACTGGACTGATGGGACATATGAGGTTGTGGTGAGGTCGCTGATGATAGTGGTGAGGTCGCGGATGATAATGGAGTGGTCGTTGCCTGGAGAACTGTGATAAGAGGAGGTGGACTAAGTATAAATGGTTGATTATGAGGATGTGGTGAGGTTGTTGGCGACTGTAGTGAGGTCGTATATGATTGTGGTGAGGTCACTGATGGCGTAGTAGCTTGGGGAACTGTTAGAATAGGAGGTGGACCAAGTATAGATGGTTGAATATTGGAGCAGGAGTGAGGTCCAAAATTCTTTAAAAAAGGGAAATTTGAGCTCATCAAAGATCACATTTCTGGTGATTATGACCTTGTTATTTGGTAGTAAGAGATCCCTTATAGTGTTCATAGTAACCAAGGAAGGTACTAGGTTGAGACCTGAACTGGGGTTTGTGTTTTTTGAATGGTCTAAGATGAGGGTAACTGAGACACCCAAAGGGTTTAAGATGAGTGTAGATGGGATTTTGATTTAGTAAGAGCTGATGAGGGCTCTTGTACTAAATGGTTTTTTAGGGTAGTCTGTTGATGAGGTAGACAGCAGTGGTAAAGGTATCATCCCAATATTTGATAACAAATGAGAGTGAGAGAGGAGAGAGTCCTTTTCAACAATGTGTCTATGTTTTCTTTCTGCAAGACCATTTTACTCAGGGTGTAAGGGCAAGAAATTTTATGATGTGTCTCAGAGGAGTGAAACAGGTTTGTGAGAGTTATAAATTCTCCCCCACCATCACTTTTTAACTACTTTATTTTAGACTGAAACTGAGTAAGAATGAGGTTTTGTAGGTGAGTGAAGGCATTGACCACGTCATATTTGTGTTTTAGCAGATAGATCCAAGTATATCTAGTATAATTATAGATCCCGTTATAGTATTTATATTTTCAAAGATAATTATTGTTACTTTTTACTTTCCCAATAAGTGATCACTATTTAGCCCTTGAACTAGTTAGTCTGGTTACTTTACTACTTTTGCTCATACCTTTATTATTTCACACTTTTAAATATTTTAAATAAAAAAGTATTATAATTTTTTAATACTTATAATTTTCGTGAAATGATCAATTGCGCCCTTGGTTGGAAAAATACTCGACCTAGATAGAATGAGATAGGGGGAGAGGGAGTACCATTCAAGTCTTTACAGTATCCCTTGAACTATGATCTCTGAGCTTTTCTTCTGCCATAATTTATGTTAGTTATAACGCATATGTAGTACCCAGAATAATTAGAAAGTACTTTTGTTTCATACGAATAATGTTGAAATTACCCGTAGTTTATACTTCTGAGCAATTAATTTATATTCTACTTTAGATTTGTGTCTTACATATATGCAACTAAAATCAACTCAAAAAATCTGATTGTCTATGGGAAAATGCATGATACTCAATATGATACATTATTTTTGGGAAATTGTTTTTAAACCCACCTAGAAGAGAAAATCTGTGGAAAAGTCTAAGTTATCTTAATTATTTTTTAATGTATCATCATTTAGAATTTGGAAAAATAAGATTATAGCAAATGTCATCGAGTGATAATTCTATAAATCAAACTCACTAGGTTTGGGAGTATAAGTATGGAAATGGATGATTTATCCATGAGTTTTAGCATAATTACACCTTGTCATACTCCGTCGCGTTGTTGGACAAGGTGTAATTCAGGCGCACTGCATATTCAGTGGCTACACCATCTGGATCAATCAGGACTATCCCAACTCCACAGCCCTGATTCCCTACAGAGCCATCTGTGAAAATTGTCCATTCTCGCTTTTCCTCGGAAAAGCTGGTCATCTCTTGCATAAAATCAGTCAGCGCCTGGGCTTTGATTGCAGTTCTGGCTTCAAATATGATGTCGAATTCACTGAGCTCTATTATCCATTTGACCAGCCTTCCAGATGTCTCTGGTTTATCCACTATGGCCTTCAGCGGCAAGTTGGTTCGTACGACTATGCTGTGAGTAGGGGTGTGCATCGGTCGGTTCGGTCGACCGAACCGACCGAATTGTCAAAACCGAATTGACCGAATTCGGTCGTTGGTCGGACCGAACCGACCGAAGAAAAATGGAAAACCGAACCAAAATATTTCGGTCGGTTTCTGTCAATTTCGGGCCAAACCGATTTTCTCTTTTTTTTAATTCCTTTATTTTCTAAAGCAGAAAATAAATTAATAAAATATATAATTAATATATTATATATATAATATAATTAATATATATTTAATTAATATTATATATATATTATATAGGGGAAAAGTTTGTAACCATCTTGTACTATACGCGTTTTTTGGGTTTGCATCCTAATGTTTTTTTTGTAATTTAATGCATCCTGTTCTATACAAAATTTTGAAAGTGCATCCTGTACTATACAAAGTTTAGAAAAAAACTAGTTTTATTAAATAAAAACTCGAATTTATTAAATAAATATGCAAAACATATTTTATCCTAATGTTTACCGGAACTAGTTTTATTAAATAAATAAAATTTATTATTTATTTAGTAATAAATTCGGTAGTTTTTGCATATTTAATAAAATATGCCGGAACTAGTTTTAAATAAATAATAAATTCACCGGAACTCACACAAAGTATATGGATTTGAAAATATGCAACCTCACTCGCGAGACTAGGTGAGTTTCGACGAGTTTCGACGAGTTGATTGGTCGGAGGATGCACTTTCAAAAATTTTTGAAGTACAGGATGCATTAAATTACAAAAAAAACATTAGGATGCAAACCCAAAAAACGCGTATAGTACAGGATGGTTACAATCTTTTCCCCTATTATATATAATATATATATATATATAATATATATATATAATTAATATATTATATATATATAATTCGGTCGGTTCGGTATTTTTGGTTTTTTTGGTGATCAAACCGAAACCGACCGAATTGACCGAAATTCTTACGACCGAAAACCGAACCGTCGGTCGAAAAACCGAACCGAATTATACTATTCGGTCGGTTTTTTTGGTTGGTTCGAGTTTTGGTCGAATTTTGCACACACCTAGCTGTGAGAGAGGAAATATGGACGTAGCTTGCGAGCTGTTCCGATCAATGCCAACATCGCTCTTTCAACTTCAACGTACCTTTCCTCAGTGTCATGCAAGACCTTGCTCCAGTAATAAACCGGCCTCTGTATCTTTCCTTCTTCCCGAAGTAGGACAGAGCTGACTGCCTGCTGTCCCACAGATAAGTACAAGATTAGGGGTTCTCCCTGAATAGGCTTCGTGAGCAAGGTCATGCTAGCCAAGTATTCCTTCAACTTTCTGAACGCGTCCTCACACTTGTTGTTCCATTCAAACCGAGCATTCTTTCACAAGGCCTGAAAAAATGGTAGGCTCTTCTCTGCCGAGCGCGAAATGAATCGGCTTAAAGCATTGATGCGACCTGCCAAACATTGCATTTCCTTGACATTTCTGGGTGCCTGCATGTCTATGATTGCCTTCACCTTCTCTGGATTGGCCTCAATGCCTTTTTCCGTGACCATGTATCCCAGAAATTTGCCAGCTCTAACCCCGAACGCACACTTCTTGGGATTAAGCTTCATCCTATACTTCCTCAAGGTGGCGAATGTTTCTTTCAGATCTTCCACATGAGAGGTGGCCTTAATACTCTTGACCAACATATCATCCATGTATACCTCCATATTCCGCCCTAGCTGCTCCTTGAACATTTTATCCACCAACCTCTGATACGTGACTCCTGCATTTTTGAGCCTGAATGGCATGACCATAACAGTACGTTCCCTTTGGGGTGATGAAGCTGACTCGCTTCCAGTCCTCCTTCGCGAGCCTGTTCTGATGATAACCTTGTAAGGCATCCATCATGCTCAGGAGTTCGCAACCAGAAGTAGAGTCGACCAGTTGGTCAATCCTCGGGAGCGGGTAGTGGTCTTTCGGGCAAGCACGGTTGAGGTCACAGAAATCAATGCACATTCGCAAATCTTCTTGAGATTTGGGAACCAGTACGGCATTGGAAAGCCACTCTGGGAATTGTATCTCCTGGATATGCTTGGCTCTTAATAACTTCTCCACCTCAGCCTCGATGATGGCCTCTTTCTCAGGCCCGAAGTTGCGTTTCTTCTGCTTTACCGGCTTCATGTCTGGGATGATGTTAAGGCGATGCTCTGTCACCTCTGGGTCGATCCCCACCAAATCTTGGGGAGACCAGGCAAACACATCGACGCTTTCTCGTAGTAGTGCTACCAGGTCTGTCAGAACTTCAGGACTTAGAGTTGTTCCTACACGGAGGACTCGACTCTCATCCCCTGGGACCACTTCGACTAAGATCAGTCCTTCCTCTCTTCTAGCCAAGTCTGTTCTAGGTTGTTCTATCCGAGCCCTCTTTCTCTGCCGCTCTTCCTCGTTACGCCTAATGCTCTCTACATACGTCTGCCTTGACGTGTACTGATCTCCTCTTGCTTCACCTACTCCATCATGAGCGGGAAATTTCAGTTTCATATGATAGATTGAAACTACGGCTTGAAATTTGCTCAAGGAAGGTCTTTCTAACATCACATTATAGGAGGAGGGTGCATCTACCACCAAGAACCGAAAGGTCTTGGTCTGTCTAAATGGCTCATCCCCCAGCGTGACTAGAAGATTAACCGCTCCAAGAGGTTTTAACGCCCCTCCCGCAAATCCAACCAAAGAAGTCGTAACTTCCTCCAATTCCATATCCAAGTCCATTTTCTTAAAGCAATCGTAGAACATGATATCCGCTAAGCTTCCCGTGTCCACAAAAATGCGTCTGACAGTGTAACTGGTTATGGTGGCCGTGATTACCAAAGCGTCCATGTGGGGGGCCAGGATCCCATCTTCATCTTCTGACCCAAAGCAAACATTTGGACTTGGAGCCACTTGACCTACCTCCCTTCCTTTCCTCACGAGATCTCGAGCTGCGTGAACGTAACTATTCTGGGTATGTCTGGAATGTTCATCCCATTCTCCCCCAGTAATCATTTGAATCTCCCCTCGAATGGCCTGGGTTTGCTCACTCCTTCTCCCTCCACTTCTTTTACCATCCTGCTCATCTTTTCCTTGCTGGGGTCGGTTATTGCTGCGATAGCCAAACTTGGTTTCGTCCCTTCTTATTCTCACATACTCCTTGAGGTGCCCTGCCTGTACCATTCTCTCTATCTCATCCTTTAAATGGGTGCACTGGTCAGTATCATGCCCATATTCATTATGGAAGCGGAAAAATAGGTCAAACCTTTCTTTCCTGGGTTTCTGCGAGTAGGTCTTAGGCCACTTCAGCTCTGGGTGTCTTTCTATTGCCTGCAGTATTTTGCCCTGCGGAGTTGTCAAAGGGGTATATCTGTCAAAGCGAGGTCTCCCTCCAGACGGATCTGGCCTGGGCTTCTTTATTGCTGCCTGTCTTCTCTATCATACCTTTCCCTCTTCTTTTCTCCTTCGTCCTTGATTTTCAAAGCCTCCTCCAAGTGAATGTATTTCTCGGCTCTTTCCAAGAGCTCTCCAAATTTCAGAGCTGGTTTTACCACCAGTGATTGCAAAAACTCTCCCCTCCGAAGGCCTTGCGCCAAGGCGTTCACCAACAGCTCTTTCGATGCGGACGGCACTTCCAGTTTTGCGGTAGTGAAACGGTTGATGTAGGTGCGCAGACTCTCACCCTCTTTCTGCTTAAGGCTGAACAGCTCTAGTGGCATCTTTTGGTATTTCCTGCAGCTTGTGAACTGGTGCAGGAAGGCGGAACTGAACACATCAAAATTACTAATAAAGCGAGGCGGCAATTGGCTAAACCAAAGCTGTGCTGACTTTGTGAAATTCATTGGGAAGACCCGGCACATAACAGCATCTGAGAATTTATGCAACGCCGCTGCTATCTCAAAGCGGCTGAGATGGTCCCACGGATCCGTGGTCCCACTATACTCAAAGCCTAGAGAACGATATGAGGCTGGCACATCGTCCCGCATGACCTCTTCCGTGAATGGAGTACCTCGTCGTGCCGGCACCGTGCTTGTGTTCGTCAGTTTCTTTTTGAACTCCCGCACCTCCTTCTGCAGGCTCCGCATCTGCTCAGCCAAATTTGGGTTAGTCTGGCTTGAGGTTTTGCTATCCGAAGTAGAGAAATGCTCTTCTCTGTCCTGAAGGGGAATCCGATCAGTACGCTGGCCACGTAGCGGCTCCGTCTCCGTCACTAGAACAGTTCTCGCTGGCGGTGCATTGGACGGCGGTTGCGTCATTTCTGCGAACTTCTTTTCTATCGCCGTCTCCACGGCTTTGCCAATGAGCTCCGAGAGCTGCATGAGAAAGGATTCATTGAATGAACCACCAGTAGCTGGCACAGATCTACCAAGCGGGGGTGGTGTAGTACCGGGCGCAGCTGTTGCTGACGGCTTTGTCCCTTCTTGTCCCATCGTTGACGTTCCGCTGACCTGGGCATACCCCACGGCGCAGCGGAGCTGGGGGTTCCACCAAGCTCTCCTGCCAAATTTCGTCGCAAACCATCTGAAGCCATAGAAAATATTCACATCTTAGCTTTGAACGACTTCCCACAGACGGCGCCAATTGTTTCAGCCCAAAATATGATATGGCCTGAGATCAAAGTTTCTTCCCGACCTGCAACACAAAAACAAGTTAGAAAGGACAACCGGTGGTTTTCCGGTGAAAACCTCTCCGATGCTTAAGTCAGTAAGCGTTTGAGGTGTTTTCCAGTAAAGAAGAAGGAATGCTCAAAAGAATGACATACCTCTCTCAGCCTTGGGGCTGAGATATTTATAATTTTCTCCCAGCGGGGACCCCAGCCGGGATCCCAGGAGCACATGCCGCGAATCACGGGCCGTTATGCAACCAATTCTGACAGTCCCACTTGTCTCTTTGGTGGAAATCAGAGAGTCATATCTATCCTGATCCTGCCCTCTCTCTTTCTATCAGCAGTCCTGATGCCAAATTCACCTTAGCACTATCTTCCAGAGGTCACCTTCCAGGTCATCTCTGCTAGGTCAGAAAAATTATCTTTGCCAGCCCTGCCTTCAAGAGAGCTTAATCAGCTCTTTCTTTAAGGCCAACTTGACCGTATCCCTTTTTCAGCTATCCCAGGTCAGTTTTACAGTCCTGACTTATCTTGAACTAATCTTATAATCTCCCAAGAGTTTCCTCCGGAAATCAACTCAGCATAATTTTCTCCAGGGAGGAAACCAGGTCTTGCCTTGAGAGGAAGACCTGATCAAAATCAGAGGTCACTCTGGCCTAACCGTGTTCATCTAGTAATTTAACAGGTCAGGTCTGACACACTCCTGGCCCATCAATAAATATATAATAATTATATAATATTTATAAATTTATATTATAATTAAGTTATATTTATAATTAATTAAGTAATTATATTATATTTATAAATAATTAATATAATAATATATTTTATACTATAAGTTATATTATAAATATATAATATTATTTTAAAATTTATTATAATTAAATAAAAATTATTGAAAGTTATATTATACATACAAAGCTAAATAATAATATAATTATATAATAATAAATAAAATATTAGAGTAAGATTATATTAATTAGTATTTTTATTTGTATATTATATTTATGAATAATGATATTATAAATATATAATATTATTATATATAAGTAGAAGACAATTACAAAACTTTATATTTTTAATTAGAAAATACTTATTATAAATTTATATTTTTATATTAATTTTATAGTCCTTTAAATAATTATATATATATATATATATATATTATATTTATAAATGATTAAATATAATTATATATTATTATTGAAATGAATATTGTAAAAATATATATATTACTATTTATTGAAACTTATTATATTTTATCCTTTAATATTTATCATATATCCCTATAAATAATTTTATATATATATATATAATATTATATTTATAAATGATTAGTATAATTATATATTGCTGACGGGTATAGACCGTCAGTCAACAATTTGCTGACGACTTATACCCCGTCAGCAAACATGTCAGCATATGCTGACGGCCTTTTGCTTGTCAGCATTTTCCGTCAGTAGAGGTAATCCACCATCATATACTGACGGATTTTTGCCTGTCAGTATTTTTCGTCAACATTTAATATTTTTTCTAGTGATTCTCTAGTTTCTCAAATAGATTTATGCATCCCGGTCGATATTCTTCTTATTGGTCTTGGTTACATTAATTGTTTGGCTTTCATATGAATCCCATTATATCATGATTTTATTGAATTATTTCTTTTATATTCTGAGGTTTTTTTAGTGTGTGTAGGTGTTTTTTACTTTATGTTGAACTTGAAACCTCTATTTTAGTTGATATTGCATTTTTTGTCATTGAGTTATTAAGAAGTGAAGTGGTTCAGTTATTGGTGATGGATTGACACATAAGGATTGATTTATGTTTTTATGACTATTATCAGAAAACAAGGCCCAATGCAACATAAAAGCTGATAAAAGGCTGCATATTATAACTTAGAATAGGTAAACACATGAATGCGGCTATGTGTATTAATTGTTGCTGAAATAGGGTTACAAACATTCCTTAAATAGATGCTAACCCTAGAATCTAACTCATGGATCAATATACACMTGTATGCTTGAGATTAGCTCAGAATAAGACAACCATTGATAGCCACAACAGCAATACACAGCTGTCTCACTTCATGACGTGTGCATGAGGATGCATGACCTCATTCTTGGCATTATCTGTATTAGGATCAGCTGTTCTAATATGCCCCCTCAATCCGAGTGAGTCTATAGGCCAGACTGACAGTTTGTTTCTCATTCGAACGAAGGATTGTCCATTTATTGGCTTAGTCAGCACATCTGCAAGCTGATCATGTGAAGGGATATGTTGGATTTGAATAACCTTGTCCTTCAATTTTTCTCTAATAAAATGCACATCTATTTCAAAGTGTCTGGTCCTGGGATGGTGCATAGGGTTGCTTGCTAATGCTATTGCACTTTGATTATCCATCCATATCCTTGGAGTTCTTGGTTGATCAATCTTAAGTTCCTTCAACAACTGCTGCAGCCAAATAACATCACAGGTAGTATGAGCTAAGCTCCTGTACTCACTTGATCTTGAGACTGTTGATTGTTTCTTTGAGTTCCATGATATAATGTTTGTCCCAAGAAAAACACATGATCCTGTAGTTGATCTTCTATCATCTGGATCAGTAGCCCAGTCTGCATCAGTGAAGGCCATCAAGTCCAGATTCTTAGAGTGAGTGAAATACAGTCCATAATTTATTGTTCCTGCAAGGTATCTTACAATCCTTTTAACTGCTTTCCAATGATTGTCCAGAGGTGCCTGCATGAATTGACTCACCTTATTCACACTGTAAGTAATCTCAGGCCTTGTGATAGTGGCATATTGTAGAGCTCCTACTATGCTTCTGTACAGGGTAATGTCAGGAAAAGGGTTTCCATTGAATTTTGACAGTGGAGGACTAGAGAGCATAGGGGATGACATCCCTTTTGCCCCCTTCATTCCTGCTCTCTCCATGATAGTTTCTATGTAACTCCTTTGACCAAGAAAAAGTCCACCAGGAACATGCTGAATCTCAATCCCTAAGAAGTAGCTTAGCTCACCTAGGTCTTTTAATGAGAAATGTTTACTGATTTGATCAATTGTCCTGTGGATTGTTTCTTGACTGCTCCCTGTTACAATGATATCATCTACATATACTAGTATGATTGTAGAATCTCCTTTATCATGTTTGAAAAACACTGATGTGTCTGCCTTTGATGCCAAGAAGCCCATAGATGCCAATACCTCAGCAAACTTGTTAAACCATGTTCTGGAAGCTTGCTTAAGACCATAGAGTGACTTTCTGAGCCTGCAGACTAGATTTTCTTGCCCTGGCTCAGCAAAACCTGGGGGTTGATGCATGTATAGCTCCACATCTATGTCACCATTGAGGAATGCATTGTCTATATCCACTTGTCTGATGTGCCAATTCTTGTGCAAAGCAATGCTGAGTATGGTTCTGACAGTAGCAGGTCTGACTACAGGGCTGTAGGTGTCTATGTAATCAAAACCTGGTCTTTGTGAATAACCTTTAGCAACTAATCTGGCCTTGAGTCTGGCAACAGATCCATCTGCTTTCCTTTTTATTTTGTATATCCACCTGCATCCCAGTACTTGTTTTCCAGCTGGTAATTTGCTCAATGTCCAGGTCTTATTCTTCATGAGAGCAGAGAACTCCTTTTCCATTGCATCCTTCCATTCTGGTGAATTGATTGCCTGATAATCACTTGTAGGCTCTTTCAGACTCTGACAAAGGAAAGCTTTTGGTTTATGGATTCCAGCCTTTGGCCTAGTGATCATGTGATGAGCACCTGTATTCTCAACAGACACATTAGAAGCAAAAGGCATATCAACATTCTCAATTGGCAAATCAATAGTTATGACTCCTCCTTGTAGAGATTCTGAAGGTGATAAGGGTTGAGGTGTGTGATGTGTATGTGATGTGGTGCTTGAGGAACTTGGAGTTACAACTTGATCCACACTATTTGCTCCAGTGGGATTAGGATTGGCATCATTACTAGGATTTTGAAAAGAGTAGTGTGTCAATAAGGGAACATTCATGCTGCCACTAATGACTGATGGTTGAGGAGGTGTAGGATTGTCATCACAAGGTGGAAAAGGTTTTTTGTTGGAAAAGGGGAAAACCCTTTCATCACACATAACATGTCTGCTAATGATCACCCTTCCCCCTTTAAGCAAAACCTTATAACCCTTGTGATTGGGGCTATAACCTATAAAGGTTGCTGGTTCACTCCTAAACTGGAGCTTGTGCTTGTTGTATGGTCTAAGTAAGGGATAACAGAGACATCCAAAAGTTCTGAGGTTTTGTATATCTGGTTTTTGCTTATTTAAGGCTTCAAAAGGTGTCCTTTGGTTAATAGTTTTTGAAGGGGTTCTATTGATAATGTAAACAGCAGTCATGAAAGCATTGTCCCAATGCCTTGTTGGAACATTAGAYTGAGCAAGCAGGGCTAAACCTACTTCAACCAAATGCCTATGTTTCCTCTCAGCCACTCCATTTTGCTCAGGGGTGTAAGGGCATGACATTCTATGTGCTATTCCATTTTCTYCCAAAAATTTACCCATAGCAATAAACTCTCCACCTCCATCAGTCTGTAAAGCCTTTATTTTCTTACTGTACTGATTTTCAACAAGGGCTTTAAAATGCATAAAAGCTCTTAGGGCATCAGACTTGTGCTTAAGGAAATAAATCCAGGTGAATCTGGTAGCATGATCTATAAAATTTATGTAATAGGTGAAACCAGATGAAGAAATGATGGGTGCTGGCCCCCACAGATCACTATGAATAAGGTCAAATTCATTGTGTTGTGTTTGAGAATCTGGGAAAGGGAGCTTATGGAACTTGGATTTCATACAAGAATCACACAAAACATCATCTTTATTATCAGAGAACTCAACTTTACATGTGGCTAATGCCCTTTTAACAACATTCAAAGGAGCATGCCCAAATCTAAGATGACAAACATCTAAAGGAGCTTTATTCTTTAGCTCAGCAGAATTTATTGAACACTGGGAATTTATAGAAAAAACTTGATCAGAAACACTTGGTTCTGGAAGTTTGAGACTGATGAGATTGAAACAATAGAGCCCTTCCTTAATTGTCCCTTTGAGAAGCACTACCCCTGTGGCTTGATCCTTCACAACGCAAGAAGAGGGGTGAAACTCAAAAATTACTTTATTATCCTTGGCAAATTGTGAAACACTAATGAGGTTTTTGGTTATAGATGGAACATGTAGTAAGTTTTTGAGCACAAAAGAAGGATTAGAATCTCTGCAAAAAGAAGACTTAACCAATGAATTACCAAAATGAGAAATTGACAAACCTTTTCCATTTCCCATATGAATTTTCTCTCCTCCTTGATATTCAGAAGCCATATTGAGGTTATTGAAGTCATAGGTGATGTGATTAGTTGCTCCTGAGTCAGGATACCAAAAACTATCATCCTTGACTTCATGGTCCACTCCACTTGCCACATTGGCACTCATTTAACCACTCTGATGAAGGTTTGCTTGATATCCAGAGTTTTCAGTGTTATTTGAGGAAGAATAGTCCATATTCATCCTTTGATAACACTTGTCTGCAGTATGACTTGTATAATGACATATTTGGCACCTGGGCTTGTAAGAACCTGTCCTTCCACCTCTACCTCTGAAATTTCCACCTCTGAAGGAGCCTGACCTGCCTCTGTTGTTTGATTGAAAACCTCTGCCTCTATTAGGATGATGGAAATTTGACCTGTCTCCTCTACCACCAGTAGTGAGATTGACAGAAAACGCATTCTCCTTTGAAGTTCCAAACTGATTTTCCAATGTTTCTAGCCTGTTCTCAAAACTGAGGAGAATGGAATGTGCCTCAGTAAGAGTTATGGGATGAGCAGGTCCTCTGGATGTGAGGAGACAAGGACTGGATTGTACTCAGGACCAAGGCCTCCAAGTATGTAGAGTATTTGATCAGATTCAGTCATAATCTCACCAGCTGCAGCCAATAAATCGCAGCAAGACTTTATTTTGTTCAGAAAACCTCTCATACTCAGGCCTCCTTTCTTCAACACCTGCAGCTGCAACCTTATCTGCATAACTTTTGCTTTGTTTTGGTTTGCAAATATTCCTTCAATCGATCCCCAGATCTCTGAAGCAGTAGATAATCCTACTGTGGTGACAAGTAGACTCTCAGTGAGGGAGGATAAGATCCATGAAACAACAAGCTGGTCCTGTCTCTTCCAATGGACATATGCTGGATTTAAGGTCTGGCTTGTTCCTTCAGCTGCGGTAACATACTGATTTGGTGCCTTTATCTCTCCATTGAGATATCCCTCAAGCCCATATCCTGCAGCAGCAGCCCAGATCTGCTGCCTCCAAAGCAAAAAGTTGCCATCAGTTAACTTTATTGAAATAAGTTGAGCTTGGGGTTGAATGATTTGATCTGTCATATTCTTGACCCGAAAGAAAAAGGAGAAAATTACTTAAACAAGGAAAAGGGAATGGACCAGAGCCGACATAGCTCTGATACCATATCAGAAAACAAGGCCCAATGCAACATAACAGCTGATAAAAGGCTGCATATTATAACTCAGAATAGGTAAACACATGAATGCGGCTATGTGTATTAATTGTTGCTGAAATAGGGTTACAAACATTCCTTAAATAGATGCTAACCCTAGAGTCTAACTCATGGATCAATATACACGTGTATGCTTGAGATTAGCTCAGAATAAGACAACCATTGATAGCCACAACAGCAATACACAGCTGTCTCACTTCATGACGTGTGCATGAGGATGCATGACCTCATTCTTGGCATTATCTGTATTAGGATCAGCTGTTCTAATAACTATATTATTTCAAATGATCATATTTGATTCAGATATTAATCTGCTTTAACTAATTTGGGTCAACAAGTTTGTTTAGCGGTATTCTATAATATAGCACGACACAACCGTTATTTGGAGGTAAGAAGAGGTTGAAAAATATACGTGCGTTTTTTGTTTTGTTTTTTTGTTTTTTTTTCCCTCAATTTTTGAAAAATACTTATAAGTACTCAGCCTCAATACTCAACAGATTGTTTCTCAACTTATTTATTATTATTATGATTCATTTTTCTTTGTGAGTTTTTAAGTTTGGTGTTCGTTTATTTCATGTGCCGTCAACAATTTTTATAATTTTATATTTGAGTTGATGAACAATTATTAGATAACTTCCTAAAGTACGATTTTCGGTCAATTTCTCAGTTAATCTTACATATGGTTGCACACTACTTACATGGAATAGACACGAAGTTTGTACTGTGCGGAATTGAAAGTTTCTGAGAATGCTTGCATACTGGGTATATTTATTTTTCTAACAAATCTCACGTACAAGTGTTTAGTTTGTATCTATCAATGATCTATCATTATTTGGTCAAGAACATTAAAAGTTTGAGAGTTCTCTTCCATTTGATATTGTTATAGGATTAATAATTATTTGTAAATGAATGAAATTACTACCTAAAGGTGTGACTGTTTCATATGAATGGTTGTTTTGATTTCAATTGATGTGTTCTTTTATTCAACCATTTAGTGTGAGGATTTATGTTCGAATAGTCGTGTTGTTTCAATCGAAATCTTTGACAATATATAAGTAGGCACATATGATGATCATTTAAAAACATCATCGAATACACCATTCAATTTTCATAATAAAGCATATTATTTCGTCTTTTCTTTTTAAACTTGAAAGTTTTTAATATAGCTGTCCGCCGAAAGTTCTAAGTATTGCAATAATGCTTAGTTTCGATTGTAAATTATTTTAATAGATAATTGTCGCAAACATTTAGTACCATTGAGGGAAGAATTTTAGAAAAGAGTCACCAACAGCTGACTCAATTTAATTTTCATCATTATTTTGCGCATTTCTAAAAAATCATACCATAATTTCTAACGGATATAGTTATATGTAGAATAAATAAATAATCTAAAAATGGCTTTTCATAATTTGATGTGAACTTTTAATTTGATATTCGTTTAAATTTATATTTTTTATAATTAGTTTTTTTTTCTTGCAAAAAGCATGTCATACACAAGTATTACACTAGTGTGTAATTTATTTTAATGGAGTAAGTCAGTATATATAGGTGACACTACCGCAAGGGTGATACATCACACATGACATCAAGTTAACTTAATATTTCATTCGTCGCATAATTATATCATACCATTTTTTTTCTCTCCAAATTATAACATACTTTCAACAAATATGGTTCTCGTATTTAATACATATCGATATCAACAATTAATGAATCGTTAATATTAAAATAAATGGTATAATTAGAAAACGTAAAATATTAATTTTCAACTATAATAATTTTTTCTTAATTTTCGTAAAATAAAAAAAATATTATATTAATATGAAGAAGAGAGTACTATTATTTTACACATCACGCTTGACGTAACTTTATATTATTACACGTCACACGTGACATCAAGTTAACCAATCGAGGAGGCATTCAAACTGGGGACAAGTATAAGTCCAAGAATCCTGAAGTGATTATTGGTATCACGAACTTCTGCTAAATCTTATAACTAATGATGATAAGTATTTCATTAATCACGCGGGTTTTGACTCTACACACGTTTGGGTCCACATTTTCTTAGTATATACAATTTGAGCAGGAAGATTATATCGTCTCTTGTGGCGGGGTGATACAAATTAATATATATATATATATATATATATATATATATGATATTATTTGATTGGTTTCAGAGACCGTTTATTTAGGATTTTAAATTATAATATCATATTATATTGAGTTTCAGTAATGGCTTTTTATTCAATTTATTATTCACAAAACTCCCCCTATTCATCAAATTAATATGTAATTTTCACATTTTAGGTCGGTGAATATTAACTTTCTGCCTTTTTTTTTTTCTTCATATTTTTAGTTGGTGCAATTTTAGTCTCGATCGGCTATTTTATATTTTTAAATTCATTATTATGAAAAGCTCGCATACTATGAAAATGATCATAAACCTTGATGAAAACTAATGTAAGAAAATGACCAAGAGTGTGGAAAAGAGATCGATATTAAGGCTTTGTTTGGTTATTGGACCTAAAATGTGGTGTTGACTTCAATTCTATGACTAAAACAATGAAAAAAAACAAAAAAGTAGATAAAAGTATATATGTACACTAACATTCAACCTAAAGATTTTTGTTCTAAAATATCTCTATAAATAATCAACGTAAGTTCAGTACTCTTTGCCCCGTAGTGTTTTTTATATCTTTCTAATTATAGAGATTTTTTATTTATCCATTTTTCTCTTTCTTCTTTGTCTTCCTCTTCTGGCTTCATAATTTTCTTCTTCTTCTAGCTTCATCTACTGGCAAACAGGTACATGGCTCTCTTTACGATTTTTCAAAAATTGATTTAATAGTTTCGATTAGAAACTCAAACTAATGGATTTCAAAACCATTCTCGATCTTTTGTTATTTCAAATAGATTTGAAATTTATCTTAGAAACTAGCTAGTTGTTTGTACCATCTTTTTATTTCTTATACATACAATTCGTGCAAAGTCACTTTCTCTCTCACACGGTGCACACAATTCACATTTTGTGCGTACTAACACATTACACACACTGCATGCATTTCACACGCACAACAAAAACATGCATTAAAATATTGTACACAATTATATTTCTGCACGTAAAAGTTCTACAATTAAATTTGACATTTGCTTAAGTCTGCAGGCAATGCTTACCAGATTGTGTTTCACCCGAAGGGATATTGGTCCCATCTTTTCTTCCTGTCATAAGATTATTAAAAAAACATGTTACAATTTCAAATTACTGCCACGTACTACTACCACTCTATATATTACATGTATTTTTCGACGTCAAACTGATGGATTATTTATCAGGTTAAAATTTCATAATCAATACATCATAATAAATAAATATTATAATAAGAAATCAAAGAACCATTCTCACATACTCTAAAAGGAAACATTCTTTCCTGCATAATCTATTGAAGACTAATTTCTCATTAACTCATTTAATCAAAATTAATTGATAAGAGTACAAGTATACTTCACTGACCAACTTTATTTAATTTTTCAAAAAAAAAATCAAATTTAATTAAACTAAAATTCATATTAATTTCATATTGATCATCCCACCATTCGTTCCAGACTCTAGTCGAAACCCACGACCCGGAAACCGTCGAGATCAGTCAATGCCCAACCAGAATCAAGCCCGTACTCGAATCCAAGAACTGAAACTCAAAAACCCTTCGGCCTAAAACTTGCAACGACAACGCGTCTCCACGGCTTTGCCTGAAGTGTGTGTGTTGTGTGTGAGGCGGCATGTGTTGTGTGTGAGGCGGCAGGGAAAGAAAGTGAGCGAGAGTGTGACGAGAAGGAATTGAGAAGATGTGTGTGTGCGTGCGTGTGTGTTATAGGGGTTTTTTAATGGTAGAGTTATTACAAATAATTTGAGTTATAATTTTGATTTAATGGGATATATTTGATTAAATGATATAAACATAAAGTTAAGTATTAAATGGTAAATGATGTTTGAGTAATTGTATTAAATGGGAGTTTTTCCAAAATTTAATATACCATAACATCAATACATCAAAGTACAAAATTCAATACATCATATCACGTGTCATAAATTTACGAAAAATTAATATTTTCAAGTATAAAAACCAATATATCATATTATCGGGTGGCTGATACATGTGTTTGCCATTTTCTTGATGTTTTTATTTATTTTACAAACTATTCCCCAATATGTTGCAAATCTATAAAATAGAAAAACCAACAATTCATGATCTCCGACCTATTCAACCACCACATCAACAACCAGAATTGCACTGCGTAGGTCAGGCAGGCGCGACCAATCTCTACTACAAGATCTTGCAAGCAAGCAGGAAGTCTGTCGATCTCTGCACGAGCCTCGACATTGGTTGAATAGGTCGAGAATCATGAATTGTTGGTTTTTCATTGAGGGTATAGGAGAAAACGTGTTACAATTTCATTTCACGTATCTCTTTTAGCTAAAGCGTGTGTGTATCAGAATAATTAGAAAATATATCTTTATGCTTTTGTTTTTGTTAAACAAGAATAATAACTAGCCCAAAGTGACCTGGGCTCAAGCCCCGGACCAAAAACTTAAATGGGGGCACCAAACCCTTAACACAAGAGAGTAGATTTAATGAGTCCATTTTTTAAAATGAACTTTAATGTCAACATTTGATAAACTAGATCCAATGGATACGAATTTAGGGGAAGAAAAATATATCTAAATGTGTATCTCTCAATGTGTGCCAATTGAGTTTTAAATGAGAAATGACATTATTAAACTCTCTTTTTTTATTATATAAATGTATTCGTTCACAGTATAGATTTCTTGAATTTAAAAAAAATTTAAAATTTCCGCTACACGAGCATAGTGCTCGTCTCTACTTTATACTGGGTACATAAGAGAATATTAATTTTAAAAAGGGTTGGACTATCCAAGACATGGGCCAAAAACAGTTTTGGCACAAGTACCTTTATTAATATAACATATATAATTAAATAAAAATTCAATTTAATTTAATTAAATAATTTCTATCGAATAGAAATTAACATCATAATTATTAACAATTAAATATTACAATTCCAAATTTAATATTTATTACTTTCTTGATACACTCTTAAGTCGGAAAAGCAATCTTTATATATGACATCAATCCAATGATGATCCAAACAAAACTCTAGACGGCTTAGTTGGACGAACTCAATATATAAAGAATATTCACTTGAACTCAGCGAATTATAACCTTTATACAAAGATTTGGTGAAATTCCTTTCATTTCGAATCACTCGATTAAGCAAGCCTTTAGAAGTTGGAACATTTGTTTTGACAAAGCAATCAAATCGTTTGATTTTATCAGAAACAAATAAGATCTATGCGTTTATAGTAAATGCACTGAATGGGGTATTATTTTATTATTATATATGTCCATGACATATTGATAATTGGAAATGATAACTCCTTCCCACCACCACGGTCATTTATGAGAATGCCTCAAGATTTAAATATCTCATAACTGACCGTGGTGGCGGGAAGGACATGGGCGTCGACTGATAACTCGTTCCCATAGGCTTCACTATTTCCTAAGATGTAACCAATCCCTCCGGCTCTTTTGACCTACATGCCCTTACCAACAGTATGATTTTACCCTTGTCCTTTACCGGTGAAAGGGAATCTGGCAAGCATTGCCCGAAGTTTTCGCAAATACATCAATTCCACAAGAACCCACGGCGTATATCGTGCCAGCTAAGACGGTATTAAGCACCATACCAGCGCCTTTCATGGCTGCATTCTCCAGCAGAGGCCCCAACAGGATTTTACCCGATAATCTAAAGGTAGTAAACAAAGTTTGATTACTCATTTCTGGACTCCTCAAGTTTAACCTAATATTTTCTGCAAAACTTGCAGCCGGATATCACGGCTCCAAGGCTAAATATATTGGCAGCCAGCAAAGCAACTTCCCCAACAAACTTAACAGATGATAAACGTGTTGCTAAGTATAATATCATGTCGGGCACATCGATGGCATGCCCCCACATATAGGCGGCGCATCGGCTCTTTTCAAGGCCATGCACCCTGATTGAAGCAGTGCCGCCATTAGACCTGCTCTAATGACCACCGGTGCACATTTTTATTACCCTTTCATAAATATAAGATTTTAAAAAATATATTTCAATATTATAATATCCCTTAGTGTTAATTACAGAATGTACCCTCGGGTACACATTTTATTTTGTCTTACATTTATCCCTTGAAAGCAAGAAGTATTTCGAAACCTCTCCCTTCAAATTTATAAAAATATTACAATTAGTTCCTTAATTTTAAGTAATTTTAGAAGTTAGTTGGGTTCTTTTGTAATTAAGCCAAACCTCAAGGGTACATTTTGTAATCATCCCTAACCCTTGATATTAGACCCAAAAAAATCCTCATAAACGCCCCGGTTGCAACTCATAAAAATGAAACAAATGTTTAGGTGTATTTACAATTTTGAAAGATAACTGGGTTCTTGTATAAGTAAGCAAAACCTCAGGGGCCAGTTTTATAAATCAACTAAACATTAAACATGATTTTTTTTTTCTGACAAGGGTAAACATAAATCACCTTGACCTTGCAGCGGGACTGAGCAACAATGAGGGTAAACCCATTACTGATGCATCCGGGAATCCAGCCGATCCATTCCAATTCGGGTCGGGACATTTCAGCCCGAAGAAGGCAGTCAACCCGGGACTTGTCTACGACGCGTCTTACACGGACTATCTCTTCCTATGCAGCAGTGGAGTTAAGAATCTTACTGCTTCATTCAGATGCCCGGAAAACCCACCATCTCCGGCTAATCTGAACTATCCATCCCTCGCAATACCCAAATTGAATGGGACCGTTACTGTCGTTCGGACAGTCACGAACGTGGGCAGCAATAAAAGTACTGTTTATAATGTTAGCGTGAAACCTCCAACAGGGATCTTTGTGAAAATGTCATACGTGTTACAATTTCATTGCATGCATCTCTTTTTAGTTAAAACGCGTGCATATAGCATCCAGAATAATTAGGAAATACCTTTGTAAGCTTTTGTTTTTTGTTATACAACAATAACTAGAAAACAATTTTGTTATAGCTGATGAACAATCCAAATAGCAGTAATTGCCAGACATGTACGCTGCTAATCAAAAATCAAGGGGACTAGGCTATAATACATTATATGTACTGCTATTTTCAATTATATATGATGCTAATTAAAAATCAAGTAATTTTGTAGAAAATAATGTAGCATCATACATGATTTAAAATAGCAGTAAATGCATAATGAATGAACAAGAAGTTTACATACCATACCAGAAACACATTATATCAGTTCCGGTGAAATACAAGCTATACACAAAATTCCCACCTAAAATAGTTTTTTAAAAAAATGCTTCTTCGTTTTGGACAATTTTACAACAGGATATGTACTCAAAAAACAAACCATGGTGTCCTTGATTTAGAACATGCATCCTCGGAACAGATAATTTCATCCCATGAATCAGTTTTTCACCTTTACCCTTTCCCCCTTAAAGTGAATGTATTTCCATTTACTTTTGTATTTCATCATAAATAGTCTATGCTTGTCCTCTTGACCTAACACCTCGAACGCTCGTGCTATCCTTCTTACAGTATCTTCGTCCGGTTTCACCCCTAACTCCTCCATGTCAGCAAATACCTAATTTTTCATACCAAGAAAATAAATTCAGACAAATATATTTTAATTCAGAAGGGGAGTTTCAGCCGATGCTAAATTGAATTAAGTTATCACCGGTTTAGAATTTAAAAGGGGGAAAAAAAAGACAATCACCTCTATAACCTTATATGGCACGTTATGATGATCATACAAGGATATTATCCTAGAAAACAGTCTCTTTGAAATCGAGCGATTATGTGTCTGCAAAATCATGTTCCATAACATCTCTGCCTCATCCACTCTACCGTCCATGTCAAATGCCAGTAAAAGGTAGTCATACGTTGCCATTGTTGCTCCTTGACCTTTGCTCAACATCCACTTGGCCACCTGTCCCACATAATATATTAGGCAAACCTACCGGTTTCCATAAATATTAGACACATTATGTGTTTGCAAATCTCATACTTGAATAACGCGTTTCCACTGATTCCTGTTTCTCAATATCCTTAGAGCCTTTGCGGCAGCAATTAATGGAAATTCAGTTTCCCATGCTATCCACTTGTCCAGAGCACTATAAACAGCCTCTTTCTCATTTGGAAGTCTAGAAATCTGCCAATTTATTTCAATATTAATTATTTTAAGGATGCTCTACATAGTAACGGAGAATCTTAAAATTAGAGCAAAAATTATACATACAATGTGAACAAGATTCATAGCCTTTTGTCCGGAACCAGATGAATCTCTTTTCTGCCACAAGTGGTGTTCCTTCTTTCCCGATTTTCGAATAATTTTCCTATCCAACGTCAAAAAAAAAAGAAATAAGCAAAAAAACAAATTGAAAGACAAAATTTAATAAAATATAATAATCACCTACTTATCACCACCATTAGACAGAACTAAAGACTGGTCATTTTGGCCATGGTGGTCTTTCTGAGAAGCAACGGCCCTCAACTGTGCAAGAGAAAAAACCTTTTTGTTTAGAAAAATCCAAATTAAACCCTTCATCGGCTTTTACGAATGGAAATGAAAATATTTGAACTACTCCTTGCCTTCTCTGGAGAAATACTGAATTTAGACACCTTTAGAACAGAGGAATATACGCTGTGTTTCTGGAACGAACACCATACTGGAATATCTACCTTAACAAACGAAACCTGAAAGTTTTATATAAAAAGTTTCAGACCAGTAACAGTGAAAATCGAGGTGGACTTGGATAAAAAGAAGGAAAATGCGAAAAGGAACCTGTTTTTGTGCAATAGAGCATGTGTGACTCAAATACATTACCATTTTGTTCGTAAATTTCTACAAAATTGCGTTCAGATTCAGAGGCAGACACATACAAGAAGAGGCTCCTTCTAAAGGATGACATTTATTTTCCCCCTATGAACATACAATTCGTTATCCTGCAATAATTATCAATAATTCATTAGAAAATTGAGTGTTGTACAAACAACACAACAACAACAACAACAACAACAACAACAACAACAACAACAACAATAATAATAATAATAATAATAATCACAAAAATCTCAGCTTCTAACGGAAAAATAAGTACTTTTTCCAACTACAAGTTGAGAATCACTTATTTTTAGAGTTTGCAAACACTCTAAATATATTGTTAGCATGCCAGAGTATTCATATTAGTTAAGTTTAATTAGCATTTAAGTATGTATACTTGGGTATCTCAACGAACATCGAATTTTCATCGACATAGATTACAACAAGAAATTGCTAAATGAACGATGAGAAGAAAAATACACTAATAATTGAAAATCGAGACACGCAGCATGAGAACTAAGAATATGATAGAAATGATGCAGATTGAAGAATCTAATTAATTAATAAAATATAAAATAACAAGCGGAAATTAAATTATTGGAAAATATGATTCAAGAAATAAGATCTTGCCTTCATTAGTAAACGAATGAAAACCCACGCAAATTTCAATCAGTCTTCAAGAGGATAGGGTGTTCAGAATAACCGGCGGAGAGAGTTGAGGGAGATAACTTGTGGCGTTGGGCCTTGAGAAATGAGAGAGCAAGCAAACCTTGGGCTTGAAAAATTGGATGAGCCAGTACGGGCCCAAGAATAGTAATCAAAGGTTGGTCCAACTACAATTACAATTGATACCGAAGATAATTGAGAAAATGATTTTTAAAAAAAACTAGAAGATTTTTTCCCAATTTACCTTCGTTTATTTTTTTTCTAAACTTCTCGATCCGATGACTCACTTTTTCTCATACGAGATTTTGAAATTCTCTGTCATCATTGATAAAGAAGAATGAGACCCAAGGCAAAGAGTCCGTTCTTGGTATTAAGAATGGATACTTCTTGGTCTTTGTTGGAATTCCAAGACGTTCTTCGAACCAATCAAAGACTTTATTGAGATAAGTCGCTTATTCGCCCTTCTCCTGTCTTAGATCCAACGAAAAACTGCTTTCACTGCGACTTTGCAGCTCCGAAGAGCAATGACATAGAATTTATAAAAAGTCTTTATGATGACTTGGTTCAAAATGGAGCAAACGAGCCTGAGCTATCCCGAACATTCCCAATGTAGCATCCTATGCTCATTTTATTAGATGATTGGGCTCGCTTATGCACCGAGAAAGATCGTCGATAGGAATACAAGGGTCGTATTCTAATAGTTATTGAGGGCTCTTAGGTAGCTATTGACTCAGCTGAGGCACTGAGATGCTTATGACCTCCCCCTCTATGCCTTGCGGTAATGATTCCTCTGGCATTACGACCTTTACCACATTCCTAGTAAACATTACGACCTTTACCACATTCCTAGTAAACAGTGATTGCCGCTCCTCACTCAAGCAGTGAAGTAGCCGAACCGCTGTAACCATCACCGCTGCTGCTTCCACTGGCTGCTTCGATGATGCTCATTGAATACACCTCGAAAAGGAAGAAGGTTGTCCACTTAAATACACACATAGGGGCTCCTTCTATCATCCAAACTTTTCCTAAAGTTACGAGGCATTCGAGAAGCGACTAGTCGCTTCTAGCGAAGCTTCTAGAAGGCCGACCACTACGTAGAGAGATCCACATGTATACCAGCACCCGGATTTCTTGACTGACTGAACATTTATGAGAAGACTCGGGACTACCAGTAGCTTTGGTTGTTTAATCTCGTGCAAGGTAGGTTGTGGTTGCAAGCGGCCCGAAGAATCAAACAAAGAATTCATGAATGCAATTCGCTACGTTCTCTTTCTATGCTGGCTGGGAGTCTTTGACTTTAGCTACCCGCGCTACCCTGGACAACATAACCCGTCATTAGAAATTGAGAATTAGCACTTGACACCTATCGTAATGATAAATGGCTCATCTCGCCGTGAACTTCTCTTGAATTCTCAAAACTTCTGTTGTAATAACCCCATGCAGTACAAATTGGATGGCATGCACAATTTTGACTACTATAAGCACGTTACCTGTATGAACAAACAAACTTTGTACAACCAGCTTACGTGGAAAAGATTCCATATTCTATGCCAATAGACTCGACTTGACCTCCCCCGGCTCTTCCACCGTCCGGTCTCCCTTTCCTCCCGATGCTATGATATGCTCCCCCTTGACTTAGCTCACTAAGCGGATAACCCTTTACCAAAATCAAACGGGTTCTAATGTCCACTTTCAACATGAAACTACCCACTTTAGTACTCCATTTTCTAGATCCCTCAGTGCTTATCCCCCACTCCACTAATGTTTCGTCCTCCATGAATGTGGCACCTATCTTGAGGAATCCCTAACGGGTGATGAACAACCATTAAGGCAACTATCGGAGCCCAGGGGCAAGACTGATGTAATGCGACGCGCCCCTTCCCGATAGAAAGATGTCAAACTTCAATCCCGAAGAACTCTCCAGGCTAGCTCTCTCGGTCTTTTCATTCACAATCCCAGCTTTCCTCCAGTTTGCTTGTTCTGAGCATACGCCTAGTCGTTGAATTAGAAGAATGGACAGCCACCCATGGGATCTTTTCTCAAGATTTTTTGATCCCTTAGTTGAGACCTCATCTAAAAAGAGGTTCATCTCTAGGTAGCAATGGCTATTTTGATTTAGTCAAAACCTTTGTTATCGGCCTCGCATATATCACACTTTGAATGGGTGGATAATTAGTTAGCGGGTGCTGTAGTGAAACTGATTGCAAAAGAGGGGAATTTAATTGTTATTTGAAAAAATAAAAGTTCTGTCTTGGTCCGAGTGGGGATAGCATTTCTCTTCTGCATGTCCATGGAGTTTTGAAAATTCTGGATGTAGATGATGATAAATTTGAACTACGTGGACTTTGGGTTCTCTGTAAGGATATGTAAGCAAGTTAATTCCAATATTAAAGTTAGAATTTCGAATTTTAATTTGCAATATATAATTAAAATTAAGTCTTTTTAAAAAAAATATTAAACTCTTTTATTAAACTTAATTCTTCAAATTTTATTTATTTTTTAACTCCTTTTTTTATTATTTTAAAATAATCCAAAATACATTAAAAAAAATGAAAAAAGTGTCGGTTAAAATAAGGTTTCAACTGAATTGGAAATTGATCCAAACAGGAACCGTAACTGATTATCCACCGGTTTGGTTATGGTTCAAGTCACTGCGGTTAAAGAAATGGCCATTTTGAACTATATTAACATGTTTGTTCATACCATACCGAATGCTAATAGGTTTGGATATGTTTTTAAAGCACCCAAAGTTTTTGAAGTTTTACGAAGGAATTAAATCCAAGTAAATCGTGAATAATCATCAATTGACAAATAAATATTTTTTATCATCAATACTTTCTACCTCGATCGGACCCATATGATCCGTATAGAGAAGTTCCACGCAACGGGAGGTTTTGAAGTGTTGAACCACCGGGTGAGACACACTCGTTTGTTTCCCCTTTTGACATGAGCCACACAAAGATGGATTTTTTATCACCAATTTGGGTATGCCTTTCACAAGATTATTCTTCAAAAGTATACTTATCATCTTGTAATTCACATGTCCCTTCCTCTAGTGTCACAATTCATGCTCACAAGATTGCACCATTTGACACACAGTCTTGTTGCTTACTTGGTAGAAGTTGTCAGCTATCCTGGTCCAAAATAGTATGCATTTTTTTGACTAATATAAGACTTCACACTTATCACAATTAAACCTTACAAATAGATTACCATTGTACAGTACTAATTAAATTAGCGATCAGTCCTTTGACAAGTAGTACATTTTCTTGCTTAGGTAACCCTTCAACATTTAGGGTTCCCTTTCAAATGATGTATACGTGTGCACCTCCACCATACTTGAATTTTCCACTATTGTGCTTTTTTAAGTTCTGAATGGTAGTCAATGATCCCAGTCATATTTCAGAACACTTGCTATCAAAGTACCACGATCCTGCAATGTTAGACCTAAGAGAGGTATAAATCATATTATACTTAACATTAGTCTTTCATACCCACACCACCTTAGAATTGGGATGAAGAATGTTAGTACTAATGTTGGTGTTGGTGTTGACTTACATCTATTATGATTCGAGATCTTTTGAATGAAATAAATTCCTCTCTATCTTTAGTCTCTTATAGAATGGTCTGATATCACCAGGTTCTGAGGAGTGATGGCAGATATAATGCCTCTTATGCCATTTGGAGGTTTTTGTAGAAATTTATTTTAGTAAAGAGTAAGGTTTATTCCCTTCTTTTACAAATGCACGGGCCTTAAAACCTATACCGGTTTTGGAAGACTTTCTAATATTAAAGATCTCCTCGAGTTTAGCTGTGCCAAAGTTTAGGCTCTTCAGAGTTAAAAGAGCAATTGAGAGTTCAATCCTGGTATGTCCAACTCTTCTTCTCGTTTTGATGAATAACATCTCCAGGCATAAGATGACATCTTTTTGTTTAGTGTCATCTCGAACCACTCTTTCATTATCTTTTGTGAGTATTCACCCCTTTTGAACCACTTAGGTTCAATTCCCATACATTTCTTCATATGATGTAACAAAATCCTCAATATTTAATATCCTCAATAATATTGGAGTTGAGAAACAATATGTTATTAATATCCTCATCGTCATCCTAGATAACACACGCAGTCATCGCTATGGCCGACTCTTCAGGTTCTTTTCTAGTGGTTTCTTCACCTGATTCGAACTTTCCGCACCTACTTTTTAAATATAAGTTTGTCAAGCTTAAAGAGTTCTTTCGCAAGAGTACGAGTTCGCTTGTAAGTTGGTAAGTTTAAACCGAGTCGATTCTCAAGAAACAAACAATCGGAATCTTGGATGTTTGTTTAATCATAAAGTCACACACGAACAACTATATTTGGGGGTTTTGTTTGTTTTAGATTTTATTAACTAAGAATTGAAAAGCAGGAGCAATTAATTAAAATTAATTAACTTGAACTAATTATCTTAAACTATTTAACCAACTAGAATTTAAAAGAAAAAACTTAATTAACAAAAAGCTATGAACTAGGGTTTTGGAAATTAAAGAGAAATTAAAGATTTAAGAACCAGACTATTACTAAGATTATCAAGCATAAATGAAAAAAATAAAATTGAAAAATGAAAGATTACGAACTATATTATCCAAGAAATCCAAAGTATCAAGTATCAAAAGTTCAAGATCCGAAAATAAAGAACAAATTATCTAAAAGCTAAAATTAACGGAGAACTAATATAGAAAGCAATTAAAAAGGTTTAGAGTACTTATTAGATCTAGAAAAAGCAGTAAATCTCCAGCTATTCCGAAGAAAAGAAGTGGATCTCGGCCGAAGAACAAATCACGAACGAATGAAAGGAGCGTAGAACTCATGAACTTGAATCTTCAATCTCGATCTTGTATCTATGTAACGGGCTCTCTCTTCATCTCGGGACCTTAGAATGATTAAAAACGTTACCCTAGATGAATTATAGGAGGGTATATATAGGTTTCCAAAACTTGGATCACAAGTTTCCTTAAAGATTCTCGATCTGGGCCCGTTAGCGGTAACTTAGCGGTAAGGGCTACTGCTAACGCTACCATTAACCTATTGCTGAAAATCTCTGTCCGTTCCTAACAGTCGAGCTAGCAGTGAAGCTATCGTTAAGCTCACCATTGACACCTTTCTGAAGCCTCCTAACGATTGATCTAACGGTAAGGCAACCATTAATCTCACCGTTAACCAATTCTGGGAGCTCTCTGTCATCCTTTAGTGGTTGTGATAGCGGTAGTATAACCGCTAGGGTTTAGCGGTAGCTTAGCGGTAAGAGCAACCGTTAACCCTAACGTTAAGTGGGTAAAATTGCTACTTCTTCGCCGAATAACTCATTTTCGTCTCTCGATTCTTGCAGCTCTTTGCAAACTTCATCTATTCTGTGCTAAGCTTCTTCGGTTACTTAGCTATATGGGGAATAACAGAGAATAATCACCCAATTGCATCAATAATGATCAAAACATGGTAAAATAAGCTGGAGATATGAAAATACGAAAATATGCTCAATCTATCCAACTTATACCAAGACTAATAACAAAGCTAACTAAAACACTAACCAACTATGTACAAAAACCAAGATAAATTCATGTTAATCATCACCCTCACTATCACTCATGGAAAACATATTTTACCCCTTTTGCATAGAGTGTTAGCACACTCATGTTTGTAATGGCTAAAACCACCATATTCATGGCTATGGACATTGTCCAATAACTTTGAGCTATGTTGATTGCAATCTTCAGAAATGGTACTAACCGAAGTTACATCCTTCTTTTGAAAATTATTTGGCCTTTGTGGAGAGTGTCCAAGTGTTCTTGGGGTAGATGGCTCAAAGAAAAGTTTGCTCTGGTTCAAAGGTTTATTCAGATTATTCTTCTTTTTGAGAAAGTTATTGAATATTCTGGTGATGATGCAAAACTTCAGCAGTTTTGTCCTCACGAGTCAGAGCTGTAAGATCGAGCTCTTCATCTTCAATCTCAGGTGCACTAGGGTAATATTTTTTTCTTTCATTGTCGTTGTTCCATCTCAAATATTTGAAGGGAACCAACAAGCTCATCAAAGCTTATGGTCGAAGTGTCCTTAGCTTCTTCAATAGTAGTTATCTTCATGTTGAGATTTTTGGTGATAGACCGAAGAAGTTTTCTCACAAGTCTTTCGTTCGAGATAGGTTTTGTCAATGACTGAAACTCATTAGCAATGTCAAGCAGCTTTGCACTCTATCCAGCAATTTTCTAGCTTTTCTCCATTATTAAGTATTCAAACTTAGTTGAGAGCATTCTACGTTTATTACGTTGAACACTTTTGGAACCTTCACAGTGGGGTTATAGTGTCTCTCATGACTCCTTAGCTAATGGGATATTCACAATGATTCTGAACACACTGGTGTCTACAGAGTTATAAAGAGCATTCGGGGCCTTGGTGTTTGCATTTTCCAAAGCCAGTTCGTCAACCATCTAATTGAGCTCTTCCTTTGGGATAACATCACCATCATCATCATCATTACACTTTGGTAGTTTTATCCAACGAGTATCGAACGCCATACTCTCTCGTCTATGGTTTATGCATACATCTTCACTTTCCAGACAACATAAATCATCATCATCATTACGCTTTGGTGGTTTTATCCAACGAGTATCGAATGCCATACTCTCTCATCTATGGTTTTGATGTATGCATGTATCCGCACTTTCCAGACAACATTATTAGAACTGTCAAGTGTTGGTGGTTGGTAGGCAACATTTTGCAGAGTATCCATAATTCACCTACAATATAGAGTAAAAATGATCATCACTTAGTAACATCAAGTGATCGCTCTTGATGCTAATTGAAAGTGTTGTAGGTTATAGATACTCAATAAAAAGTATCAAAGACTGGATGTTAATCGAGATGTTGGTAACACCAGTAATAATATTTAGTATAAGACAGCGAAACTTGAACTAGAATACAAATATAAATTTTCCTATGAGTTTAAAACTCATAGGACGTGGCCTCAGGCCATAAAGGATATTACTAAAAAACAACGTACTTGTTTTACAGTAGATATTAAAACTATATAACATCTAGCAATATATGAAAACTTCTTCAAGATTAGATCATTGCGTATCAATGTTGAGTCATCCGAAAAACTTCAAGATGATCACGACCAATCTTGAAGAGTACAAGCAACAACAAATGACGATCTTTCTTGGTCTTCTTCTCACACGAGGGTATTTTCTATATTCTCTTAAATCATAAGAAATAAAGTCACAAGACTTTGCCTTTATACACAATGCCTATCTTCATCTTTTAGAAGAGTTTTAAAATATCAAAAGATTTTAATCAATATCTTGATAATTAGAAAAATATTAAATAATACATTTGTACTTTAGAATTCTCACCCTATAAAAATAATTTAAACTACAATAACTAAGTCTATAAAGGAAAATAATAAAAATAATAATTAAACTAATTAAATAAAATAAATGAACCACGGAAATTAAAATTCTCATTAGTGATAACTAACTATCACTACAAAAAAAACTGTCGTTTGCTGACGGGCGTGATTCATCAGCAAACCCATCAGCATCAATTTTCCGATGGAGCATCAGAGGACGGCCGTCAGATAGATCATCATCATCATCATTATCATCATCAGCAGCAGCAGTTGGAGATCAGAGGACAGTTGTCGACGTCGCGCTGCCATCGCTGCAGTGACTTCCCGCATCACCCGGTCTCGGAGAGCTGCCTCCATCTAGAGCTGTTGACGTGCATGCTCCTCACGCATCGCCTGGATTTTCTCTTGATGTGCACTCGCTCACCTGGAGCTGCTCCTAATGAGCCCGCTAGCTCGTCTCGAGCTGAATCTTGACCTGACTCTTCAAAACATCCATCTGCGTCTGGAGCTACAAGACACAGTTATCGGGAATAGAGGAGGTACCGCCGCTGGAACTCTTAAAAGCCAGAATAGTTCATAAACATCTCGTGCCATACCGATGACCCTTCTTCGCCCCGACGGTTTGTAGATAAACCATATTCTCGTCAACAGCGGCAGGATCCGGTGATGAAGCACGAGCCTCCTATAGACGTCACTAATACTCCTCTTGTAATATTTTGATTGATGTATAACTTACCGTTACAAGGATTAGAAATGAAATATATATTTATATTAATTACATCTGAAAAAATACTTACAAAAGTCTGTTGCGATTGAGGATCAGTGAAAGAGTCGTCGGGTCTCTGATGCATAGTCAAGAAAAGCTCGAATACATTGGGTTCCCTACCCAAATCTTCACGTTGTATACAATACTTAAATTATTTTTTAATTTATCACTAATTATGAACTAATTGATTACTTACGAGCTAAATTTACAAATATATTTTAATTTTACTTAAGAGCTGACGTGCATGACCAATCGCAGTCCGAGACCCTCCTCTGTACTTGACTATCCCAGTACCAGGTCCGCTAGGCTCGCTCATCCTATTCCTGCTCACCTGCTCAGACTGCTTATTGTTCTCTGACTTCTCGAACTCCACCACCCATCTCCTCTAGATTTTCTCACCCACGCATGCAGGTACCCTCCCCTCCATTCTCCACTTCACCTTCCACTCGTGGAGACGGATGCACCATGAGGCGGCCATAGAACTGTAGAAGTTACGCCATACGACCTCCTCAAAATATACACTCGGGTCCCAATAACAGTGCCTCTACAAAACAATATAATTTGATTAATAAAAATCATTATATATAATAACTTTAGAAAACTATATTAGTTTAATTACCAAAAACTCGGGCCACCACAACTGACAATGAGAATCGGGAATATGCTCATACTTCCACCCATCGGGGTGTACACGAGCCTCGTGGATCAGCAGAAGTATCATCGATAACTCCATCGAGTCACTGCATATCCTGGTAAAATATAGAGTTTATTAAGGCAATATATTGAAATAAAGAATTTATTACTTACAAAAAATAAATTAAAGTTACTTACCTCGGGGGGAAAACATAGATCTCGATCATACCAGGACGTGGTGGCATGAGGCCTCTCGATGTACTAGTATCGGAAGGGGTGTCTGGAATGATCGGCGGGCCAATAAGTCAATCATATCATTGTCTAAGTGACGATGAGATGATGATGATGATGATGATGAACCAGGAGAAGCATGGCCCGAAGATGGGCCTAGAGAAGAATGCCCACGACCTCTCATCTAAAAAAACATTAAGCACAATTGAATTGAGATAAATGTCAATCCATCTAATAATTACTATAATTGATTTTGATTAGATTGATTGAGTTGGTAGTTGAACCTCTCATCTGATTTTCATTTTTTTGTTTCATGATTCTAGAAGCTTAAAATTAATCACGATATGTAACTTAACAGTTAGAGTGGTGCATGGCCATTGGTATCCCTCAACTAATTTATGATGAGAGTTAAAGTGGTACATCAGAAAAAGTAATTAATGATGAGATTCTTTCTAGAGCCCCGTAACCATATCCATCATCATAGATACTCAGATCTTTCTCCATCAACTAACAATTCAATCAATCTTATCAAAATCATTTATAGTAATTATTAGAGGAGTCAATGGAGAATTTAAGCACAATTGAAGCGGGATAAATGAATTAATATAATTTCAAATTATATATGTATGTATCAGTTTTATAATTAATCTGAACCGACACTTTCACTATTTCGGTTATCGACAAACTCATCTTCGTCCGTATCTTCATCATTAGTTAGAAACTCATCTTCTGTTTCCTCCTCTACCTCATCGGCAAGTTCATCCGACTAATTGATAATAAGTTCAACGTGTAATTGGAAATCTCCATCCTCTAATTGTATTGAATTGTGCATTTCTATATGCTCCTCTTTAAAGGATAGATTAGGCATCATAGGCTCGATAAGATCTATGGTCGATCTCGATTTAATCTTGCACGTTGCCAACCAATCCACCTTATCTCATTTCAAACTTGGATACGGGAAGTAGTAAACTTGAACAGCTTGGGCAGCAAGTACAAACAGCTCATAGCTAGAGACAACTGAGAATGTTTCTCACATCCGGGATACAAGTGTTGATTTCTAGCACTCAACATATCATCGAACTCCTAGGCCTCAGGATTAGGCGGTTCTTCAACATTAGGGCTCAATACAAAGTTCAGACCGGGTGCATCGTGAACCATATTGATGTAAGCATTTGAGAATTCTTCAGGAGCAGCGTAAGATGATCCTACAACGTGAACCTCAGGGTCGACTCGATGCGTGCAATCAAGATTTGTTTCACCATGGAATGTCCAGATATAGTAATCTAGTACGAATCCATTTTTAACGAGATGAATTTTGATCTCGTATACATCATGGTAACTGCAATTCCTACATTTATTATGACTACAAGGACACTTCAATTTTTTCCCGTCCTTCATTGCTCCATGGGTGAGTGCAAATTGTATGAAACTCTCAACCCCTTCCACGAACGAGTTCGACATATAACTGTCCACCCTCTATTTGTACATCCAACTACGACAAAACTCCTCCTATAATATCTTAATAGTGATTAATAATATAGATGATCAAGTTATAGATAATCGAGCGCTGTGAGGGTGCCTATGGAAAATGATTGAATTTTCGGTAAGGGCCATATCTCATTCAAGAATGTGATGTTCAGTAATAAAATTATTTTAGAAAGAACTTAAAAATTTCGGCAGCACATCCCCTTAGTTCTCTAAGTACACATATATTGCAGGGCACTCCGAGAACAAAGGAGAGATGAAAACTAAAATTTAAAAGTTCACAAAATACATACATCGTAAGATAATCACATTACAATCACATTCTCAAATTGTTCAAATCAGTGGACAATTCAGAATTTAGCATCAAGCTCTCTATTTGATACTAAATCTCAAACGGGTTTAAGGTAAGTGTTTCAGTGTATAAAGATTTTGTACTTATTGATGTTAAATCACGCTCTTAAAATCCGTGATGTGATGTTTCAACGCTCGTCAGTTCTATTTCAATATATAGTGACTTTTGAGTACAACGCGCTAAATGGGCCGACCAAATAAAGCAAATGACATATATGTAAATTCAACTACATGCATAAGTTGCACCAAGCAGCTATCAATCAAGCAAACAGTGTAATAATTAATGCAACTACAAAAGTATTAATTAATCTCAATCTCAATCAAAATAGTGTATGATGCCACTGCAAAAAGTACTTATTCTAATATTTGGCATTTTTGGTAATTTTATTATCTTCTTTTTTTTTCCCGGGAATCGAAGTGGATGAAGGTTGAAACCACATCATCACCAACAAATAACACACACACACACACACACACACACACACACACACACACACACATATATATATATATATATATATATATATATATATATATATTAATCACAAATCATATAACATAAAATATAAATTAAACAAGATATTCACTTGCCGATCACCACTTCATTTGATAACCTCCACCTCGCACTTTTTAAAACCACCATCCACATTTTGAAAAAAATAAATAAAATCCATTTTTTGGAGGGACTAAATCTCTCGGCCGGCGTTTTACACCACGTCGTCACCGACGTCAACCCCAACCAATCACAACATATATATCAAAACATAAATATTAATTAAACACAACTTTCCGATCACCACGACATTTTCAAAACCACCAAATTAATGATAATTATACAATTAAACCTTAATTACATAAAAAAACCTTACTTAAACTCTAATTATACAAAAATACCTAAATTAAATCTTAATTATACAAAAAAACCTAAATTATTACCCTAATTATACTCTAAAATTTTTTTCTTAATATTGCTGACGGCCTGATACCCATCAGCATTTGTTTTTTCCTGATGGGCTGGTTCTCGCCAACGACGGTGCCCGTCGGCGGCCCGTCAGCAAACCCGTTCGCTCCAATTTAATATGTTGACGGGTAGTTGACGGGCTACTCGCTGACGGCCCTTGCCCGTCAGCAAATGAGGGCCGTCAACGATTTTGGCCCGTCAAACAAAAGCCGTCAGCAAACGATAAATTTTTTTGTAGTGTATTTAGTTAATTATGTACCTATTTCTGATCAGCATGATCAAATCACCCGATTATGTTTAATCACTTAAGTAAATAGAACCCAAACCAACCATGATGTTATGATGCTGATAAGTCCAAAAAGTTGAACTACCAAATAAAAAGGGACACTAACCTCAAAAATAGAGATCAGCGACCTAAATTGGTGATGAAAGATGTCTTAGCGACCTCCAAAATCTTCAGCAATCGTCACCGCGGCCTCACCAATCCTGCAAAACAACGCCTAGAACGGGCCGGATTTCGAGCCCGTTAAGGCCCTCCGACGCTTAAGTTAATAAGCGAAAAACACACTCCTCTCTCTCAATAATACGGTGAAATCACAATAATAGTATGATAAATGAATATAAAATAAGGGATATAAACCCCTTTTTATAGAGATAGGAGAAATCCTCCACTATCTAGGGTTACCTTTCATAACCAGAATTCCATTCATACCGTGACTCTTTCACCGACTTTCAATTGGGACTCTTCCCATATAATAAGTTTCCATAAACATGAAACTTCTTAATATATATTACCGAAATAAGCCTGGGCATATAGCCCACCAGGCCCATATACATATTAAACTCTCAATCAGGCCCAAATACTCAGCCCATCCCACCAGAGATCACGACCCTATATGAGAACTCATCCTCATACTACAGGTCGTTACTCTAGACACATCAGCTCGCTCACTTTTGAGGAACAGCCTTCGGCTCGTTCACCTCTCAAGGGCATAATATTGAGGAACAGCCTTCGGCTCGTTCACTTCTAAAAAACATAATACAGCTCGCCCATCTTCCAGGAGGCACACCCTCTCCTAGAAATGAGGTCGCCTTCCACAAATACACACATATCTCACATAATATTATGTACGGATATTTTGGTCCACATCAGCTAGTCCCCCATGTTCTAGCTGATTGAGGCAAAAAACCAGGTAGGACATGTAAACATAAAATCAAACATAAACAACATATGCACACAAACCATCATTTTACCTCACAAAATCATATCTCAGAATTACCCGTCTCGGTCTCATCGAGCAACAATATCAATAATTCATTATAGATCATTGACCACACCTGCGACCTACAAAAGGTCAACAAAACGAGCTCACTTTCTCAATCACACTATCATTATCGTTTTGAACGACCTCATACGCACAAGTCCCCAAGTTATATCTCAAAATTTTACACTGGGCGACCTGAAAATATACCACTCCTCAATCGACCTGTAGCCACAACCAGTCTCAGAATCGCAATTACAAGCAAACCATAAAGTCAAAACACGCTTCTTTTCTCACATCCCATCTCACTTATGCTTCATTAAATACAGCCTGACACAATGTCGGGTACGTGTCACTCTAACACTTTCTCGGAGTATAATAAATATAGTGGGCCCAAAATAAAAGGCCCTAAACATTCCTCGAATGAAACCCTATTTTTGCCCGCTCCAATCTGTCTCATCACTTTTACGCCTCCCGATATAAAACCTTCTCATCTTCTTTATTCACCATTTTACGCCATTTCAAATAAAAGAAACACCATTACTGTTCTGCAAAAAAGCTTAAGGACTCACAATCATTCAAAGATTTCATACCATCACACTGTTCACGAACGACCTGCAGCTCGTCGAAAATGTGTAAGTCCCCCAAACCTTTTCAAATAGCAATTTTAATCATACTGTTAGATCTATAATTGTGTATACTGAAATATTTGTGCTATGTGTTATTCATTCCCTGAATGTATTTTAATTTTCGATGGCATCAGCATCCCCCACCGATAATTCACAAAATTCAACTCTCTCCCCTGATTCCGTTCCCTCAGAAAACCCTTTTATAATCGAAACTAGGCAAAAGCAGCCTCTATTACCTTCTTCCGGCCTCTGCGACGAGCCAGAAGGTGACGTAACCTGGTCGGAACTTCGAGCCCAAACCATAACCCTTTCTGAAACTCAAACCTCGAGAGACATCCTCCATGAAATTCCATCTTCTTCATCATTAGCCCTTACACCTATCCCGGAGGGTGTCCCTCTACCCACATCTAACAAACCTCCACCCTGCGATCATTTTAGGGAGAACCCTGTGACTATAGCCTCTTCCTTATCCATTAGCGACCTACCTTTTTCTTCTCCCTCAACCAAAGAAATCAAATTTAACTATTGGATACTACCCGAGCATTCCAAATTAGAAAAATTTAAGAGAATCCTCAATCTACCTAGAACCGCCAAGATGGTCCTACCTGAAGGGCCACATGTAGACCCCTTGCGACCTGCGCCCAACCATATTACCCTCTACGACACATTATTGGTAGCGGGGTTTAGGTTTCCAGCTCAACCCTTCTACATCGAAATCTCCAACTTATACAACATCTCGCCCTTACAACTAACCCCCAATTCCATGAAGTACCTGGCCGGATACCTCTTATTGTGTGAATATTACAATACCAATCCTGACCCAGGCTTCTTCCACTTCTGCTTCCAGATAAAATATCAACAAAACTCTTTCTATCTCTCCGCTTGGTCAGGCTTAACTCGCTTTCTCACAAACCCTCCTAACAAAGTCCCCGGGTGGAGAAAGAACTTTTTCTTTATCTACAATTCTGAAGAATGGCCTTTCATAACCGAGCTAAAAAATCGCACTCCCAAACAATATAAACCAACCACTTCCAAAGAGTGCCCTCGTCTGTATAAAAAATATACTGATCAGCTCAAGGAATGGAGCAAACACCCATTTGACATAACACTCCTCACCAACCGATTGGATATGTTCCACTACGTGGGCATTGACTCCCGCCCAGTGGCACCACACCTCGCCATCACAGCTGATGAATTCGGAAGGTGCTTTTAGGTTTCACAATTACACCTCATTATTTACAACGTAAATCAAATAATAACAATCTCTCTACGTAATGCAGTGGCCTTCATCAAGAACTGTGCGGCGACCCGTGCCGAAGAGGAGCAAAAACAACCCTCAACACAATCCAAAGCTCACCCTGCTCCAGCGCCGGCCAACACAAGCGAGGCCACACAACAGGCCTCTGGGGCAGCTGGTGGCGAAGAGGGAGAAGCCCATCTGGTCCGGCGACCTAGCAAAAATAAAGGCAAACATCCTCTCCATGATGCTCCCAAGAGCCCGGCGGCGAGGAGCCCAAGCCCCAGCCCGCCAGAGCAAAAAAAATGTCGCCTTCGTAAGGGACCAGCGCCGATTTCAACCAGTGCATCCAGCCTGAGCAAAGTACTAGCTAAGTTGGATGATGCTGACGACGTCGAAGCTTTGCTTAGCGAGCACGCCCTCAAACAGGTATAAACCAAAGATCCTTATCCACAACCCATTCCACAACTCACTCATAAACCCGTACTCACAATGTAATGATTGCAGCTGAAGAATCTGTTCGCTAAATTCTCGGAGGAGTTCGTAGCTCGTTCACCTGCGAGCGGCCTCCAGAAAACTGTTGACGAGCTAACCATACAAGCTGAACAGCAAACCTGGCAGCTCTCACTGACACAAGGGGAGTTAGATAGAACACTCCAATTGTTGAAGGCCCGTGACGAGGAGGTAGCCATTTCCAAAAGCCAAATTAACAGTCTGAAGGACGAGGCCACGCGTGTGAACAGCGAACTAAGCCAAAAGACAGAAGAGCTTAGTCGAACAGCAGCAGAGCTCGCCCTCCATCAGCAAAGGCTCCCAGATCTTCTCAAGATGAATTACGAAAAAGGTGTATCTGAAGGTCGTCAAACCTTCCTCATTAGTGAGACCGGCAGAAAATTCATCGACGCGTACCGTCAGGAGCTCATCAAGGCATACGAGAAATCCTCTATCTATTTCGGACTGATGGCTGGTGGGGCTACTGAATGGGTTTCCAGTGCAGCCAACATGATCAAGGAGGAGGTCGTTGCGCTGAACGTCTCGTACACTCCCAACATCGAGGCCATCATCAACAAGCTAACTCCGTTTAGCTGTTTCAAGGGCGACTGGACACAATCCATCTACGCAAAGTGGTGGCTGTCCTGTCAAAGTCGAGCAGCCCTGGACGCGGGGGTCTACGCCGAGCTGAAGACACCCCTAGACGACCTACTGCCCGATCAAGACCCTGCCGTCAACCCCACATCCGAGCCAGCTCACACAAATCCTCCTGTTGAGGCTTCCTCAATCGAAAAAACTGTCCAGAACATTTAATCACCTTTCAGCTGTATAAATAATTTATCCACTATTTATTTTATCTATGCACTTTCAGTATCAAAAAATATAATCTTGACATAAGACATTATTATATCCTGCTCATCACAAGATCTCATATTTCAAACAATTATCTTAGCTCGTAAAGATAATAATTATTCAAGAAATCATTAACACCATAACCATGTAACCAAAATCAAACAACTCGTTATGCAATCACGCAAAATAACCTCCATCTCATTGGATCAGGAGAAGTGCTACTTCTCTTATACCTCATGCGATCACAATCCATTCAATCAGTCGGAAAGGGTACGCCTCAGCGCAGTTCACCTTTACTTTTATATCACAAATATCATAAAACACATTTCAAAGAACAAAATTATTCACGCAACTGAACAGCTCGCCTGGTCGGGAGAAGTGCCCTCCGGTCCAGAGGTACCTTCTCCCACCACCACAACGATGCTCTTACAATCACGGACTCCAATTATTAATCTAAACAAGCACCAACTTACCATTACTTTCACTTATACTGCGAGAAAGGTGCCCTCCAACACAAGAGTTACCCTTTCCCCAGCTCGTGAATTTACATCACATAAAAATTACAACTCTTGATCGATTATCAGGTCGGGAGAGGTGCCCTCTAGCCCAGAGTTACCCATCTCCCTGCCATGATCACCTCAAACCATTTAACTGAGAAAGACGTACTAACTATCTTCTCACAAACATCCGTTTTTATCAATAGCTCGCTTGGCCAAAGAAGGTATCAAAGCTACCCTTTTCCGTGCCATAATACCCTTATAAAACTTTCAACCAATCATGAGGTAGAGAGGGGTGCCCTCCAACACAAGAGTTACCCCCTCCCACCTTAAAAACCCAGAAAAGCATATCAGCTCGCAAAAAGAGAAGACAAAACAACTTATCGAATTTCACTTTTTATTTTATTCAATCATTTAGATAGCTCGCAGGAGAAGTGCCCTGCGACCAGAGTTACCTTCTCCTGCTATAAAGACTTACAAACTTTCAATCAATCCACTAGGTCGAGAGAGGTGCCCTCCGGTCTAGAGTTACCCTCTCTCACCCAAAAAGAACTTTCAAAAATAATCACTTTCAAATACCCAGGAGAAGTGCCCTCCGACCAGAGTTACCTTCTCCCGTGATCCTCCCTCTATGCATAATACTTCTTCAAATGGCATACATTCCAGCTCCGGGGTAAAATCTTCCCGTCTGCACCTTCTAGTATATATGCACCGCCTCACAGTACCTTCAGCACTTTAAAGGGCCCAATCCAGTTTGGCTCCAGCTTCTTGGTCGCCTTCAAAGCATCAACTCTTTTCCACACTAAATCGCCAACCTGAAAACAACGATGTTTAACTTGTTTGTTAAAAGCAGCCTGCACTCGTTGTTTATAATGTTCCACCCGAGCTACAGCTTTTTCACGTATCTCTTCAATCGTTTCGATCGCTCCTCGAGCCAATCGTTCATTTTCTTCCACGCTAAAGGTCGCTAAACATTGCGAACCTCCAACTATCTCAGCGGGAATGACTGCATCCATCCCATAAACCAAGCTGAATGGCGACTCCCCCATGGTGGTGCGAGGAGTTGTTCGATAGGCCCAGAGGACGGACGCGAGCTCATCCTCCCAAAGTCCGCCTGCTTTCTCTAACCGCAGCTTAAGTCCCTACACAATTATACGATTAGTAACCTCAACCTGTCCATTAGTTTGTGGATGTGCCACAGAGGCAAATTGATGTTTCATCCCCATGTCTTGGCACCATTTCTGCATTTTTCGCCCATTAAAATGGGTCCCATTGTCCGAGACTAACACTCGTGGCACTCCAAACCTGCAAAATATATTATCGAAAATATAGTCCATTATATGTCGCTCGCTTATCCCCGTGACAGCCTCAGCTTCCACCCACTTGGTGAAATAATCAATGGCCACCACTAAATGTTCTTTACTGCCCGGGGTCTTTGGGAAAAGACCTACAATATCGATTCCCCACTGCGCAAACGGGCATGGCGAGCTCATTACTATCATTTCCTCAGCCGGTATGTGAATAACCGGAGCATGCATTTGACACTTCTTGCAAGTTCGAACCAGTTCACTTGCCATAGCCTTCATGCCAGGCCAAAAGAAACTTGCTCGCAATGTTATACCTATCAAGGCCTTTCCCTTTGCATGATCTCCACAATACCCTTCATGTATCTCTCTTAGTACCTCCATCCCACGCTCTTTAGCCAAACATTTCAGAAGAGGCCCAAACCGCGACCTCTTATACAACTCCTCATTAATAGCACAAAAATGAGCTGCAACTCTAGCCTCTTTTGTTGTCAATTTCTCTGCGCCCTCTTGCGCTTTAAGGAGAGTATCCCAAATAGGTGATCGCCAATCATCCTTATCTTCAATCTCCATAACCTCTACACCCCTCTCTATAATGTTATTATCCAGTTCCATCAGTGTGATTTTTCGAGTGTCACAGGACACTAACGCTCCTGCTATTCGCGCGAGCTGGTCCGCCCGTGTATTTTCAGCTCGCGGCAGGTGCTCCAGCTTGAACTCTTCAAAAAGAGCCGCATGTTCTCGCAATTTTTTCAAATATACCGTCATACGTTCTTCTCTAGCTTCGAAAGAACCATCGAAATGTCGAGCTACCAGTTGCGAATCAGTATATGCCCACAACTTTCGAGCTCCCAACTCGCTAGCCATCTTGATTAATTGTAACACCGCCTCGTACTCAGTCTCATTGTTGGACGCTTTATATCCCAATTTGATCGCAAACTCTAAATTCTCTCCCTCAGGGCTGGTCAATACAACACCTAACCCTGCCCCTGAAGCCATAGTTGACCCATCTGTAAACAAGGTCCACGCTTTCACTTCTCTATCCTCATCGACCTGCCTCGTCATTTCCTGTAAGAAATCTGCTAATACCTGTGCTTTGATGGCCACCCTTGGTTCATAAACCACGTCATACTCACTCAGCTCTACCGCCCATTTCACCAATCGCCCTGACATGTTTGGATTGCCCAGGACTTGTTTGAGGGCCAAATTGGTACGTACCTTCACTCTGTGGCTCAAGAAATAAGGCCTCAACTTCCTGGCCGTACTAACAAGTGCAAACCCTCCTTTCTCCAGCTCGGTATACTTCAGTTCAGCTCCCCGCAGCATCCTGCTAATATAATAAATAGGTCTCTGTAAACCTGCTTCTTCTCGGATCAGGACAGAGCTCACTGCGACCTCCCCCACGGATATATACAAAATCAAATCCTCTCCCGGCATCGGTTTGGTCAGCAGTGGTATCTCTGCCAAGTATTTTTTCAGCTCGTCGAAGGCATTCGCCGCTTCCTCTGACCACTCGAACTTGGATCCCTTTCTTAGCACCCTAAAAAAGGGGACACCTCGTTCCGCCGACCTGGAAATAAAACGGCTAAGACCTGCGATGCGCCCCGTAAGTACTTGCATATCCCGCACTGTGCGAGGGTGCGGCATCTCCAAAACAGCCCGCACCTTCTCAGGGTTCACCTCGATTCCTCGCTCCGTCACCATGTAACCCAAAAATTTCCCTGATCGTACCCCAAACGCACACTTCTTCGGGTTAAGATTCATCCCATATTGTCTTAGGATAATGAAAGTCTTCTTCAAATCTTCAACATGGGAATCTGCTTTTTTGCTTTTCACCAGCATGTCATCCACATAGACTTCCATGGTGGACCCCAGCAGATCCTTAAACATGCGATCCACCAACCGCTGATAGGTCGCACCTGCATTCTTCAATCCAAAGGGCATGGAGACGAAATAATAAGTACCTGTAGACGTAATAAAACTTACTTTGGGCTGATCTTCTCTCGCCAAGGGTATTTGGTGATATCTCTGCGAAGCGTCCATCATACTCAACAGCTCGCACCCCGAAGTAGAGTCCACCAACTGATCAATCCGCGGCAAAGAATAATGATCCTTAGGACATGCCTTATTTAAGTCACGAAAATCCACGCACATCCTCCATTTTTGAGTTGGTTTTGGTACCATCACAACATTGGACAAGTACTCCGGGAACTGAATCTCTCTTATATGGCCCGCTCTCAACAATTTCTGCACCTCTCCTTCAATCACCTTGTCCAGTTCCGGCCCAAAGTGCCTTCTCTTTTGTTTTACCGACTTTGCCTCCGGGTCCGCATTTAAATGATGTTGCGCGACCTCCGGTGAAACACCCGTCAACTCTTCATCACCGAACGCAAAAATATCCTGAAATTCTCTCAACAACCTTATCAGCTCGTTCTTCAACGCCTCAGGTATTTAGGTGCCTATCCTCGTGGTATATTCCGGATGTTCTTCTTCCAGGGAAATCTCCATTAACTCCTCGTTCGGCTGAACCGAGTTCTCCTGTTCTTTCATTTTCTTGGGATTGAGCACCCCTTCCAGTTGATCACTACTTCTCTCTCGCTTATTTTCCATCAACTCTTTCCTGACTGCCATCTGGTAACACGACCTGGCGACCTGTTGCTCTGCAACAACCTCACCCACTCCATTGCCTACTGGGTACTTGATACTCATGTGATAAGTCGATGTTACTGCCTGAAACGCATTAAGGGCAGGTCGTCCCAGTATCACGTTGTAGGCCGACCTCCCCTGGATGATTAGAAACTTCAAGCTCTTCTCGACTCTCGACTCATCTCTTCCCAACGCCACTTGCAACGTCAGTTCGCCTTCCGTGTTCACCTGTGCCCCATTAAAAACATATATGGGCGTGTTCACTGACCTCACTCTTCTATCTATTTCCATCCGATCAAGGCAGTCTGTATATATAATGTTCACCGAGCTTCCATTATCTACAAATATCCTGCTGACCTCATAACCCTCAATCTCTGCCTCGACCACTAATGCATCATTATGATCTTCCTGTAGCCCGCGCCTCTCATCGGGGCCAAAGGAAATGACTGGCCCTGCTACTTGAGGCTGTCTGCTCACACTGGCGACCTCACTTACGCCCAAGCGAGCTGATTTAACATGCCGTTTTCTCGCATTGTTGGAGTCCCCATCCGTCGGCCCTCCGGAAATCATGTTTATTCTTCCTCTATTTCTCCGCGGCCCTTCCTGTCTCTGATTTCCTTGCCGTCCTTGCCTCGCGACCTGCTGCTGAGGCGGGCTCCTCGGCGGCGGTGGAGGTAACGCCTGCCCTTGCTCGCGCGGCTCCTTTTCTTTATAGATCACTTCCTTCAAATGCCCTGCCTTTATCAATCTTTCTATTTCTTCTTTGAGGTGCCTACACTTCTCAGTGTAATGCCCGTAATTATTGTGAAATCGACAGAAGGAGGCCGTCTTGGGGTGAGTGGGGATAGGTGTGCGGTCCTCTGGCCACTGTATGGCATCAGGCACAAAACGCTCCATAATACTGAACACCTTAGCCCGCGGGTACATTAATGGTGTGAAGTCTTCATGTTTCCAATCGCGCGCGCTCGCCTCCTGCCTCGCACTAACCCCTGCACTCGAAGCCAGGAGCCCGCGCACTCCCCTCCTTGATTCTCTCCTTACTTCTCTCCTCGGGGTAACTTCTCGCGCCTCCGTTTCCGACCTGCCAAAACGCACTCTATGTTCCTCTTCAGCCTCCTCCACTTGTATGTATTTATGACATCTTGCCAGGACATCATCATACGTTCGCGCTTCTTTTTTCACTAATGATTTGCGCAAGTCCTCTCTCCTCAATCCTTGACGTAAAGTTCCAGCCTTCATCTCGTCAGTGGCAGTGGGCACCCCCAAAGTAGCACTGGTGAATCTGTTGACATATTGTTTGAGCGTCTCGTCAGGTCGCTGTACCATGGTAAAGAGTGACTGCGCCGTCCTTGAACCCTGTCGAGCACTGGAGAATTGCTTCAAAAAGGCAGCTCGCAACACTGAATAACTGGTAATTTTCCCCTACGGGAGTTGATAGAACCAATTTTGCGCGATCCCCCTCAGGGTGGATATAAAATCCCGGCATACCGCGGCATCCGTGTAGCTGTGTAGCATTCTCGCATTTTCAAAGAGTTGTAGGTGCTCAACTGGATCCGTTAACCCCCGATACTGTAAATCCAACGCCTTATAGTTTTTAGGCATTGGTGCATGCATCATATCCTCCGAGAAAGGATGTCCTTCCTCCCCTTCCAGCTTATCTCCATCCACTCGCCTTTGTAACTTTAGCATAGCCTCCTGCAGCTCTCTAAAGGCTTTGTTATGTGGTCCCATCTCGCTCTCTCCTTTTCCCTCTTTGGACACATTACCATACTTCTTAGTTCTCACCTGAGACTCACCATCCGTATCAGAGGTCGGGGTCTCACTATCACTACTATATCTATAATGTCGTCGACTGCTTCGCCTGTAACGACTCCGCCTTACCTTCCGTCCTCTCGCTCGCTGTCTACGAGTATGAGAGACTACAGACGAGGTGGAACTCGAAACATCCTCCTTTCTCCGCTTACTCCGCCCTCTTTTGCGAGATAGTCTTTTCGACGTAGACTTCTCGCCTCGCTCTACTTTTTTAACCGCTGACTCCTCCTCCTTCTCGCTATGAGATCTACCGCCTTTTTCCTTCCCCGTACTCAGCTCGCTTGCTAAGTACCTGCGTAACTCCTCCTGTTTCTCTAACGGCACGAAGTCCATGAGTCCATCCAAAAATCCTTTCTTACTCTGACAAGGCTTGTCCTTCAGTAAATCTTCTCCTTCTTTCCCCTCTACATGGATCGCCTTTTGCGCCTCAGCTTCTGGCGTTTTCATCTCTGTGTTTTCCGCCAATCCCTTCCCCTCGCGCCTTCTGGGGGAGGGCGGTGGCGTACTACCCACACCCTGGACAACTGGATCCACCTGAGGAGGCGTTTTTCTATCCCTGGCCTCGTCTTTCTCATTAACGTCCGCCAATCTATTCTTTCTATTCTTCTTGTTGTTCGATAGCACTGTATTGTAAAGTCCTCGAAATTATGTTGTTATCCCTCATATTTTGTTTACGAAATTTCTCACGTCTGTCGCTCAAGGACTCGATGTCCCTCTTTCCCACAGACGGCGCCAATTTGATAAGTCCAAAAAGTTGAACTACCAAATAAAAGGGACACTAACCTCAAAAATAGAGATCAGCGACCTAAATTGGTGATGAAAGATGTCTTAGTGACCTCCAAAATCTTCAGTAATCGTCACCGCGGCCTCACCAATCCTGCAAAACAACGCCTAGAACGGGCCGGATTTCGAGCCCGTTAAGGCCCTCCGACGCTTAAGTTAATAAGCGAAAAACACACTCCTCTCTCTCAATAATACGGTGAAATCACAATAATAGTATGATAAATGAATATAAAATAAGGGATAGAAACCCTTTTTTATAGAGATAGGAGAAATCCTCCACTATCTAGGGTTACCTTTCATAACCAGAATTCCATTCATACCGTGACTCTTTCACCGACTTTCAATTGGGACTCTTCCCATATAATTAAGTTTCCATAAACATGAAACTTCTTAATATATATTACCGAAATAAGCCTGGGCATATAGCCCACCAGTCCCATATACATATTAAACTCTCAATCAGGCCCAAATACTCATTCCATCCCACCAGAGATCACGACCCTATATGAGAACTCATCCTCATACTACAGGTCGTTACTCCAGACACATCAGCTCGCTCACTTTTGAGGAACAGCCTTCGCCTCGTTCACCTCTCAAGGGCATAATATTGAGGAACAGTTCGTTCACTTCTAAAAAACATAATACAGCTCGCCCATCTTCCAGGAAGCACACCCTCTCCTAGAAATGAGGTCGCTTTCCACAAATACCCACATATTTCACATAATATTACGTACGGATATTTTGGTTAACATCAGATGCATAGGATAAGATAGTCCCATTCATTTGAAGCGTTTGGTTTTGAACTTTTCGTAGTCAAGAACAAACATACGTACTAAATTTTGTGCCACTCAGATTATTTGCAGAAGCCCACATGACCCGTCCATTTTAAACCTTTTCTTTTGCACAAAAAAAACGGATTAGAGAGAATAAACGGATCCTGTTAATATTTATTTTGCTTTTCATAAATATTACTCCTCGTTTTCTGGAATTTTTGAATATATATACACTTATGGTCAATCTCATAATGAGGTCAACTTATCTGAATAGCCTTGTTTTTATCGAAGTTCTTACTGGTCAAGAAACTCAAGCCAGATATTTGAAATGAATAATTATAAATTATCGTTCATTAACCACAAAACTGCTAAAGTCTTTACCTTATCTTGTCATCTTTAATCAGATTTGACCCATTTGTTTCATATGTGTACGTAAGTAACCTAGCTACTTTATTAACTGCAGCGTTATGTTTGAGGACTATTTTTTTTATATCTTGATAATAAATCGAAATTTGAATTAGGTTTTATATATCCAAGTTGGATTTAAATATTTTATCTATTTGTAGACAGTAAATTATATTTTAATATATTGTCTTACATATCATGAAGTGAATATCAGACTTCAGGTCCATAATCAGTAAAATTCTAGTATTTTCTAAACTATAAGGTCGGGTATGAGTTGAATGTCAAATTACATCGTATCAAATAAAAGAAATTATAAAATTATCTTGTTTTACTTAAGAAGTGAACTTTTACCAAATTATATTAAAGTCAGAATTTTGACAAAGTCTTTTTCTTCGTTTTGAATATTTCTGAGGTGCAATTAATATCCCACTATAGGCAAAGTACAGATGAATAAAATAGTTGATGTCTATAGTTCACGTCAACTAGGTAAGTAGATATCTCTAAATCATAACAACGTTAAATTACCTTTTATTCGCTGTCTTTTTCTTACTAAATCAAATATGTACGTAAACTCGGACCAATTGTAATTACCTGTTCACTATATGGAATTCTTTCCATTGGCTCATCACATTTATAAGCTTTAAATCAGTATTTTATTTATATAATAATAATTCTCTCGTTCAAAAAACTGCATCTTAGGAATTTTTATTTTTATTTTTGTCTCATTATATATGTTACATGTAAATATTTAATAAAGAATTAATGTTATTTTTTATTTTTTCAATTATAATTAATACTATTTTATTAAATTTACTATATCTTTTATTATTTCACAATTTTAGCTCTACTAAATAATATTATTGTCATTAGGTTATTATAATTATAAAACTAATTATTTTATTTATTTTTTTATTTTCGTAAAATAATCAATTACAAAAGATATAATGAGACGTACTGCGTAACTCTAATAATATTTAAACGAGACTTGAATGGTTTTAGGCGATGTCTAAATTAAATTATAATATTGGGCGATGGTCCATCTTGAAACGTGAAATTTGTTGTTTTGTTACCTCATATTAGGATGTATTTATTTATTGATATATATTTATATTTATTTGTCATATAATGTATTTTGATATTTATATATATTATGTGATATATCATCTTACTTATATATATAATATGATCCATAATATAATAATCGGAAGTTTACAAAAATAGATGTACGATAAATGCCTAATGTCTGGGCATGAATTTTAAAAAATATTTTCTATATATATATACACATATATATATATTAAAAAATAAGATTGTTAATTTCTTAAGACTATTCTTCAACTATGTAGCACCTCACACTCTCAATTATTATTCTCGATCAGTCGATTCATTTATTTTTATTTTATTATTTTATTTTGGTTATTGGTGAAATTTGGAATTCGTTCAAATTAATTAGTGATCCCCTTTATTTTGAGGGTTTTTCCTTCTTTTTTAGAACCTCATTAAATTGAAATTGAAAATGTACATACGCACATCCATACATACAAATTAAAAATGGGCTGGACTCCTGTTAGTCTAGATTAACGGGTCACTCCCGTTAGACCGGGTTAAACCCGAATCCATTTTAATTAAGGTATTTAAATGAAATTAAGTCAAATATAATGACTGGACTCTTGAGCATTTCCCCAGCGACACAAAACACCGCGACTCTTGAACGCAAACCAGAACAAAAATCACCATCTCCCCAGCGACACAAACCACCGCGACACGACTGCATCTCCCGTTTTCAAAACCACCATCTCTAAACCACCGCCTGAAGAGTTGAGAATGGTGGGGAATTGGGAGGAATTTATAGGGAAATGATTAAATGAATGATAAATTGATTGAGTGTAAAAATTGACGACTTAATTTTTTATATATTTTTTTCTGTAGCTTTTATTTATTTCATTTTTTTATTCTTCCTGACAGTAAATTTGGAATTAACTCTAAATCTGTCAAAAATGACGGGATTGTGTTACTTGTGGCCTACGTCTTTTATTTATTTATTTTGTCTGTTGTGTATGAATATTGCTGATTTGGAGTGTGAATTTTATTTTTGAAAAATTATATGGGGCTTTTTAATTATTAATGTTTTGTTGCGTATCTTGCTGTGTGTGCATAAGAAACATATATTGCTTCAAAAAAAAGTTGTTACTAATGTAGTTAAAAATAACTAACATAGCCTAACTCAGTCAAAATAATTTAATGATGTAATTATTATTATTATTATTAATTTGTTGTTGCTTCCCAAATCCAAAGTTTTTAATTCCATTCGAGTTAGAATAATATCTTATCCAATTTCGTAGAATGACGCGTAATAATGAATACGTGTAAGAGTTGAGAATGGTGGGGAATTGGGAGGAATTTATAGGGAAATGATTAAATGAATGATAAATTGATTGAGTGTAAAAATTGACGACTTAATTTTTTATATATTTTTTTCTGTAGCTTTTATTTATTTCATTTTTTTATTCTTCCTGACAGTAAATTTGGAATTAACTCTAAATCTGTCAAAAATGACGGGATTGTGTTACTTGTGGCCTACGTCTTTTATTTATTTATTTTGTCTGTTGTGTATGAATATTGCTGATTTGGAGTGTGAATTTTATTTTTGAAAAATTATATGGGGCTTTTTAATTATTAATGTTTTGTTGCGTATCTTGCTGTGTGTGCATAAGAAACATATATTGCTTCAAAAAAAAGTTGTTACTAATGTAGTTAAAAATAACTAACATAGCCTAACTCAGTCAAAATAATTTAATGATGTAATTATTATTATTATTATTAATTTGTTGTTGCTTCCCAAATCCAAAGTTTTTAATTCCATTCGAGTTAGAATAATATCTTATCCAATTTCGTAGAATGACGCGTAATAATGAATACGTGTAAGAGTTGAGAATGGTGGGGAATTGGGAGGAATTTATAGGGAAATGATTAAATGAATGATAAATTGATTGAGTGTAAAAATTGACGACTTAATTTTTTATATATTTTTTTCTGTAGCTTTTATTTATTTCATTTTTTTATTCTTCCTGACAGTAAATTGGAATTAACTCTAAATCTGTCAAAAATGACGGGATTGTGTTACTTGTGGCCTACGTCTTTTATTTATTTATTTTGTCTGTTGTGTATGAATATTGCTGATTTGGAGTGTGAATTTTATTTTTGAAAAATTATATGGGGCTTTTTAATTATTAATGTTTTGTTGCGTATCTTGCTGTGTGTGCATAAGAAACATATATTGCTTCAAAAAAAAGTTGTTACTAATGTAGTTAAAAATAACTAACATAGCCTAACTCAGTCAAAATAATTTAATGATGTAATTATTATTATTATTATTAATTTGTTGTTGCTTCCCAAATCCAAAGTTTTTAATTCCATTCGAGTTAGAATAATATCTTATCCAATTTCGTAGAATGACGCGTAATAATGAATACGTGT
>BMAC01000239.1:334871-354412 GCA_014905375.1 Phtheirospermum japonicum
ACACGTATTCATTATTACGCGTCATTCTACGAAATTGGATAAGATATTATTCTAACTCGAATGGAATTAAAAACTTTGGATTTGGGAAGCAACAACAAATTAATAATAATAATAATAATTACATCATTAAATTATTTTGACTGAGTTAGGCTATGTTAGTTATTTTTAACTACATTAGTAACAACTTTTTTTTGAAGCAATATATGTTTCTTATGCACACACAGCAAGATACGCAACAAAACATTAATAATTAAAAAGCCCCATATAATTTTTCAAAAATAAAATTCACACTCCAAATCAGCAATATTCATACACAACAGACAAAATAAATAAATAAAAGACGTAGGCCACAAGTAACACAATCCCGTCATTTTTGACAGATTTAGAGTTAATTCCAAATTTACTGTCAGGAAGAATAAAAAAATGAAATAAATAAAAGCTACAGAAAAAAATATATAAAAAATTAAGTCGTCAATTTTTACACTCAATCAATTTATCATTCATTTAATCATTTCCCTATAAATTCCTCCCAATTCCCCACCATTCTCAACTCTTCTGCTTGCGGCTTTTTTCTTTTCATCCAAAAAATAAAAAATACCATGTCTGAAGAATTTGAAGAATCCGAAGTTATGTTCGAAGAAAACGAAGTTGAAGATGAAGATAGAAACAATTTTGAGCTGAATTCCAGGGGATCGAGAAATAAGGGGAAAAAGGTGAAGACGAGTACGATTAAGTCGATGCCGGTGAGTATACCGGAAAATGAGCGGTGGCTGAGGTTCGTGGAGGACGGCGGCGACGACGGAGGAGAAATGGTGCCGCCGCACGTGATCGTGGGGAGGCGCGTGGCCGGAAAAATGATGGCGTTTTCGGTTTTGTACTGGAATTGGGCGGACTCTGAAAGGGAGGGATTTGAGTGAGGTTAGAAACTCGGTTCTCAGGATGACCGGTTTTCTTGAGACGTAGTAATTCATTTTTTTATTTTTTTTTGATTTTTTTTAATTTCCAATGTGAATTAATAATAATTAACGGGAAATTAGTTCATTTTTAATTGTTTTGGATTTTTTGATGTTTTGGTGGTGTAATCAGAATAATACTTACTCCTCATTGGTTGTAAAAGAAATCGAAAATGAAAAAAAAAAAAAAAAAAAAAAAAAAAAGAAGTTCTATTTAATTATTTTATTTATTTATTTGAAAATTATTTGTCCCTCAAAAATTGTTGGCAGTATCCAAACACACACACAAGCTGGGTTTAAAATGGGTTGTACAGATTTATATTTAATTTGGATTCGAGATCAGTAAAATTATAAATACAAGATATTACTACAAATTATACTGTATCTTGAGCTCGTCTGTGGACAGTAAATATGGTGGGGTAAAACTTGCTAGAGAGACTTTAAAATAGACACCCACAAGAAAAAAAATAAAAAAGAACAGTATTATTATTATTATTATTATTATTATTATTATTATTATTACTACTTATATCTTCTTGAAATTAATCAACAATTAAATGTTGGACGGTATATTTCTAGCCTTATCCAATGTGATGTGTCACTTGCAAAATACTATGCGTAAAAATCAGATTATTAATTAAAAAAAAAATTGATCCCTATGTCTAATTATATCATACTCACAATGATTGTGATTTAAAATTTTAATATAAAACTAATGACTGATTACAATATTAGATGTAGGGATATTTAATATATTCTTTATTTCCATCACTAATTTTAAAGATATATTAAATCATTAAGTACTAAAAATAATAAATAAGCTTAATTGATGTGTTGAGTTTCAAAACAACACTTACTTTATGACAAGAAAATGAGCCAAAACTACAATTATTTCGGGGACTATTGGAGTTGATAAATACTTAAACAACCAAGTTACAATACTAAACTTTATTTAATTAATTAAAATTAAAAGTGAAACAAGACTAATGTGGGTATTACTCTATTACCTTCACAAGTTTAAGATATTGTAGATTCTCAAAGTCTAATTAAATCGTGTTTCCAATACAAGTTGACTACATTAAATTTGTCGTTTGTTTATGAATGCAAGGAATCAAGAATTTATCTATATCCAGAAATATTGTTTTGCCTTTTTTTTTCAGTTTATTTATAAATTGGTTTGTGTTGTGAGTACATAATATGAAGTACATACAAAAGAATTAATGAATTGTGATCTTATAACATAAGAGCCACAAAATTCAGTTCAAATCTTTAAAATTGACTATTTATTTCTGCAAGAAACTGAGTCATAAACTTAATATTTTTAATTTTACTCAACTATTTATCCATTTTAAAATAATTTAAAGTATTTGAGCTAGCTGAGGTAAGACATCCCGAGCCCATAAACTTCCAAATCAAGAAAGAAAAAGGAGATAACAAAGAATTTTAAATAAATGGTCAACTTAGCAATAACTAAATTTGGTTGATAAATTTTGATGACTAATCATATCTCAATAGAAAGAATTCTAATGACGTATCTTCAAAATTGACACATATGTGGCGCGTTGCTGGTTGTTAGGGGGTTGAAAATGGAGCTGGTCACAATTTTTTTTATTTTTTTTTTAAGTTCTAGAGAAAAATAACAATTCTTTATTTACTGTCACAACCTCATATACTATTACACAAGGAATTACAAAAACCATTAATAAATACGTCATACTTAGTAACTGAATTTACGAGGCATGCAACCAAAATAAAATATAAATAAAAAAATAAAAATGGGTTAGAGGGGTTTGTCTTATTAAACAGGTGTCACTTCAAGAAATTAATCATAACAGCGATGTAGAACCACGAAAACTGGCGTATACTCATTAATAATCATTTCTTAAATTAGTATGTGACACCATCTACTTTCTGTTAGGATGCCGATTATGACATTTTCATACCCATAATCTAAATAATACAAACCTAAAAATCACTGAAACATAAAAAAAATATTGAGAAGAAAATTATCACAAAAAAAAAAATCTTTTTTTTATTTGATAAGCATCAATAAATTTTCATAAAAATTACCATGTGAGAATTATGTCAATGAATACATGAAACAGTACATTTTACACATTGAACACAAAAAATCAACTCATCAAAATTCTGAGTACCACTTTCCACTAATAATTTGAGCCTCATTAAAAAGAAAAAAAAGGGAACCGCTCAAATTTTACTTTTACGGAATCTTGGGTTCGTCGTCGGTTTGGTCGGTACGTAAGAAAATTTCCTCAGATCCACGTCGAGCGTCGAGCTTCATCAAAAAAAAAAAAGAGAGATTAAAAATGTGGTAATGACAGTAATTTTTGTCAAAGGCAAAGGAACTTGTATGCTTCGCACATTTGTACCTTTTCATGCAAATGTTGTTCTTTATGTCTTTCAAAGGGGCACGAAGACCACTTGCACGAGATCCAGACGAGCTGTATTGGAATGATGACATCGCCGACACAAATTTCTCCATCGATCTCTCTGATATATCTGAATAACGCCCCAAATGACTAATATTGCTGGCCAACTTTTCTTCTTCTAAGTCAGAAGTGCACGAACCTGAAATATCCGAAACACTAATTTCATAAAGTGCATGAAATTTGATCAACTTAAATATCTGAAAAAAAATTCAAGAACATTTTTTTACGCGCTATTTTAAAAGGTAAAATGATGTACCTGATGACCATTTGGTGTCATTTGCATGTTCCTGAGGAAATAAAACCATATTTAGAGTAATCTTTTATTTTATTTTTAAATACTGATTAAAAAACTAGGAAGAAAAAACACTTACATTTGGGCTGTCGGTTTGAGCAATCTTTCTTTTCTTTGTCGTGCAATCTAATGAATTATGATTATTCTTATCTACATAAATTTCTTCAAAATAAGAACTCCTCACTCTGTTTATTCTGTTATCGGCGGTCTGGGCAGAATATTCCGATTTACCCTTTTGTCCTTCACAATTATCATTTTCCGTATTTTTTTCCTGAAAATAAGGACTCCTTACGTCGACTCTTTTCTCCTCGTTCCTGCATGTTCCCTCGTCCAATTCGTTATCATCAGTCTTGCTTTCCTTTCCATTTTCGTCCCTGGGCTTCTTCGTAAAATACGAACTTCTCACGACTACATTTTTATTTCCTGAAGCTGGCTTTCCCGTTTCTTGATCCGATTCAAGATCTTTGTGCAGTGATATACACGGTTTACATACCGAGTTTTGCCGAATGTTAAATGTACTCGTTTCTATTACTCTGTCGGTTTTACCATGATCTTGTACCTCTGTAAATTTCAAATCATCATTTTTGGCACTGTGTTTTGCCTAAACATGGACAAAATAAAATAATAATAAATTAATAAATATAAACATAGTAAATTTAAATAATTAAATTTCTAAAAAAAAAACACTCACAACTGACCTCGTGTACGTAAAGGCTGGAATTTCCATTGCTTTCATTTGGATGATTAGGTGTAATACGAGGGGCCCTAAATTTCCTCTTTGCCTCAAGAGAAGCAAAACCTTGATACGTCAAGGGAAAACAACAACAACAAAAACAATAATAATAATAATAATAACAACAACAACAACAATAATAATAATAATAATAATAATAATAAATGATATGAAATATATTTGGATACAGAAATAGTTAGTAAGGAGGTTTTTCTGAGCAGGCAAGTCGAGCTTTTTCCTTTCACCATCAGGCTTGAAATTCTTGAGCTGGTAAGTTCCATTAATCACTTTCTCGGTAGCATCCGATTCTCCCTAATTGCCAAACAAGAAAAGATAATTAAAAAAATAAACGAGCTCCATTCGCAGATGCCATTCATACATATATATATAAAAAAATTAAACTACCTGGATTGGCAATTTAGTAAACGGGTCAAGATCCCCTCGTGCTATACCTTGAGCTACATGCTGGGTCAACGATGTGATGATGCTAGTTAAGGAATGTACTTCCAATAAAGCACAAAGTACTTACATGTGTTGCTATAGGAATTATGATAATCTATACAGTAAAAGGATATGGGCCTAAGAAGTCTAAATCTTCGCCGATAATACCCTCCGGTTCGGATAGATGCACAATCTCCTCGCTAACGGGATCATAAACTCGCTGATGCCTAAAAGTCAAAATTGCTTTCCTGAACGATTCTTCATAAAGAGGACTTACTTCAATGTTACTGTACTTTAAGTGCTTAATTACCTGCATCAACATACGCAAAAATCAATTTTCCAATGCAAATACTAAAAAAAAACACTTCACCAAATAATATATGTTAAATAAACTAAAAACTTTACATTCTGGTGGTTTTTAAATTTCTTAATCAGAGCATGGGCTTTCTTCAGGCCCATCCCCGGCAGAGACTGCAAATAGTCGCATCCACTTAAGATGCACATCTCAAGCAACATCATCTGATTGAATCCCACTAAATTGAGTTCCTTGTTGTATTGTAGCATCTCATTCTTAAACTCAACACCTTGTCCGAATTTATCCATCTTGTAGATGATCTGTGAGTCATAGAGATTTGAGTAAGTATATGAAAATAAGAAAACTGTAAAAATTACTATAAGACTCACTCTGGGACAGCCAAATGCAATTAAGTCTGAGTCTTCTGTAATCACCGCATCGACACGTTTGCCGAGGGCTAGAAATGTCATTTGTGCATCAGCCTCGTAAGGAGCCACGACATAAGACACATTTTCCTTTCTTAAGACCTGCCACAGGAATTCAAAAGATCCCCACAATTATATATATAAGAAAATGATATTTTCTCACCCCAAATCTTTTTTGGTCCAAACTGAGTGTTTTTGAGTTAGTTTTAAAAAAATAATAACATTTTTCACTTATTTTCACTTTCTCCCCCATCAATCACTTCAATTCATTTAAAAAAAATAAAATAAAATAGCAAATCACTAATCAATATTACACAGCTTTTATAATCTTTGCTATTCACCCAATCAGATATTTTTCAACTACCAATCATATTCAATAATTATTTTACTAATTCTATATAATCAAATCAAAATTCATCATTACATTTTCTCTCATAACCATTCACACTTTCTAAATTCATCTTTCTCATTTCAAATAAATTTTTTATCTCTATTCTCCCACAAAAAGAAAAGTCCCAAAATGAAGAGGTATCCAATCGCACCCTTCAAAATATTTTGACAAAAAAACAACAATGATCTATTAAACCTGGATAAGGTCATAGGCAACTGAAGGAGATATATCAACAGCCTTCTGATAGCATTCATAAGCCGCACTTCGATTCCCATTTGCCTCATGCTCCAAAGCTCGAGAAAGGTTATCATTCCTAGACCTGCAAAGTAAAATATACTTGATAAATAGTGATCAAAGAAAGAAAAATCATCAATTAGAGGTTAGTAGAAAACACGGGCATTTCTTGATACGACATTCAATCAATTTGAATTATGAAAAACGAGTATTAAACAAAACTATACCTTGCTCGTTTGATCTCTTGATCGCCTTTCATCGGTAGAGGGCCTCCATCGAAAACAAGAACGGGTTTAACGCCATAATGACGAAGCATATTCACTCTATTCATGCAGTAGTCAATGTGCCTTGACAAAAGGGAAAAAAAATTCCATTAATTTTTTTCTTTCTTTCTTTTCAGCTAACTGTGTCAAAATGGATTAAAAAGTAGTTATCTTTTCTATCAATTGCGAGGAATGCCATTTACAGTTATCAAATTACTGACGAAAAATGGAAGGAAATAAAATAATCCATCTACAAGCTATTTATCAAGTTGAAAAAATGAGATGGATCCCACTCACTAAAGCAAAAACCCAATAATAAACCAGCATTTTCAGGATTTTTACAAGACACTACAAGTCCAAATTTCCTTCCTCGTGATATAAGGAATCCAGTGCAATATTGAATTTAAAAAAAAAAAAAAAAAAAAAAAAGACAGAAACCCATTTTCTCCCATTGAAAAAATAAAATAAAATAGGTCGTTAATTGACTCCAGAAAGATATGGAAAATCTCGCACATTGATCGAGTACATAAAAGTAAAATTTAAATAAAAAATAAAATTAAAAACATGTACAAGCTATAATTTTATCACAAATTTAAAAATGGAGATACCCCTGAGGCCTCAACCACTAAACCAAAAACCCAGTAATAAAGCAGCACTTCCAAGATTGTCTAAGATTTAAAAAAAAAAAAAAAAGGGGAACCGACAGAAACCCATTTCCCCCATTGAGAATTAAAACCTTCGTCGTCAATTGACTCCAAAAAGATGGGAAAACACGCACATTGATCAAATACATATATAATGATACAGAGAAAAGGCAGATTTGGGGAATACTTGGAAGTGGGTTGGCCTTTGCAGAGATCAGTGCTGCAAGAAAGAGGCGCCTTTGTGGCAGCCAAGAATATGTATCGACGGCAACAAAACAACCCTCCAATTCCTTAATGTGAATCGGATTCATTATCGATTTCAATAGGGGCAACAGCCCTTGTATACCCATTTTCAAGAAATCAAGAAATTTGAGTATGAGATATGTTCTTGACGATGGCGGATTACTGGGAAATTGAAATGGGCCTGTTGAGCTAGGACAAACCCTAATCTTGGATTTTACGTTGGGGGCCTAATCTGGGAATATTGAAAGGGGGTTTTAGAAACCCCATTTTAGAGAGAGAGAGAAGAGGGAAAGGGAGAGACTTTGGGGAAAAGGCGGGAAGACGTTGAAATTATTATGGAAATGGATGCTGGTAAAATCATGTTTCTTTCGGGGAGAATTTGGGAATCACATGAAATGATAAACGGATCTTTGTTACGGGTCTTACGGCAATTAAAATCTTGGGCTTTCGTATAACAATTGGCTCTCTGGGCCTCCAGATTGGGCTAGCCAGCTAATACGGTCCAGGCACTAAGGTGAATTTTTCTTCTTTTTCTTTCTTTCAAGTAATTTATAAGAAAATGAGACTTGGGAATTTGATTCAGCCCAGTAGTAAATGACACTTTTTCTGAGCAAGCAGATCCAAGTTCAATTCCCATCGAGTGTTAGAACAGATATTTTATTTGTTTGTAGTGAAAGACTATAAAAAAAAAAAAAATAAGAATTGATTATAATAATTTGGTATAAATATCACCGGACATCTCTCTTTTTCCTAAAGGAAGAAATTCATTAAATCAACCGGCATGAGAAGTTACAAATGCAATGATGATAAGAAGATCGACGGCATACAATACGTCTTATTTCCCTGCACAACATGGTCCAAAGCCCATTTAGCAATTTCGTGGACAATTATATTTTCGGGGACTTTTATGATACTTCTAATTCTATTAACCAATAAATTTATTTAAAAGTATTTTTATTTATTAATATAGTTGATATGTCAAAAATAATTAGATTACCATGCATGGGTATAGTAGAGTGAATGTATTGTAGAATTTTCCTGTATTTTTATCCCTAATTGTATGACTATATTTTCCACAATCAAGGGTTACGAGCAGAAATGACAGACATTAAGGCACCAGCATGGTGGCAAGGTGCTTGATCATTCATAATCATGATGATATTAAGACAATCAGTGAACGCTTCTTGAATCATGAAACCCAGCTCAAGTTGGTTTGAGAATTTAATAAATATATTTATGAGCTCAAGTTGGATAGATAATATTATTTCAAATTTCATTAAGTGGTCATCTCACTTGGTTTTTAGATGAATCTGATCGATGATTGCGTATACCATAAGTTCTGTAGGAGCAAATACATATTTCTAGTTTTGTATGTCGATAACATTTTGCTTGCCAGCAATGATATATGTTTATTGCATGACACCAAGAGATTTACAGTTAAGGATTTTGAGATGAAGGATCTTGGTGACGCCTCTTTTGTGTTAGGAATAGAAATACACTGAGATCGTTCCCGGTGTACTTTGAGATTATCATAAAAGAGCTATATTGGAAAAGGTTCTTAAAATGTATGACATGCAGGACTATAAATCAGAAGATAGCCCTGTGATTAGGGGGGACAAATTTAGTCTCGAACAGAATACCAATAATAAATTGGAGGAAAAAAAATGCAAAAGACTCCTTATGCTTCAGCAGTACGGAGTCTGATGTATGCTCAGGTATGTGCGCGTCTGGATAATGCGTTCATTTTTTGGGATGCTGGACAAATATTTGAGCAAGCTAGGACTAGATCATTGGAAGGCAGCCAAACGGGTCTTAAGGTACTTGCAAAGAACAAAAGATTACATGCATATCAGAGGTCAAATCGGACTGAGATCATTAGATATTTTGACTCCAATCATCCTGGATGCTAACATAGTATGAATTCTATGCTAGGCTATGTGTTCATGCTTGCTGGGGGTGCTATATCTTGGATGAGTGCTAAGCAATCTATTATAGCCTCCTCTACCATGGTAGCAAAAATTATATTATGTTATGAGACATCTAACCACGTAGATTGGCTCTGAAATTTTGTCATGGGGCTCAGGGGCGTAGCCAGGAATTTTTTTCGTCCCGAGCTGCTTGAATATAAATATTTTAGTAGGTCTTTTTCTATTAGTTGTACGAATTTTTTTTGTTATACCGTTATATTACTTGATCAAAAATACATATTTTTACGGTGAAACGTCATAATTAACATAAATATACATGTTCGAAAAGTATGACATTTAACCTTTAAAATATGCATTTTTGTTTAAAAAACATGAATGTCTAATGGAAACCTTCCGTATGCTTAGTATACAACAATTCTAGCATATGTTTGTGTGTGTTTAAATTAAAATATAATAAATTACAGTAATTAATTAAAAAAAATAGATATATATTATGTGTTATATTAACTATGACAGTCATAAACACTTAAAAAAATGGCAAGTACTTTATGCGACTCGAAAAATATTTTGAGGTTGTGACGTAAAATTTAACAGCAGATTAGACAAATTAACTCACATCCAACAACTCTAAAAAAAATACGTATAAAATATTCTATATTAATTACAAATATTAATGATTCGGATAAGAAATAAAGTATTAAATTTGCGTTTTGAAAGTAGATGTGTCGTGAATTTTTTTAATAAAATAAATCACATTAATTATTGATTTAGTATCAATAAATTATCGTTTAATGTAAAAAGTTCTCCTATATAATCAACTATCACTAATATAATTTATGGATTTTGGACTAAAATAATTGAAATATAATTAGACTATAATAAATTTAACATGGGCTATTGTCTATTTTTCTTCAAAATATAAATAAAATAAAAGTAAAATAAGTAATTGAACATGGGCTGGAGCCTCCCCAACCCTTGGGGTGGCTCCGCCCCTGATGGGGCTGCGCATAATAGATGATATTGAAAAGCCACTTAAGTTATTTTGTGACAATAAATCGACAATCTTGTATTCCAATAACAATAGGAGCTCAACGAAGTCTATGAATATGGACATCAAGTTTCTAGTTGTTAAAAAGAGAATTCAAAGTAAACATTTGTCTATTGAACATATCAGTACAAATTTTATGTTTTCGAATCTGCTTACAAAGGGATTGCTACCAAAAACATTTCATGAGCATAAATATAGTATGGGTGTCAAACTTTTTGAAGATATTTAATTTTAGTGGGAGTTGTTTATTATAATGTTCTATTTTATAAACAACTTTCTTTTTCAGTTACTTCGATTTAAGGATATCTTGAGTTTATTTTCTGTAGAAATCAAAGCTATTTGGTTGATCTCGCTAAGGTTTTAAGGTGGACTAGTTGGAAATAAGCATGTTACGATCACAATAGATGAAATTTCCATACTACACATCCACATCATGACCCATGTCATTCAGTTGTGTTAACATATGTGACCATTGATGGGTCGAGTTATGGTAAATACAATAAAGGCCGCTTTGATCCTATGTTGACGGCTGATGAACTGGATTGGATATAAATACATTTTGGTTATGACAACAAAGTTGAGCTTGTACGGTTATATTTTGCAATGTATAATTATAAGGTTACACATATAGCCCAAGCGGGAGATTGTTTGATCCTTAATCCAACATACATTGCGCTTATATGTGAAATAATTATATGTCGTGAACTGTCAAATAAAGAAGCTCGGTTAAAAGTGATCAAATAAACTTTAAGGTATTGAGTTTTACTGTATCTAATAAGATGTGGGCTTTTGATGTGTAAATACTTAATGAGTTATATATTTTAATGATGTGCTAAATTAGGTATACCCAATATGACTCAAGTATATAAGGATTATGGTCCTTAAGTCATGTGTATCACTATCATTTACTCTATTTTGCATCTCATCGCCAGAAGAGAGCGTACAGAGAAATTTAAAGTGTTCTCTGAAAGGATTGAATATGTGTTGCCCCTAGAAGGCCAAACCCCAAATTCAATCGCTCATGGATTCGGGCACTCTTTCGTAAACTAACTTATGATTCTTAATGATTCTTTATAATAGTTTCTCGATTATAACGATGGCTATTGCTAAGATTATTGTCTAACATGTTACACTTAGGGGTTAGAGAAACCAAAAATATGATTAACACTTTTCAAAATTTTCCCATGCTTAATGAAAGATTGAATTGCAGCACACAAATCACATTTTTAACAACCTCCCATAAATTTAAAGAATATTGTCCGGTCGGGGGCTTTGTTTGGATTAATTTCAAATAAAGCTTGTATAATTTCAATCACAAAATGGAATTCTTTTTCCTTTATTGCATTGTATAAACGTGGAAAGATTTAGTATTTTTGTCTCATTCATTTCCAAGAATAAAACTAGTATAATTTGGAAGACAAAATAAAACTTATCAAGATTGAAATGATGATTTTACCCTTAAGAACCATACGTTGGGATATGCGTGGCTAATTTTCGATGAGTTTGTAGATGGGATAGAAAACGAGGGGGTAAATTGTAGAAGTTGTGAACATTAAAAGGTGAGTTGTCAATTTTTAAAATTTAAAGGGTAAATGTAAAATCTCGCGATAATTTAGGAGACCGGAAAAAAAAAGTCTCATTTTCACTTAAAAACATATTAAAAAACTCACATCATAGATATTTATTTATGTTTTTTAAACTTATCTTATCGAATTGCTTTCATATAAACACATCACACTCCCATACATGATCTCTGACCACCTCCAAAAAATAAAACAAACTATACCACTTATATTAAACTTTCGTGATAAGTGTTGGAAAATATTGAAGAAGATTATTATTATTATTGTTAAACCTTTTATCCAAATAGTATTTGGATTAATCAAAACTTGTAACTCATAATCTAGTGGAGGTGGTGGTGGAGTGTAACACCCAAATTCAATATGTATTGAATTATGTAACACCCTATCATTGGAAGGTTATATACTTGGTTGTATAAAAAGTCAAAAGTAACAATCACCACAGATAATGTTGTAAATTTTATTTAATCAATTTAATGGTACGGCGAAAATTCGTGTTAACGAATTATATAGGCTCGATCTACGTGTCGTGTAGATAATCGTAGTATTTTGAATTTCTCAAATCCAATTATTGGTGAGTGAGAAATGATGTTTGGAAGTTGAACGGTTGCTTAAGTGCATTATTGTCTATCCCACATTGAAAGTTAATCAATGTGAAAGTGAGTTTAAAAATGATTATATTTCATTAGTGGACATCAAGTGGGCCAGGTGTTGTGGACTTTGTGCGAACAAAGCTCACGCGGGCTCTTGGACTTGGGTTCGCCCGTCCGCCTTAGGCGGAGCCGAGCCCGGTCCCGGACCTTGGTCCTGGGCCTGGGACTTGGGTCTTGGGCATTTGGTCCATATGGGGGTCCTGGTTTAACCCAAACTTCCTTTTTAGTTGCGTACACGCACCTGAGAATCTTTTGAACTCCTGACCGTTACGAAAAATGGCTAGCACATTACTTATCACCTGACCGTTCAGGTACGTTTCCAAAATGTACGAACTCAACATGCAATGCATGTGCACACTAAACCTGTCCAGGTTCATGCTGCGAGATGCTGCCTGTTTGAATGACTTAATGATACCTTTAAGGACGTCATTAAGCTTGTTGTAACCTCCCGCTGGAAACCCTATATAAGGGTGAGGACTCCTTCACTTTTCACACCTGAAATCATACGAACATCTGAACTTTCAGCATACAGCATACATATCTTTCTGCATTTTTTCTTTACGTAGTTCAGTCCATACTCTTCGAGTTCGCCGGAGCTCTAGTATTTACGGTGTTGTAATACCAGAGATGAAGTCGTTTTATCTTTGGGGACGAATTGCCAAAACCGAATGGCACTACCGGGGCAATTTTGTATTGCGGACAGAGTTCTACTCGACTCGACTTGATTTCTCTTTCTGTTTTACCTTTTCCAGTTTTGATTAATATTACATATATACTATACAATCTCTGTTTGTGCTCACTGTATTTCCAACCGATAATAAAATAAACACCCACACTTCCACACATTTTGCATAATAATAAACAATGCATATTGATAAAAAATTCACTGGACTCTTGCATTTTTTGTGATAAAATTCAGGCATTATTATCAATTTGTCGGAGACGAAACGTAATCCGATTTACCCATCTTATTTTGAAAAACAAACATTCAGAATAAGGGACAAATTTATTTTGAAGAAAACTTATTGAACGCGTGATTCGAATTTTGTATATAAGCTTTCGATTTTGATTTTTATATTATAAAAAAATCAACAATTTGTATTAGAAAATATACCTATTTAATTATTATTTTATTTCGTGAATAAGTTCATATCATAAAATTATATACATGTCAAGATCATTAAACGTGTGTACCTGCACGTTTGTTTGGGCTAGGCTATAAACAATGGTGTGAACGCAATTTATACTCATCAGACATCAAAAAGATTCCTACACATAATGTCTTATTCGACAATATTTCCCATCCGGACGAGAAACGATAATGAGAGATTTATTGTAAATTTGTATCCTAATAGATTCTCAATTCACATCATGCTCGAATTAACGGAGATTTTTTTTTTTTTTTAATATTTATGAACACAAAAACTCGCTACATATACTTCTAATCGAAATGTAATATTTTTTTAGTCGGGTATAAAAGTATTATATTTATACAAATATATTAATTATTATATATAAATATAAAGTTTATAATCGAAAATATTATGTTTCAAAAACAAATTACTCTCTTCCAAGACCTATCGTGTTCTTAATCATAAAATCAAGTTGAGTCACGTGCTCAGAGTTTGGAGAATTTCTTTTAAATAGTTTAGTAACGACATCTACAAATCCAAGTGGATTAATAAAAATAAGTGTCAATTATCACTAATAATAATAATAAAATGTGCACATTTGCATAATTATAGCCCAATCATTACGACTCACAACCATTTCCCCAGCTTGAATCTCTCAGATAAAGATGTTAGGATCGACCGGCTCATCCTCGGAATCCGAAAAGGGAGAATATATGCATAACTCCCTGAAACCTCACTTTTGGTCGATTTATCTTTCAACTTTGATTTTAACATTTTGCTCAGTTTGTTTATGATCTTCGACTTTAACCATTTTGTCTCGTGAACTTATTTTAAAAAAACACAAACACACACACATACACACACATACATATATATGCATATTAGTTGTAATGGCGTATCGAGTAATATTTAAAAGATTAAAAGAGTGAGACTTTCTTATCAATATGGTAGACGTTGAAAGAATGAACAATATTTAAATGAACATATTATCGAGAAACTCCTCACTAACAATATTTAAATAAACATATTATCGAGAACTCCTCACTACGAGACCCATAGTGTAAAGACAACTCAATTTATAACTATACGATTATAAAATTGGTTATATATTTTTCTATTCTTCAATTAACTTCACCTCTATTTTAAGTTGTCGTCGTTCGCCAAAAAATTATCGATCTGGAAAATGTGTGAATATAACATGTTGTGACAATAACAAAAAGGATCAAGAAGATATTTTACATACTACTTTGTCCGTGTCAACAAATAATTCCCTCGACTTTTTTAGAACATTTTCGAGTCAAATAGCAATGATTCGAAGCACTTCTATTTACGCTATTTCAGGAACCCAAAGACCCAATATATGGATATGTAAAGTACAGGATTTCCAATCCTACCAGGAAAGAGAGGGAAACGGATACTTCTTTAGTTGTTCTATCTAACTGCATCAAACTCTTACCGTTTAATATATTACATCCTACTTATTTCACACCACCTTAAAATGTCAGACTGAGAGCTCAAATGAAGTGCCCCAAGTCCATAAGTGAAGCTCAAGTATCGATAGTACTCACAACTGCGATTTTACGAAAAAATTCTTTACAGGCGAGAACAAATATTTTTTTGTTCGACACGAAGAATAGGAAAAACCACCTTATCATCATTATAAAAAATGCAAATATGTGCAAGTTCATTGAGTTATGATTATGTGTGTTAATTTTCAATTTTACACATGACTTTCACAAAGGAGAAGAAAAAAAGTTTTCGATGACATTTTTTCGGAGGCCAACCACATATATATTTTAGTAGGAAAAAGTAATTGATAAATATTGTTTATTTTCCTTTCTCTTTAAGAAAAAGTTGTAAATTATCATACAAAACTCTGTGAAACCTCGCAAGCACTTTTGACAATGATATACATAAACTATTAATTTGACCTAAACGATTGAGATGATTATATGAGAATTAGCCTGAATATATATGTAATAAATTGTATTTTTTCCTAAAATAAATTATAAATTTCTACCAAATTTGATAAGCGCGTGCAACAATTATAGTTATAGTATAAAATGCTCCTTTTGGGGGGAGCAAAAGAAGAAAATATAAATAATTGATTATGAAACCTGATAAATCAAATCATAAATAATTGATGCAGAAATAGCATATCACAAAGGAATATAAATTGCATTTGCTTGCTCTGGGCTGGATAACGCAATCCGTTGACCAATAGAATGTACTTTTATATATATTACATATAAACATGACGTGTCTCTCTGACAGAGTGTCTCTCTTATCTAAATACACCATCCAGCTGGCAACCACAAAGAAACGTCCGTTCTAATCATCTTAAAAATTATTGAATTTATTTATTTTTTATGTATTTCCTACTCCACCTCGTATAATAAATAAATGGTAAAAGGTGTCAATATAATATGATCTTCAACCTCAGTTTACTCCCTTCGAAATTGTAATAATATCACCCTCTACTATTTACTTATAAATCGTTTTAATTTTATTAATACCACATTAAATTGATCTTTCTCCAATAAATCAGTGGACCATTGTCACTCATATATATTTATCACATCATGGTTACAGAACAATTAAACCTATGGCCCATGGTTACTCATTCTCACATGCCACAAATATACGGACGTTATAATCACTAGGATTCTATTGTCGCATCAAATTATGGCCATGGCCAAGCCAAATTTTGAAATTGTTTGGATGGTATTGCTTCGATGTCCCATCACCCATTTTTCTAGTTTTAAATTGTAGACAAATTTCCCACGTTTTTTCTCTATCAAAAATCTCTCGGTTAATTGTTTTGTTACTGAATTTTAATTTTATCGATCAATAAATAATATTATTTATTATCTATTATTGATAAATCACCAATTATTTAGCAATTAAGAATACTATTGTCATTTTACCGACTACAATGCCAAAGGGAGTGACGATGCATACGCAAAAAGGAAGAAACTCATAAAATGGTAGAAGCAAATAGTTTTCAGTTTTTCTTATATTCACTGTTTCTATCGATAAATTGATTTTTTTTTCTTGTATTCACACTCCCATAAACTTAAGTACAATTTTTTTTATGATCTGAATGCTGCATAAATTTATCATATATATCAATAATTAAACAAAATATACTATTAGTTGTGAAATAAGGAGAAGTATGAGAGAAAATATGGAGTAATCTTGTGGTTCTTTATATTATGTACATATGTATTCATTGGGCGCATCATTTTTTGCTCAAAGGTGATAAAGTTACGAATTTTTATTTTGTCACGATGTGGTATCTATTGCAATAGTGGATATTCTTGAATCTCAATAAATATTTTTTAAATTTACTAGAATATTGTGCATCTTTTATACTAAATTTAGTATTATTTAGTAAAATAATATAATTTTTTCTAAAATTTTTAATAATTTTTGACGCGCCTAATATAATAATAACATTTTCTCTACTGATGATAGTTTTGAAAAAATATTTCTTTTATTGCTGATTGGTATGAATAGTTGCACAGTCAACTAGATAAATATCACATGATTTTATTTTTCTTAATTCTTTAAAAATTTGGAGAAATAAATAAATAAATTTTAAAATTAAAAATATTTATGATAAAATAGCTCACACGGGAGAAATAAGGAGAAGAAAAAAATAAATGGAATTTAGAGATATAATAAGTCATGTTCTAGTATATAATTACAACACTACTATTGTTTTTTTGGTACTATCGCTCATATTTAATTCGTATTTATCAGTTTGCCTGTTATTTTGGTCAAACAAGTTTAGTAATGATTATTTATGTGATTAATTAACGTTTAATTAAGTACACGTGGAATTTTAATACAATAATATCAAGTCGCCGCCCCGTCAAGATTGGCCCCCCTCTCATCTGGCACCAGTTATTAATATTTCAAAAATGAATAAAGAACGGCTGAAAATTGAAAATAATTAGGCTGACACTCGAGAGGGAGATTAAAAGCTGATGAATTATTGTTAATCATCAGGAAAAATAAATAAATTAATTTCTGTGTTGCTAAACAAGATTAAAGAGATTTGAAGCCATGTCTGAAGGTGGTTTGTTTTCAACTTATTCAATTTGCAGTGACGCAGCTGGAGTTGCAGGTTAATTCTTGAATTCAATTCTCTGTCTTTTTTTTTTTTTTTCAAATATTTAATTTTTATTTTGTTGTGTTTTGCTTTATGGGTTTCCTTGTTTGAGTTGCTGCTGAAAAATATGGGCTTTGACTATGGTGGATCTGCATTTTGCTTTATTTAGTAAATGGGAATGATGAAGAATTATTTGATAAACCCATTTATTTAATTACCAGCACAATGCATTTCTAGTTCTTGGGGTTTTGAATTTGATTAGTTAAGAACCGTAAATTGATTTATTTTAATATTATTTTTGTTTTTGAAATTGAGAAATGATTAAGTGGAGCACAAATTCTTGGCATAATAAAGCTCAACCTTTTTGGTTGAAAGTAAAATCAAATCAAATAATAAATAAAATTCAACGCTGTGCGACAATCTTTAAGAAAGTTCTTAAATTGTTCATTTATTTAATGCTTAGCAACATATAATTCAAGGATAAGTGATTCAATTTAACATAATTGGGGTTAATACATTAACATGTACATTACCAAATTCTTCAAATCTCTAAAAAAACTGCGAAATTTGCAGGAAATCTTCTTGCATTCGTGTTGTTCGTGTCGCCCATGTAAGCGCCTAACATCTTTAAAAACCCCATAATAGCTGATTTTCTAATTTCTAAGTTAAATTTTATTAATTTATTCTCATCCAGACCGACATTTCGGAGAATTATCCGAGGCCGATCGACCGAGGAATTTTCAGGGTTGCCTTATATATATGCCCTCTTAAACTGCTTAATATGCCTTTGGTATGGCATGCCCGTTGTCTCGTCCGGCATAATCTTAATCGCCACCGTCAACTCGGTTGGAGCCATTTTCCAATTAATTTACATTATCATATTCATTATATACGCCGACAGAAAAAGAAAGGTAATTTTAAATTTTTTTTTTGAGTTGTTAATTACAAATTTGTTTATATTATACGAATTGCAATTTTATTTTATTTTGCAGTTGAAGATGCTGGGATTATTGGTGGCGGTTTTTTCTGTATTTGCCGTCATTGTTATCGTTAGCATTAGAGTATTCGAACCGCCCAATCGACAACTTTTCGTTGGATATTTGTCCGTTTTTTCTCTCATATCCATGTTTGCTTCTCCACTGTTCATCATTGTGAGTTCTCGATATATATACACACGAATAAGCCCAAATATTTAATTGAAGTATTTTTTCTTATGTTTCGAGCTTATAATTGTAAATGTGACTATGCAGAATATGGTAATCAGAACAAAAAGCGTCGAATACATGCCGTTTTATCTGTCGCTTGCAACATTCTTGATGAGCCTCTCGTTTTTTATATACGGGTTGTTCAAGGAGGACGCGTTTATTTCTGTAAGTTTCAGCTAAATTCATTTTTCTTCACATTAATTACGATTCCTTTTTTTTTTTAACCTGACGTATACTTTTACATGAAATCGGGTGCTATTTGTAATATATAAGAATTAACAAGGTCGTCTCATTATTTCATTTTTTCGTGTAAAATCAGGTTCCAAATGGGGTCGGCGCGATTCTTGGTATTATTCAGCTGGTTTTGTACTTCTGTTACAGCACAAGTTCTGTGGAAGTGTCTAGAAGGCCTTTGCTAGAGTCGAACGCGTAGTCGTTCATATACACGATGCACTCTGGCAGAAAAAGGGCGACGAGTCTAGAGAGCCTTCACATTTTTTCAATTCTTTTTTT
>BMAC01000239.1:366706-401618 GCA_014905375.1 Phtheirospermum japonicum
GAAGGAGGAAGATTGGACTGCTGACGAAGCAGCTGCTGCAAATTGGAACTCTAAATGCATCAACGCCTTGTGTGGCTATGTAGATGCAAGCTACTATCGTATCATCAAGAACTGTGAGTCGGCAAAGGATGCTTGGGACGCACTCCATTGGGAATGGCATCGCCCTCGCCATCCGTGACACGTGGCTTTTCCCATCCAACTAAGACGGTCTTCCAAACTCGTTCATCCATGCTCTTCAAGTGCCACCTCATTCTCTGTTTCCAGAGAGAATAATTCTCACCATTAAGGATTAAAGGCCTCGGGCTGCCTTGAGCATCCATAGCACCTAAAAAATAAGGATCAATACTTAAGAGATTAAGTAACCCGCTCTGATACCAATTGTTCAATTAGAAGGTCTATGGATATAAGAATAATTCTCAGATTTCACGATGTTGTTAATCAATGTTATCAACATCAGATTATCAACATCGATTAGAACAGAATATAAACGTGCAGCGGAAAATAAAAATAGAACACGATTAAACAAAATCAGTTCACAAGTAAATACTTGTGAACTTGGGTGTACAAACCCGTAAACTATATTACTTTCGATTCACGTTCAATACACAATTATAAAGTAATATATGAAAACTAAATATCAAGAAACTTGATACTAAATACTTGTTGCCGAAATAGCAAGATCTTCTCCGTTGGTTACGCAACTTCAAAGATCTTGTTTATCACGATCGTTGGCTCCAAGTAGCATGTCGTGTTCTTCCTTCCTTGAGCGTCTTCTTGCGTCGTGCGTCTTGCGTTCTTCTCCTCAAGAAATCCGTGCGCCAATCTCTAATAAAAACCGTGAATCAAGTGTAGGATTACTTGTGTCTTAAATAGACAACTAAGAATCCTAAACTTGGTAAAATCCTAAAAACAAATCCTAAACACAATCTAGGAATAATTAAAGTCTTGTGCATAAACTAGGAAACATAAAATTGTCCTAAATCTAGTTCCCTAATTTATTTTGTGCCCAAGAAAGGCAAATAACAAAATAGAAATTATTGCCAAGAATAAATTCCTCAACAATATCGATTCATGGAATCAGTTTCAAACAAAATAGATCAAAGCGATTTGGTGTCGCGGATCAATTTTCTGAAAAAATTTTTGTTCAGTCTGTTTCTAATAAACTATGAATCAAACGGATCTCCCTTTTTTTCTCCAACAAAATCTTGGCAATTTTCTTGATAATAAACAAACAATATGTTCTATTTTTTCCCTTTTCTTCAAAATTGGTTCAATAAACCATGATTCTTCTGATGTTTTTCAAAGTTATGTTTCGAGATTATAGTCAATCTCTGGTAATTCAATCTTTTATTTTCAATATACATATTTTTTGCCTCAGTTTTGATATAATTTTGATACATGTGTTCTTCAATAAATTAGTTCTATCAAGAATGCAGTAATTGCCAGGATTTATGAGCTCCTGACAAATGAGGCGAGATTCATTCATCGGAGTGAGAAAATGTTTCATATGACGCCTCAAATCGAGAGGGCCAGCGTTTGAGTAAGGAGAATTTGATTTTAGTGTTTTCTTGCGCAGTCATCTGTTTGGTAATTGAAGTGTAGTGTTACAAAGTTTTTATATGTGATTTTGCAATATGAGGTTTTATATACAACACCAAATTCTAGGGTTAGTTGGAGAAAAAAAAAGTGTTTTTATCGAATGGGACGACAAGTACCTATTTATTTTATAGTATACATCTTAAGGTGGATTAGTGGTGGTTTTTTCTTCAGAAATTAGTAAATTTCTTTTGATTCTTTTGTATGTTTCTTAATGTATTATAATTTGTTCTAATTAAGATGACCGTGTTGTGAGAAACTTTAAGCTTAATAACCAACACTACTTTTATAAGAAAATTATAATGTTTTAGAATCTACATTTAATTGTTTTTTGGTTGAAACATGAGCATGTAGAGGACGGTGGTATGTTTTTTGTGGTTAAAATTGATTAAAAGCAATATTAAAAGAATGTTTTTAACTACATATAATATTTTTTTCTTATATATAAGATTCTCTTTTGAACATTTATAATATTTTAGATTAACTTTCACCTTATTAGTTAGATATGAATGTGATTGTGTACACTAGAAATCCGATTTAAGTCTATAATCTAAATGTGTGTAGTGCAGAGTAGTCATTCACTATTCTCCCCCTTTCTGATTCGTATGAGAATTGAAATAATTTCTTTATTGATGAGAGCATTTTTAGAGCATTCGTATTGTGGCCGATAGCTAAACTCATAAGTTGATTCGCACGTGGCCTCAGATTAAATTGTTTGATGTTGAGTCGCTTGAAGTTCCTAGCGCCTAGAGCAATGATTTTGTGGTGCGCTGATAATTTTCAATTTATTATTCACGAAATATTTCGTTATAATTGCATTTCTGATTATTTTTTTCGTGGTTTGTTTTTAATTTCAACTAACTAATATGAATGAAGAGAATCTCATGTAGCAGAAGAGCTCAAGTAATTACTTTGATTATAAGGTCACATTATGTAAAATCATTTTTGCGGTTTTGTTATGTAGTATTGATTGTTCTATTTTTGCGATTTTATTTTTTAGAAAAATATATACTACTGATTGTTATATCAATGAGTGTTGGTGATATCCAAATTTCTTTGACTTTCACAATATACTTGTGAAAATATCCAGAAAAATATCGTTTGAATGAATCCCTATTGTGGTATTTATGAGTGTTGATGATATCCAGATATACTTTCAAATATTTATTTTCTATTTTCATTATATTTGATACCAGACATTGTTCATGGATTCTTGAAGTATGTTCAGTATGGGCTTTCATTTTGCTTATTTATTCTTTTTTTAGTTAAATAATTCCCCATCAATAATCATCCATTTGAAGATAGGCCCCTTTAAAATTAACTGTTATATATGAAAGCCAAGCAATTGCAGCCGAACGAGACACTTTAGAGCAACAGAACAATGTCCAGAAATTGCAAGAAGCTAAAGCTGCTGCAGGCAGATTCGAAGGGTTGGCTATTCTAAAGCGTCAAAAAGCCCAGATGCTCATGTTCGAATTCAATTGTGGTCTTGGCTCCTTCATTTTCAAGATAAATCTGAAATCGGATGACTAGTGAATGGTAAGTTTCGCGATTGGATTATTGATTATTAATTATTTTATGTATGAATTCGTGATCTAGAATTTCAGAAACCTGAGATTTAACTTGTGTGTTTTATAAAATAAACCAAAGAATTTCATTTTATTCAACAAATTCATTTAGTTATTCGGAAAAAAAATCCAGTTTTTTGCTTGAATTCAGTATGATTTGTTAGTGTCTAAAACCGAAATTTAGTATGATCTTTTCGGCTAAATCCATTTCTTTTATTATTCCACATTAATGCCTTTTTGGCTAAATGTAGTTGTTGTTTTCCTCAATTGTGTAGTTATTTGTATATCCATCAATTTGGATTAATTATCAATTTGGATCTATTTTGCCCGTTGTGAAAAATACTTCAAAACAATCAAAATAGATCCAAATCTATGTTTTCAGTGCTCTCTATCAAATCCGAAAGAATGTGTAATTTTTAATTCACCCATTATCAATTTTTTGCTGATGTATATAAATTTTTATGTAGATTTCAATTGTCTTATAATATATATATTCGAATTTCTAATCAATATTCAGCAATTCTCTTTGTGAATATATATTTTTGAATTTCTAATCAGTTTTTAGTGATTTTGTTTCGTATAATCATATTATTTTAATTATTTTATATTGTTAAGCACAAATCTGGTTTATCATTTTCTCATTATGATTCATGGAATCTATTTTTGAAAAGGTTAGATTGTATATATTCAACAGTTTTACGTCCTGTTTTCTTGATTTTTAATTGATGATGTATAATGATGATCCAACCACCTTTATATATATATATATATATATATATATATATTAATGCAATTTTGGGTTTCAACGTTTTTTCACAAGCGATTTTGAACCTTTTATATATATATATATATATATATATATATATATATATATATATATATATATATATATATATATATATTAATGCAATTTTGGGTTTCAACGTTTTTCACAAGCGATCTTGAACCTTTATTTTGACCTGTTTTGATGGTTGTTAATTCTGATATTGGGGATTAATAATTCTTTAATTAGTGGGCTCCTCTGTTTGTTTACTTAATCTGTTTTGTCACATTTAGCTGCAATGCATGCCAATTTTAAGCATTTTAAATAATTCATCAGAAAATAATTTAATGTTTTATTTTGATTTATTTATCACTTATTAATTTTTATTTTATTTTTATTTTTATTTATAGTGTTGGGTTCGTATTGTGTTATTTTGACGCCCTTGAATATACAAGTTGCTGTAATGCGGTGATTTAACAATTTTGAAACTATGTTTATCTAATAAGAATTTAATTTGAAAGTATAAATGCCATTTCAGTGGGTTTATCCATAATGTTTGGTTACAGAAAATGGGAGGAGTAGCAATCTATGACGATAAATGGGAGTATACATATCCTTCTAATGAAGATCGTACGGTCGTTTAAGTCGGACGAATCTATCGTTTTAGATGACGAGATTGATTTTGAGTTCATGGGAAATTCTTCGGGGCAACCTTATACAGTGCAAACAAACTTTTTTACCCAGGGATCTGGCAACCGAGAGCAGCAATTCCGCCTTTAGTTCTACCCTACTGCAGCATTCCACACTTGCACCATTCTTCGGGACTTGCTACAAATAATGTTAGCCATAATTAACTTTGATTCTCAGCCACATGCAAATGCCCATCGCAGGTGGAATCGTGTTTAGTTCTCTCGTGTGCATTGTTTTAAAAATCAAACCAAACTGGCCAGTCCAACCCATTCAGCCGGAATGGTGCTGACCCCATCTAATGACCAAAACTTCTTAACCACTAAATAGAAGACAAAAAATAAAAAGAGAATTTTTTTTTTACCTCCTGAACTATGACCATTTTGACAATTCGCCTCCTAAACTTTTTTTTCGTGCAACTTACCTACTAAACTATACGGATTTTGCACTTAACCTCCTAAACTCCCGTTTTTGGTGGAACTTTTGGTTAGAGCTCACTCATGTGACATGCACGCTTACATATAAGGGGTAAAACTGACTTTTCATCTCTTACTTATGACTCCTGCTCAAAACAATGGCACATGAGCACTCGTGTGACCTGTTAAGATAATGTTCACATTAATATATGTATACACGTAGGATTTGGAACCTACGTAGTGCTCACGTGCCATTATTTTGAGCGGGAGTCATAAGGAGGAGATGGAAAGTCAATTTTACCCCTTATATGTTAGCATACATGTCACACGAGTGAGATTCGACTAGAATTTTCACCAAGATGGGAGTTCAGGAGGTTAAGTGCAAAATTTGTACAGTTTAGGAGGTAATTTGCACGAAAAAAAAGTTTAGGAGGCAAAGTGTCAAAATGGCCATTGTTGAGGAGGTATTTTTTTTCTCAAATAAAAATATTACGTACTCCTCTGAATTTTATGTGAATGTCACATACAAGTGACATCATATATATATATGTATGTGTTTATACTTGGCATGACTTAATGCTATTAAAACAGAATACTAAACAGTAAACGGAATAGAGGATCTCTACATACCTTGAAATTGAGTGTTTCTTCATGCATGTAGATACATGATAGACAACATCCCTATTAGAGTCTTAAACAACTATGTTGCATTTGGAGTTCCATTCCCAACCAGCCAGCCGATGAAGATGTTCTCCAGCTTGTGGAACGCCGATGACTAGGCAATGCAAGGTGGTAGGGTAAAGACAGATTGGACCAAGGCTCCTTTTATAGGACATATCCGAATTCAAGGAGCAGTTCAATAAGACATATGAAGCGCAACTCAACAGAATAACATAAATAATGCGTAGTTTTATTTTTGTCGATAGCAAAGTTTTTTTCTGAGGGTAATTACAAAAAATACTAATTTTTGGGAAATTTATGAAAAGGGTTTGATTTAGCGTGTAATGCTCTTTTGGTAGGTTGAGTCAAAACTTAGAGATAGCATTTAACGGCTTGAACAGCAATTGGTTGAGGAGCAGGCTGCTCGGCTGAAGTTAGAAGATGCGGCTTAAGATGCTCAAAGGAAATCCAATGGTGAGTTGCGTAAGTTGAGAAAGAATTTGGCAAAAGCTCAAAAAGAGACAGATGAGCTTAGAAACCAAAAAAACCAACCTCAGACTCAGCAGGGCAATCAACGTCTATTCTGATATAACCAATAAATATAATTTAAGCATCATACATATTCATGAACATTTATAGAATGTGTGCTTGCAACTCTTTCTTTCTTTCTTTTTTTTTTTTAATATATGTTTGAGATCATGTGACTTAATTTGTTGCTTTGAAGTTAAGTTTATGTGTTTGGGATTTGGAAAATTATAAAAAAACACCCTCAAACTTTTGCTTAATTATTTAAACCCCCACCCTCAAACTTTTACTTAATTATCACCATTTGACCATTTTCTAGCACATCTTATTTTGAAAAATTGATTCAAAATTTTGATTTTGTGTTTTATAAACTAGAATACAAATAATTGTGGAATTTTTCTATTTTCAGAAAAGGTTATAAAGAATAGACCTCATATGGTGATTTGGATATGCTATTTTTGTGAGCTATAAAGACTTGCTATTTTTATTTGGACTTTATGTTGCAATTTTAAGAGCGGTCGAAGATTCTAAATACAGTTAGTGTAGTGTACAATGAGACTTTCCAAAATTCAAAATTCAAAATATTTTTTCCTTTCTCATATTAATAATTCAAATTTTGAATATCTTATAAAATTTTTAAATAAAACTTATGATTATTTTGCATATCTTATATTGCCCGCGAAAATCGCGGGTTTTTCCGTCACATTCAGAGTATTTTGCTATACTTAAAAACTAACTCTTGCATCGCACGTATAAATCCACTTCAAAATTATTTATTGTCAATAACTATGTAAATTTAAATAGAACGGTATAAGTACTTAAACGATATATATATATATATATAGAGAGAGAGAGAGAGAAAGATCTTTTTTACCTCCTGAACTATGGTCATTTTTACACTTTGCATCCTAAACTTTTTTTCGTGCAAATTACCTCCTAAATTGTACAAATTATGCACTTAACCTCCTGAACTCCCATTTTTGGTGGAAATTCTAGCCGAATCTCACTCGTGTGACATGAACGCTAACATATAAGGGGTAAAATTGACTTTCCATCTCCTCCTCATGACTCCCGCTCAAAATAATGGCACATGAGCACTACGTAGGTTCCAAATCCTACGTGTATATATATATTAATGTGAACATTATCTTAACAGGTCACACGAGTGCTCACGTGGCATTGTTTTGAGCAGGAGTCATAAGTAAGAGATGAAAAGTCAGTTTTACCCCTTATATGTAAGAGTGCATGTCACACAAGTGAGATCCGACCAAAAGTTCCACCAAAAATGGGAGTTCAGGAGGTTAAGTGCAAAATTCGCACAATTTAGGAGGTAATTTGCACGAAAAAAAAGTTTAGGAGGCAAAGTGTCAAATTGGCCATAGTTCAGGAGGGAAAAAAGATTTTTTCTCATATATATATATATTAAACTAGACACCACACAGTTTAAAATACGACCGTACTTCAAAAAAAATTATTTTTATTTTTATAACTATCACAAAACTTTTAAAAGTATCATTTTATGATTGCCGTATAACGTAGGAGTCATCTTTATTTTACAATATTGATAGTTAAAATCGTAAATGGTTGAAAATTCTTTGTTGCAACAAAAATGATATAATTGTAACAAAAATAGTTTTACATCTAAAAATGACTTATAAACTTTACTATGACCGTCCCTCATTGGTTGCCCGCATATCTCATTATCAAGAATGTAGCATATAAAGAATTTTTTTAGAATTTAAAATAAACAATATTTTTTTGATATAAATAACTCACATCCTTATTTATTTATTTTTAGAATTTTTAACTTTTTTTTGTATTTCTTATATTTGCCCGCGATTCACAATAGTTGGTGTAATATACCTCTTAATTGCATTATCGTCAACTCGGTTAATTTACAGGATCATATTTATTACATATGTAGCCGACAGAGGAAGGAAGGTAATTTTAAAATTTTTGAGTTATTTGCAAACAACACGTTGAAGTAAAAATTAAAAATTTATTTATGCAATACAAATTGCAAGAGTTTTTATTTTTATTTTATTTTGCAGTTGAGATGCTAGCGTTATTGGCGATACTTTTTTTTTCTTTTGCGTTATTAGCATTAGAATATTCAAACCGCCCAATCGACAAAAAGTGTCGAATACATGCCGTTTAATCTGTTGAGCAACATTCATGATGACCCTTTCGCTTAGGTCTCATATAACTTCTTTCCAAAACTAGATAATATTGACATTTAAAATAATAAATATTTATAAATAATTAACCAAAATTAAATATTTTAAACATCACTTATATAATATCGTATTATAACATGTTACATATTTTGAATTTGTTGATGGGTGGTATTGTCTCGAAGACCACAAGGAGAACCGAGCTGAGACGTTTGAGGTAAATAGATTTGTAAATTTCTAAATTGACATTCACAAAATAAATAAGTGCTCGCTCTCAAATGAGTTTCTGTAACCTGTATTATGAAAGAAATACTGTAACCATATGTCAATAATAATAATAATAACAATAAAAGGAGCTCCATTTGGTCATTCCCAAAAAACCATTCAAATGATTTGCCATCTTTAATGAATGTATCCAAAAAAGGCTAAACCTATCAGATGCTTGTTAAAGACAAAAAACGCCAAATGAACTTAATGTGAACATATATCACCGAAATCTACTCAAGCCACTGTAAAACGATTCGTTACTCTCTTCCTAATGTTAGCCAGCCAACATCTAGCGTCTCTTTCTTTTCAGCGCACTCCATTGCTTCATCAAAACTGAGATCCCTTCTTCGAGTGTTGCTCTGCGTTGGTCTGTTTTGTTCCATAGCACAGGAACAATGTACCTCCCACTCGGGTTGTACTCGTTCATCTCCATCAATGCACTTGTTACAGCTTCATAAGCTTCTCCCTCTAATCCCTTCTTCAGTTTTTCCAGTTTCTGGTCCTCTTCATTCAGGATTGTCTACACCAGAAAATTAAAATATATGAGATTAGAATTTGTGCGATTAAATAATATAGTGCATAATCTCAAAATCTGTAACTCAAGGTTTATATGAGATTGACTGCATTATTAATATTATTACATGTGATGCTTCTAAAACATAGATAAATTTAGGGGTGGTTTCCCCTAAATTTTTCAAACCACATTGTTGTAACTCACTACTCCTTTCAAACAATTCAGCAATATTACAACTACAAAACTTCGATTTTCATTTTTTTTACAGAAAGAAAAAAAAAACTACAAAATAAATGGATGTATTACACGAAGACGAGATAACATTGCGATAAGAGAGGAAGCATTTTACATACATTAAAATTATCTTACACCAATTAGAAGAAACCTCAAATGAAAATGGATACACACCAAAACAAACTCCCGCAACAAATCATGGAGTATTTCCTTGACGCTCAGAAATGTGTAAGAGTCGACGAGAAAAAACATGGCACTTAAACGGACGCTAATATCCAAAGCATCACATGCGATGACATGGAAATAAGGAACCACGTGACAAATGCCAGAGCTATAGAGAGCTCAAACCTATCGCATGGTAGACGCGTTGCACCTATACAAAATTTCAAGTCTTTTGAATACAAAATTTCAAGTAGGCACATTCTGCTGAGGCCAAGCCGAGGACGAATGAGACATCCCGTTCCCCGCCATAGGCGATATCCCGTTTCCAGTTGGGGAGCTTGGGAAAATACTCAAGGGCGACGCCATGTCCATGAAGCTAGCAGGCGAGGCTGCCGATCTCGGGGACGGGAGGCCTGACCCGGTAGAGACGTACAACGGACGAAGGTCATCGTGGGTGTGGGCAAAAAAGAAGACCTGCCTCGCGCATCTTGTCCCGTCCTTGCAGAGGCGGGTTCGGTACTAGGCCGGGTGGAGCCAGCACTCGTACACGCCGTGCGCATACTCGCACATGTCCCTACGCCTGCACGCCCCCTTCTGGAAATCGGGACACGGGAGCACCATCTGGAACACTGACACAAATTTTGAAGCCAGCTTCTTCCATGGCAAGCTTATCCATTTCACCCTCAACCTTAAACAAAACAATAATTAACAATTAGTTGTCAGTCATTTTAGTATTAATTTAATGTAGCTAGTAGAAGACAAATTGTTGAGGATTTTATTCTTGGAAATAATTCCTTATTTAGTTGTTTGCCTTTCTTGGGCCCAAAATATATTAGGGAACTAGAATTAGGACTCTAAATTTGTTTTCTATATATTATGGAACTACAATTAGGACTCTAGATTTGTTTCCTAGATTGTGTCTAAGATTTTGTTTAGTTTCCTATATTATGTTTAGAACTTGTTTAACTTGTCTACCAAGTTTAGGACTCTAGAAATCTTGTCTATTTAAGACAAGATAAAGTCAAGAGAAGGACACACCTTCAATAAACTTTTAATCGCATGGATTTTTGAAGAAGGGCGCACGACGCAAGGAACGCACAAGCAAAGAAGAATACGAAGACTACTTGGAGCCATTGTTCGATATTGACAAGCTATTCGAAGTTGCGTGACCAACGAATGAGAGCTTGTTCAACCTAGGCGACAAGTATTTAGTATCATGTTTATGATATTTTAGTTTTCATATATTACTTAATATTTTTGTATCGATCGAAAAACAAGGAAGCAATATAGTTTTCGAGTTTGTACACCCAAGTTCACAAATACTTTTACTTGTGAACTGAATCTATATTATATCGTGTTCTTATATTTTTATTCCGCTGCATATTTTTACTTTACTCTGGTCGATGTTGTTAATCAATGTTGTTTAACATTGTTAACAACATCATAAAACTGAAACTTATTTTCAAAATCATAAACCTTCAAATTTTACACAAATGATTACAATGATAATATCACTTCCTTCCTTTATATCATCCAGTCCATAAAAGATCTTTTGGGTATTGGCTTCCTGCATTTAAAAAAAAAAGTTGTTATAGCATGAAATTACATTAAAATACCTTAAACACACAAGGATGAACACTTAAAACTCGGAACAAGAATATTCTAGTTTACCTGCCAAATATTTTTGGAAATATCATGATACTTGCAGCTTACAAGGTCTCATTTTCTTCAGTAACTGAACGCAATAGCAATCTGCTCAAAAATTATCATCAACAATTAATAGCATGTAAAAATAAATTTAAATGTGCAGTATTTAGAAAACTATACGACTCATTCACCTGAGTTCTTTTCTGCATGACAGAGATTCTTCGTAATGTTTCTCCATATACGCGCTCGGTAAAATATGCAAGTAACTAAAAAATAAAATAAATTAAAACATGAATGAATGAAAATCTTATTCAGTGCACGAATATTAGACCAAAGAATATGTTCTACCTCGTTACACAAAGGTTCCAAACTCAAACTCTCCTCTGTGATGGTTCTAATCGGTTGCTTCACTTTTGCGACTGAATTCATTTTTGTGTAAGTTGATGTTACTTCTGCAAAGGCTTGAAACCAAAGTAGAAAGAGCGAATGAAAATAAAATCAATATTTGGTTTTTTTTTAAACAACTTAATTTTAGAGGCTTACACGAGTAGAGCCTCTCCACCCACATTTAGCTCGAAAGCAAGTCCACGTTGCTTGCCCCCAAGACACATTCAAGTAATTACAAAAATAGGAATAAATGATAACTTATAATCAAAATTAAAATATGCACAGTAATACAGAAAATTAATGATGATGATAATAATAATAATAATATTATTATTATTATTAATAATAATAATAATAATAATAATATTATTATTATTAATAATACTAATAATTAAACCACATACGCTTGGGCAAAGCAAGGCATTGTATTGGCCAGACAAATAGGATTCGCCATGAATCCCAATCGCCTGCAATTTATGTCTTAATATCATAAGCTGCTTCTCATCTACCAATTGATTCTCCATAGTCTCCAAATCAACACCGGCTACTACAAAATCAAATCAAATTAGCATTTCAGAAAATATACACTACGATTCAAATGTGTTTTAATTGAACACCTACTCGGCCTGGGAATGTGCATGGCGGCATATGAAGTGTAACTATCTCCAGAGGCCCTCCGATAAATTGCAGGAAAGTGTTTTGCAGAAGGAAAAAGGTGGAGATTAATTTTTAAGGTATTGCAGGTCGGCCAATTTCACCAAAATTTACAGCAAGTTTAAAAATTAGAATCCCAGTTCTCTTTGAATTCTCTTAAAAAGAAATACTTTCAAATTATTTTTAATTTTCACAATTTGAATCATATTTCAATACACCTGTAATAGGCACACTACGTTTGTCGCAATGCTAGTGATAGGCATGGAATGACCCCTCAATATACGGTGGCACATTTCACACATTGTCACCAGAATATCACCATTTCAAAAATCACCAAATCATTAGAATATCTAAAATTAAGCCCAAATTAACAGATAAAAAAAGTCGTAAATCACACTGCAGTCGAAAATAGGACCAGGAACAAAGCTTTAACATACACACCTCAAAATCAAAAATTAAGGTAAATTCAACATATAGTTACGGATAATTTACATATGAAAGAATCAAAAATAACAATTACAGCACATTTGTAATGATAAAATAAACTAACCTTTAAATCACTTGAAGTTCAAAGTTAAGATTATTCCAGAAGCAAAAGTCTGTGGAAAGGGGCTTCAAATAACTGCGCTGATGAAGTTTTCATGGTGCCGGAAGGTGAATTTCTCAGTGTCGACAGGTGGCGAATCTAGGTGTGAGATGGTGGCGAATCACGGTGCATGACGGTGGTGAGTGACGGCAAAGGACGGGGGCTGAGTTGAGTTAGACAAAAGAGAGAGAGAGAGAAGCCAAAAGGTGGTTTGTGACAAATGAAGGGTGTATTAGAAAAATAAATTTATGATTTAGGAGTATTTTGTAATTAATAAAGGTTTGATGTGTGTTGTAATAAGTGAAAGATATAATGACATATTAGACATCTGTAAATTAATTCATTTAAATAATATATTAAATATAAATTGGTACATGACAAATGGCAGTCATTCAAAGGGTATCTATCAATAAATAAGTACAAAGGGTACCTGTATGTAGAAAAATCCAAGAAAGTATCATGAAATGTCATTTCTTAACTTGAAGTAATATTCTTTCTAAACTAACTTGATTGATTTCTTCCTTCAATAAATAAATATTCTTTCCAAACTGCATCATTTTCTTGAAGATCTATTCGGTAAAATATTTCTATTAAATCAATTAATAATATGAATCATCCTAAAACATGATCAGTCTAGCACACATAATCCCATTGGACTTGGGCTATTGGTATTAGTTCAATTAGTCAATAAGGAAAGATAGCCATTGGACCAACGAATTTGAACACAATTAGTAAAACTTACTTATGATCAATTATGCCAATCACACAACTTTACAAACCCAATGTATACTTTTACATGAAATCGGGTGCAATTCGTAATATAGAATTAAAACGTAAAACATGTGTACCTGTAATTTTGAAAATTGCAATTTTATTTTTATTCTGAAAATAAATTGTTTGAACCTCAAGTGTATTTTTGTAGTTATTCTTGTTATTATCTAGTCTCATCAGACAAGTAAGTCTAACAAGGTCGTCTCATTATCTTTTTTGTGTAAAACCAGGTTCCAAATACGGTCTGCTAGTATTGTAATTCTGTTTCAGGATTACAACACAAGTTATGTGGAAGTGTTTAAAAGACCTTTGCTTGAGCTGAATGCCCAGTCGTTCATATGCACGATACACATGACAGAGAAATGGCGATCTTGGGCCTTCACATTTGATGAGGCATGAATAGGCCAGACCTGGATTGGGGTAGACCTGGACAGTCGAAGGGAGGAAGTTCAAGACGACGTGCACCTGGTTTGGCCTGGTTCTCTCAAGAATTGAAATAAGTCAGGACAGCGTCATCCTAGCCCAGGAGTTGTTCTGAGCTTAATAAAACTGAACTACGTCATCTAAGCTGATGGAAGGTCTCCCGTGAGATAAGCTTGGGAGAGGAGAAGACAGGTTTACTAATGGAAAGGAGACCAGGAGTAGGTAAGACCTGACCTCTTGACCCCTGGCAGGGGGACACGTGGGACCACTGGTCAGAGTTTGTTGTCTAAACGGCCCCTGATTCGCGATCTTTATTTTCGAGATCCCGGAGAAGGGTCCCCATTAGGAAAATTATAAATATCTCAGCCTAAGGCTAAGAGAGGTATGTCATTCTTTGTGCATTCCTTCTTTGATTGCTAAGAGAAACCTCATACGCTTTACTGACTTAAGCATCGGAGAGGTTTCCACCGGAAAACCACCGGTGGTCCATTCTAACGTGTTTCTGTGTGCAGATCAAAAGGGGTGTTCAAGGTTTCGGGCGTTGTTATTGACGTCGATCATATTTTGGTTCGAAACAATTGGCGCCGTCTGTGGGAAGGCGATCAAACTAAGACGTGAGGGTTTTTCTATGGCTTCAAACGGTTTACGACGAAACTTGGTGGGGGAGCTCGGCGGAACTCCCAGCTCTGCCGTGCCATGGGGTATGCCACGGCCAGCAGAAACGTCCACGGCGAGGCCTGAGGGAGCAGAGCCATCAGCGGCAGTGGGATCAGGCACCGTGCCGCCCCCCTTCGGCGGGTCAGCGCTTGTCGCTGGTGGGTTGTTCAACGACGTCCTCCTCAGGCAGCTGTCTGAGCTCATCGGCAAGGCCGTGGAGACAGCTGTGGAGAAGAAGTTCGCGGAGATGTCAACGCCACCGTCCGGCGCGCGGACAGATCGGATAATTCCGCCGATGGAAACTGAGCCACTGCGCGGCCAACGCATGGATCGGACCCCTCTTCCAAACAGAGAAGAGCATTTCTCTACATCAGATAGCGAGACGTCAAGCCAGGTTAATCCAGGTCTGGCTGAGCAGATGCAGAGCCTGCAGAAGGAGGTGCGGGAATTCAAAAAGAAAATGACGGGCACAAGCGCAGTGCTGGCGCGGCGAGGCACTCCGTTTACGGAGGAGGTCATGCGCGACGATGTGCCAGCTTCATATCGATCTCTAGGCTTTTCATTACAGCGAGACCACGGATCCGTGGGACCATCTCAGCCGTTTTGAAATAGCGGCGGTGGTTCATAAATTCTCAGATGCCGTCATGTGCCGGGTCTTCCCGATGACTTTTACCAAGTCAGCACAAATCTGGTTCAGCCAGTTGCCGCCGCGTTCCATCAGTAATTGATGAGTTCAACTCGGCCTTCCTGCACCGGTTCACCAGTTGCAGGAAGTACCAGAAGATGCCACTCGAGCTTTTCAGCCTAAAGCAGAAAGAGAACGAGAGCCTGCGTGCCTATATTAACAGGTTTACAACGGCAAAGCTAGAGGTGCCTTCTGCGTCGGAAGAGCTCCTTGTGAATGCATTGGCACAGGGCCTCAGGCGTGGGGAATTCTTTCAGTCGTTGGTAGTGAAGCCAGCTCTGAAATTCGGAGAGTTCTTGGAGAGAGCTGAGAAGTACATTCACTTGGAGGAGGCCTTGAAAATCAAGGAAGAAGGAGAGAAGAAAAGAGAAAGATACGACAGAGAAGATAGGGCGGCAGTGAAGAAGCCCAGGCCAGACCTGCCTGGAGGGAGACCCCGTTTTGATAGGTATACCCCTCTGGCAATGCCGCAGGGTGAAATTTTGCAAGCAATAGAGAGGCACCCAGAGCTGAAATGGCCTAAGACTTACTCGCAGAAGCCCAGGAAGGAAAGGTCTGACCGATTCTGCCGTTTCCATAACGAGTATGGACATGATACTGACCAATGCACTCATTTGAAGGACGAACTGGAGAGAATGGTTTAGGCAGGGCACTTGAAGGAGTATGTTCGAATGAGGAAGGAGGAAACCAGATCTGGTCGTAGCATCTATGACCGGTCTCAATAGAATAAGAGAGATCAGGATCGGGGTCGTACTGAAGGAAGGCGGACTGATCAGGCTCAGGTCATTCATGGAGAAATCCAGATGATTACGGGCAGAGAACTGGAAGAGCATTCTAAGCGGACGCAGCATAACTACGTTAGAGCTGCAAGAGATTTAGTTCAAAAATCACGAGAGGTTGGGCAAATGGCGTCCACACCAAATATTTGTTTCGGATAAGAAGATGGCGATGGCATTTTGGCGCCTCACATGGACGCTTTAGTTATAACGGCTACCATCGCCAATTATAACGTACGGCGAATTTTTGTGGATACGGGAAGTTCCGCTGATATTTTGTTCTATGATTGTTTCCAAAAGTTGAAGCTGGACGTTGAGTTGGAAGAGGTTACCACCTCTTTGGTTGGGTTTGCAGGGGGAGCCCTGAAGCCTTTGGGAGCGGTTAGGCTCCTCGTGACATTGGGAGAGAAGCCATACAGGGTGACCAGAACGGTGCATTTTCTTGTAGTGGATGCGCCCTCCTCTTATAACGTAATGCTGGGCCGGCCGTCCTTGAGCCAATTCCAGGCCGTCATATCGGTTTTTCATATGAAAATGAAATTTTCGGCGGAAGATGGAACATGCGAAGTAAGGGGTGATCAATATGCGTCACGACAGATGTATGTTGAATGTATCAAAAGGAACAGTGAGGAGGAGAGACAGAGCAAGAGGGCTCGGATGGAGCAACTGATGCCACACCTTGTTAGGAGAGAGGAAGGGTTGATGTTAGTTGAAGTAGTCCCGGGGGATGAGAGCTGAGTCCTCCGTGTAGGAACGACCCTTAGTCCCGAGGTACTGACAAACCTGGTCGCACTATTAAGGGACGGTGCTGATGTGTTTGCCTGGTTTCTGCAAGACCTGGTAGGGATTGACCCATAGGTGACTGAGCATCGCCTTAACATTAGCCCTCATGCGAAGCCGGTCAAATAGAAGAAACGTAACTTTGGGCCTGAGAAGGAGGCCATCATTGAGGCTGAGGTGGAGAAGCTGTTACAAGCCAAGCATATCTAGGAGATACAATTTTCTGAATGGCTTTCCAATGTTGTGCTAGTCCTCAAAATTCAAGAAGACTGGCGAATGTGCATTGATTTCCATGATCTCAACCGCGCCTGTCCAAAGGACCACTACCCGCTCCCGAGGATCGATCAATTGGTCGATTCCACTTCTGGTTGTGAACTCCTAAGTATGATGTATGTCTCACAAGGCTATCATCAGATCAAGCTCGCGAAGGAGGAATGGAAGCGAGTTAGCTTCATCACCCCAAAGGGAACGTACTGTTACAGGGTCATGCCATTTGGGCTCAAAAATGCAGGAGCCACATATCAGAGGTTGGTGGATAAAATGTTCAGGGAGCAGCTGGGGCGGAACATGGAGGTGTACGTGGATTACATGTTGGTCAAGAGCATTAAGGCAACCTCTCATGTGGAAGATCTGAAAGAAACATTCGCCACCTTGAGGAGGTTCAGAATGAAACTCAATCCCAAGAAATGCGCGTTTGGGGTTAGAGCTGGTAAATTTTTAGGATATATGGTCACGGAAAAAGGCATTGAGGCCAATCCAGAGAAAGTGAAGGCAATCATGGAGATGCAGGCGCCTAGGAATGTTAAAGAAATGCAATGCTTGACAGGTCGCATCAATGCCTTGAGACGATTTGTTTCGCGATCGGCAGAGAAAAGCCTGCCGTTTTTTTAAGCCTTGCGTAAGAGGGCTCGGTTTGAATGGAGCAGTGAATGTGAGGACGCGTTTAGAAAATTGAAGGAACACTTGGCTAGCATGACCTTGATCACAAAGCCTATTCAGGGAGAGCCCCCATTCTTGTACTTATCTGTGGGATAGCAGGCAGTCAGCTCTGTCTTGATAAGAGAAGAAGGTAAAATACAGAGACCGGAATAGGCAGTCAGCTCTGTCAAAGGGATTATAAGTTGAGTGGATTAACATGTTTTTGAAATAATCAATGTAATGTGACGATAGTTGAGTTAAAGAGAATTATTGCAGTTAGAGGTGTAAATAGGGGTGTTAATTCGGTTAATAACCGGCGGTTAATTAACCGACGGTTAAATTAACCGTCTGGCGCTTAACCGTAACCTAACCGGCCGTGAACCGGTTAAAGTTACGGTTAGGTGCGGTTAACCGAACCGGTGGTTAACCGGCGGTTAACCTCCAGTTTTTTTTTTTAATTTAAATAAAATTTAAAAATATTTATTTATAACCGCCGGTTTCGGTTAACCGGCCGGTTAACCGGTTTAACCACTGGTTAACCTTCGGTTAGACCCGCCAATCAACCGGTTTAACTGTTGGTTAAACCGCCGAAATTCTTTTTTTTTTTAACTTCGGTTAACCAGCGGTTATAACCGCCGGTTACGGTTAGAGGTTAACCTTAACCGTAACCTAACCGTCGGTGGCCGGTTGACAGTTACGGTTTTAACCGAAACCGGCGGTCAACAGTTAACCGTAATCGGTTATTAACAGCCGGTTAGGCGGTTAACCTTAACCTAATTAACACCTCTAGGTGTAAACGGGTAGGGTAGAGTACAGTGCACTCAATTACTCTACCCGTACCTACCTTATTACCCAATTCTTGTCATCAGGGGGGCACAGGTATTTACCCGCTGGTATTAAGTACCCAAACATTAGAATTAAATTATAGTGTTTAGTTTTTAATGGTAATACTAATATAGTAATAAGTCATAGTTATTATAATTAATATAGTTTAACATATATATATACCATCTCTCTATATATATATCTATACCTTCTATAATAAAGTTGGTGGGTGTTGCCATCCTTGCTACAAGTGGCGCATGTTCATTCGTTGGATTTTTGTTGTATTTTTTATTTTCGTCCGCCTGGATATGGTTTTGGCTTTTATTTTCTTTATTTGTGTTTTTTGGTGGTTATTTCACACGTGGTCAGCCGAACACCGATGAATTTCTATCCTTTTTTCTCCAAACTGGTCCACTCACGTGCTCAACTTCTGGCCACTCAATTTCTATCCCTTTCCTCTGAATAATTCAGGCGTCTGGCGATTCCAAGCACTCTTATCATCTTCTTCCTTTCTCCTTTTTAGGGTTGTGATGATTTTATCTGAGTTCTCTCAATCTGTAGATGATGGGGTGAAATCTGGCCCGTATCTTGGCGGGGTGAACGAATGACATGTGAGATTTTGAGAGATTTTTTTTCTGCATCTCTCTATCTCCAATGCAACCATGAATTTGCAGCCATGACGTATGGTTCTCCCATCCGTCTGACCAGAAATCTGAGCCTCAGTTTTTTTCATATTTTTTCACAAGATAAATACGTTTCTGGGTAGATCTGTTCCAAGGTTTAAGGCGTTTCAAAATTTTCTCCACTTCTGTTTTTTTTGCCAGAACCAGTCATGGGAATCCCTTTCTGGAAATATATGTTCCAAAATAATATTATTATTTTTATTTAATTAAGTGTGTAGATGGTCCCAAATAATTCCCACATCTTTTCCCAATCAGCTCATACGTGTGCAGGTAAGGTCTTCTAATTGTTCCTCTTGGTCCACAACTTTTCCCAAGCTTCAAGCCACAGCTCTATGTAATAATCTCTCTCTATCGCCGTCACCCACCATGGCCACGACTGCTCTACTGCTGAAAGACGAGTTAGATTTATTAATGATGAATGCTTTGTAAGTTTTTTTTTTTATTTTACAGATTTTTTTTAGTTTTCTTTTTGACTAATTTCAAATTGTGATGGTTTCCACAACTTGAAGGTCATTTTGTATTCTACAGACACTCACATATTGACTTACGGATATAAATATATAATGAATAGATTTTGATTTTGATTTGGTTCATGAGATAAAAACAGTGGAACTTTCTAAGCCAAGTGGCTGGGTGCATATATCGTTATCTGGGAGTGACCCAAGGTTAGCTACAGACCCATGTTTTTTTTAACACTTGATTATTTTATTTAAAGCTGTGAGAGTCTGTTGAAACATAAAATAGCATGTGTTAGTTGAATATATCAATTTGTTTTTGTTTATTATGCTATAAGAAGTAGTTATAAACAATCTGCTGTGTAAGTCTGTTGACCTTCAATTTGTGTTTCTTTAGCAACTTGAACAATACTTTGAATCCTTTACTGTTATTTTTTGGATTTGTAATAACTATCATTAAATGATTTTTTTGCCATAGTTTCCTATTTTTAAAATGATTATTAGTTTTTATATAAATATAAGTTGTTTGCTTTAACAATCTTTCTGGCCATAGTTTTATGAAAATAAATCACCTGGATCTATAATAAAGATCATGGGCAATGCTCAGGCTTTGATATTTGGCGTGTGTTGAATGGTTGTATTTTTTTTATTTACATGTGCAACTAATGTTTGGTTTTTAATTATTTTTGGTCCACTCACGTGCGCAACTTCTGGACACACAATTCCTATCCCTTTCCTCCAACCAATTCAGGCGTCTGGCGATTCCAAGCATTCTCATCATCTTCTTCCTTTCTCTTTTTTAGGGATGTGATGATGTTATCTGATTTTTCTCAATTTGTAGATATAATGGGGTGAAACCTGGCCTGTATCTTGGAAGGGCGATCGAATGGCATATGAGATTTTGAGGGATTTTGTTTTCTACATCTCTCTATCTCTGATACAACCGTGATTTTGCAACCATGTCGTGGCGATGGTTCTCCTATCCGTCAGACCAGAAACCTGAGCCTCGATTTTTTTTCATATTTTTTTCAAATATAAATTCGTTTCAGGATAAATCTGTTCCAAGGTTTAAGGCTAATCGTTTCGATTTTTTCTACACCTCTTTGATTTATTTTTTTCCGACTCTCTGTTTTTCTTACTAGACCCAATCATGAAAATCCTTTATAGAAAGATCTGTTCCAAAATAATAATCATAATATTATTATTATTATTAATAATTCGCGTGTGCAGACGGCAATTCCCACAACTTTTCTCAATCAGTTCATATGTACCAAGAAATCGTTAAACTCAAGATATATGAAGGTAAAGAGAGAAACCCAAAAGTTGAAGTTGATTCATTAATTGGTTTTGTATTCACTTCTTCTCTCTGTCATTATTTTGCCCCTCTTTTTTTGTCTAAATTTATGGAATTTTTATAACGTGTATGTGGAGAGAAGAGCCAAATATTGGATTGAGTCTAATATAGAAACTCATTGTTCAAAGGGACTGTTGTTCGCGATTCGTGTTTTTCATCATATTTTTTTTATTTAAATTTTATGTTTTCTGTCAAATAATAAAAAAAAAAAATTGGGTGTGGAGAAATGAAGGTTGAAAAAGATTATGTAACGCTTTGCATATCCCTTCTATTTTATGTACATTTTTTTTCTTTCGGTACATCATTTTTTTTGGCATTAAATCTGGACTTTGGCTTGGTTTAGCATTAACATTATAGATTATTTTTCATTTTCTAACATTTAGATTTATACTTTTTGCTGATGTACATAATGTAGAAGATTGTTTTAATTAATTAGATTGGTGAAGTTTGACTTTAAGAAATTGAGGGATTTGGAATAGTGTGTTTTATGTCTCTCTCTTGCAAAAATATATGTCCACATCGTACACAATCCATTTTATTATGCAAAAATAGACAAAACACAAAGTTATTGCACCTAACCAACTTATATAGTTTAACAACATTATTATTATTATTATTATTATTATTATTATTATTATTATTGATGTATTGTGAAACATAAGTTTTAGAGGACCAACGCCTTATGTATAATTGTTACGCAGCAGAATTGCAGCTCGGCTCATAAATTCAGTCATGTTGAATTATTCTACCAACCCACATAATATATATTATAAATAATTGAGAATAACGGCCTTAGATTTTATAAATTAATTATAAATATAAAAATGATTTTTTTTTTATAGGGATTAATGGCAGGAGTGAAATATGATTTTCACTAATTATATCAATAGTAATATTTTATTATTTGCAGATAATTGTGACATCTTCATAGCTTCATTTTAATATCTATCTCTCAATTTTACATAAATTTGCTTGAGTTTTATGTGTATTTTGGATTTTACCTTTTGTTTGGAGTTAAGTTTGTCAAATATACTTGGGATAATATTATACTTGTATAGTTTTAAGTTGTTAACACACACACACACACACACACACATATATATATATATATATATATATTGTAAATAATGTTTATTTACCTCAAATTGATTCTATCATCTATTACAAAAGCCGTATAAATAACAATACAAAGAGGATTTACAAGGTAACTAAGTATACGAAAATAAATGATAATAAATATAGAATATTGAGAGGATATATGAAAGTAAATAATGGAATATTGATCTAATTCCTAACACCCCGTCAAGTGAAGCAGATTGGAAACAACGCGAAGCTTGGAACAAAAAAAATTCAAAAAGCGGTCGAGAGAGCCCCTTAGTGAAGATATCGGCCAGTTGAAGATGAGAAGGAACAAACTTGGTGTGGAGCCATTTAGAACTAACAAGTTCCTGAACAAAATGATAATCAATATCCCGTTTATGAGCAATGGGATTTTAACTTAAAAATAATGCACTCTTGTTGTCCGAGAGAAGTATGGGAACATGACTTGGCAACGCATGTAACTCACGAAGAAGAAGCGTGACCCAAATAATTTCGGAAGCCGCATTTTCCATGGCCTATACTCAAATTCACAACTTGAACGAGAAACGGTGGGTTGCTTCTTAGCACTCCAGGAAACCAGATTTGGGCCTAAATAGATAGAGTAACCATAAGTAGAGCGACGTGTGTCCAAACAGCGCGCCCAATCAGCATCGGAATAACCCAAAATAGATGACGGTCCATGAGAGAAGTCAAGACCAAACTCAAGAGTGCCTTTAACATAGCGCAAAATTCTCTTAACAGCCTGAAAATGGTCGATGGTGGGATTAGCCTGAAATTGACTAACCGTATTAACTGCAAATGAAAGGTCGGGACGAGTAATGGTCAGGAACTGAAGAGCGCTGACAAGCGAGCGATAGAAGGGCGGATCAGAATAGGGATCACCATGGGCACACAGAAGCATATCAGAAGCAAGCAGAGTCGAAACCGGTTTTGAATCAAGCATGCTAGCCCGAACAAGAATGTCACGAGCATATTTGGATTGACCCAAGAAAATTCCAGAGTTGGTGTAGGTAACTTCAAGGCCAAGAAAGTAATTTAAACTGCCCAAGTCTTTGATGGAAAATTCCTTGCGTATCCGAGAGGTAAGACGAGCGATAAAATAAGAGTCGCTACCAGTGATAATAACGTCATCGACATAAACCAGAAGATATAACAAAATGCGACCAAAACGATAGAGGAAAAGCAAGGTGTCAGATTTGCTTTCAACAAATCCTAAACTGAGAATAAAATCATAAAAACGCTGATACCAAGCACGAGGCGCTTATTTGAGACCATAGATAGCCTTGTTGAGTCGACATACATAAGATGGATGAACGGGGCCAGTGAAGCCAGGAAGTTGCTCCATAAATACTGGCTTATCAAGACGACCATGAAAGAAAGCGTTATTGACGTCAAGTTGATGCAATGGCCAATTATTTAGTACCGCAATTGAGAGGATAATACGAATGGTCGAAGCTTTTACGACAGGACTGAATGTATGATCGTAATCAAAACCAGAAAGCTGAGTAAATCCCTGAGCTACAAGACGAGCTTTGTGGTGTTCAATAGAGCCATCGATAAGACACTTGGTCCGAAATACCCATTTAGAACTAATGACATTATCGACGAGAGGACGAGGAACAAGATCCCAGGTACGATTAATGCGTAAAGCTTTCAACTCATCATCCATAGCACGAACCCATTATGGGGATTTTGCAGCTGATTTGAACCCCTTTGGATTATTGACGGAATGCACCGGAGATAAAAATGCACTATATGTCAAAAAATCTGAAGATAAAGAATATTCGGATTTGACAATACCATCTTGAGCACGAGTACTCATGGAGTGCATACGAGCCGCAGGTGCATCGAGCGGCTGGGGTGGTGGAATCAGTGGTGAGGAGCTGGACGGAGGAGCTGGAGGCAACGACGGCTGTGGTGGTGGAACCGGCGGCGAGGAGTTGGACGGCGGAGCTGGAGGCAATGACGGGTCTGCCGCATGTGAGAGACTGTTGGACGCCGGTGTAGTAGATGGCGTCAAGGATGAGACAACCTGATCATCTTCAATGGTGACCGAAGGTAGGACTGTCCAGAACAAGGGCGCTGCACGCGGTGTGGGTAGTGCGGCGATAATTGATGGCAAGAAGGCATCTGAGAAGGTGGAAAACTCAAGACGGTGAGACGAAGACGAAGAAGATGACGCATCAAAAGGGAACAAATTCTCATCAAACTGAGCATGGTGCCGGGTGTAAAAATGAGACGTGGAGGGATCCAAGCAACAAAAGCCTTTGTGACATGAACTGTAGCCCATGAAAACACAAGGAATCGAGCACGAAGAGAGTTTGTGCACAGCAATATCACGTAGACAAGGGAAAACACGACAACTAAATGTATGAAAGTTATCGAACGAAGGAGAAGATAAAGATAGTACCTCATACAGAGATTTATAATTCAATACCAAAGACGGCAGTCGGTTGATAGTGTAGATCACTATAGCAAATGCCTCGACCCAAAATTTCAACGGTACAAATGCATGAAAGAGCATAGAGAGACTGGTCTCGGTAATGTGACGATGTTTTCGTTCTGCCTGACCATTTTGAGCTGGCGTATATGGACAAGACATGGTATGAATGATACCATTATGCCGAAGGAGATTTTGAAACCGCATATTAGTAAACTCAGTACCCCCATCTGATTGAAAACATTTCATAGAACAAGAGAATTGATTTTCCACCAATGATTTAAAATTAACAAAAGCATCAAAAAAATCAGACTTCAACCGTAAGGGATAAAACCATGAATACCGAGAAAAATCGTCAATAAAAATAGCATAATAACGATAACCATCCCACGATGTAATAGGAGAGGGTCCCCGTATAATATCCAACACACAAGAAGCACAACGAGTATTAGAAATAAAAGATAAATGATTGCTCTTAGCTAGATGACATGACGAGCAAGGAGCAGAGTTTGGTAAAATGGAAGTAACCGATAAAAATCCCAATTTATTTAATAATCTAATAGTGTCAAAACTAGCATGACCTAGCCGACGATGCCACAAATCAAACGAGCCCTTGATATTTGAACTTGTTAAAGCAGCAACGAGACCCTCATGACCATGCTCAAGCACGTAAAGTTCATTCTCACGTTTGCCCCGGGCCAAAAGGACCCCTGTGAGCCGGTGCTGAATTTCAAGCAATTTGTCAGTAAAAGTAATATTAACCGGATGATCATGGGTGAGTTTACTGTCAGATAATAAATTTCCCGTGATATGTGGAACAACTAGGACATACAATAGTGATAAGTCACAAGATAAATTATGTGATCCAATATGAGAAATGGAAAGAGAATCACCATTACCAACCACAACAGAATCAGTGCCAGAGTAAGAAGACGAAGAGTCCAACGATGTCGGAGAATTGACCATGTGAGCCGTGGCACCAGTGTCGACATACCAGTCGGAGTTTGAGAAGGAGTTTAGTGAGCAACCCGCCTCGGCAAGGTTTGCATGAGAGGCATTTTGACCATAATGATCTGGGCAAAAAGTAGCATAATGTCCAGATCGACGACAAATCTGACAAGTTGGAGACGATTTTCCCTTACCACCACCGCCGTTAAATCGGTGATAATTGCCACGACCACCAGAGCTATTATTATTTCCAGCAAAACAATTGCCAGAGTTGCGATTGTTTGAGTATCTTTGTCCACCAGAATTCTTGGATTGATGTTGCGCAGAGAAGGCTTGCAACGGAGTAGAGAAGGACGAATGATTTTCTAGGGAGCGAGTGAAGAGCTCATGCGACTCGGATTTGGCCAATAATTTTGGAAAAGAGGGAAGAAAAATAAGATTGATCTGCGAAGTAGAAAAATTGTGAAACTCTGAACCCAAACCATGTAGAAACCAATGGGATTTATCGGTGTTATCAATAACGCAACCAGGAGATAATAATTGATCACATAGGCCCCTGAAAATATTACCATATGCAGAGACGGTTTTTAAACCCTTTTTGATAAATTGGATTTCATCTTTCAAGCGGAGTTCACGAGCCTTAGATTGTTGATTAAAGGTAATCAAAAGAGTGGACCAAACATCAGTCAAAGATCGACAGCCAATAATGACCGCCATGGCTTCTTCCATCAAAGTGGAGGCGAGAAAAACTCGGACGATCTGGTCCTTTGAGAGCCAGTCGTTATAAGCGGGATTGACAACAACCGCATCTCCTCCGGAGGAAATAGTGCGGGATGGGGCCAGAAGCGAGCCATCCACATAAGGCAAAAACTTTTGCGTGTAGAGAAGAGGAAAAACCTGACCATGCCACACAAGGTAGTTGGTAGAGGTGAGTTTGATGGGAACCAAACTGGTCATGGCCTGGAGAGACAAGGTGGCATAAAAAACGGTGGGAGTGGTTTGCGCCATTGTCGAAGAAGAAGAAGAAGAAGAAGAAGAAGAAGAAGAAGAAGAAGAAGAAGAAGAAGAAAGAAGAAGAAGGGAGGCAAAAAAAAAAAGATTTAGTTTATGGAGCGTAACCTGCTGATACCGTGTAAATAATGTTTATTTACCTCAAATTGATTCTATCATCTATTACAAAGGCCGTATAAATAACAATACAAAGAGGATTTACAAGGTAACTAAATATACGAAAATAAATGATAATAAATATATAATATTGAGAGGATATATGAAAGTAAATAATGGAATATTGAATAATTCCTAACACACACACACACACACACACACACACATATATATATATATATATATATATATATATATATATATATATATATATATATATATAAGGATTTCAAAACTTCTTTGCTCTGATTTGTGTTGCAGGATGTTATATATATTTCATCATATTTTTATATTTCATTGATAATATCTTTCGCCACTTTCTGATTGATTGAATTTTTTAATTTATTGTTCTTTCTTCCTTTTTTCCCCTCTTTTTCACCAGATTGCAAGACTATTGATTATTTATGGATTATAGGTCTTCTACATGAAAAGGTGAGAGTTGAAATACCTCAATTCATACATTATTTTATTCAATTTCATGCCATAGTTTTTTCTTTCTTTCTTTCTTTCTTTCTTTCTTTTTTTGATGTGATTTTAAATTGTTAATGCAATATTCTCAAATCAGATGTTACTTTCGGCTTTTTATGTTCACTATTTTTTTCATCATCTTATTTTCTCTCCCTTTTCCCCTTCTTGCCATTTATGTTATATATACCAATTTCCGTATGTTTTTATTAAGATGTCGAGAAACACAAGGTTGAAGGGGGATGCTTGAAGTCTTACTCAAAGAACCGAAGGTTTGTGTTTTCATCTTCTTCTTCCTCTTGCTTTTTTTTATTCTTCCATTTTTTTTGAATTTTCTTTTATTTATATTATGTTTTTCAGTATATTCTATCCTTGCCTCGGGTTGGTGGATTTTCTCATTTTGTCAGGTAATTTTCTCTGGACGCATGCATATCGGCAATTCAATTTTTGGATACTTGGTGAAAATAGCTTTTGTTGTTTATTTCTTTGAAAATTGAATATATGAGTTTGTAATATAAATTCTGAGGAGTGATTGTGGTTGTGGTGTGAAGTTATTTTGTTCTTTCATTAAAGCTTGCATCTTTATATTTATGTGTAATTATTGAATGCGTGAGTCTGATGTATTTAGCATAATAAAATCAAACTATTCAAATAGGTAGAAACCAACCGATATTACTAGGTTAAAGGAAAGTTTAGCGTAGTGAGTATTGAATAAAATAAAATAAAATAAAATCTAAACTCCAGTATGTTACAAGAATTGAATAATTATTGTCAATATTTGCAGTTGAACATGTTTGACAACTATAGGATGGTCTATCATCGGTAATATAAAAAGCATTTGAATGAAGTTTAATTACCTTGAATAGAGAGTTATCTTAATATTTGTGATTAAAATCAGTGTTTGGGTAGGAGAATGTACCGGGTTTTATTATGAGATTTGGGAGATTGTTACGTGTGTAAATAGTCATTATGACATTTTGTGTGTGCAAATATTTTTCTTTTGTAATTCTGTTGCCAAGCTTTACACTTTTAGCCATTTGGCCTTAAGTTTGTATCTTTTTTTTCTATATATTACCGCACGCCAAAGTGTCGGGTTCACTGGCACGACAATTGTAGCACTCTTTTTTCACAACTTTATTTCTTATTTCTTCTTCTTCCTCTTCTTTTTTTTTTTAATTTCAATTTTATGATATGACTTATTATTGAAAATTACAGGTGGAGTATGTTTGATAGATCTAAACCAAATTCTCAAGCCAGAAGGATAATTTGTGTGGCTGGCCAGACCAGTCTATATAAAGGTTGTAAAACTTCCGAGTGTCCAATGTAAGTGATTCAATATTCTCCTCCCTTCATTTCCTTGGAAATAGTTTGGGTATTTAAAATTATTACACTTGATTTTTGGGTTGTTTCTTTTTCTTAAAAAAAAGTTAGGGATTATTATAAAATACCCCTGAAATTCGAGTTAATTACAAAATGACTCATATATTCATGAAAACTACAAAACACCCAAAAGGTTTGGGTTTTTCTCCTAAATTTTAGGGGGCAATTATAAGATATATATACATCTAGCGGTTTATAAAATAATTTTTCGTTAAGGATTTTTCTGTAATTTTCAAGAACTTTTGGGGTTTATTGTAATCAACTCAAACATCATTTTTTATTGTTTGTAATTAACTAAAACCTAATAGGGTTCTTTTTCAATTAACACAAGAAATTTTGTTTCGAAATCATAAATGCCCGTTGACATATTTTTCTGCTTCACAAATTACACATGTCGAGGAAAATAATTGTAAACGAATGCAGTCTTCGCGGGTGATGGTAACACCTCCCGAGGTTATTTGTAAATTTAAAGATGGTTTTATTTTTATAATTAGACTAAATCTCAGGTAGATTTTATAATTATCTCTAATATCAAGGACAAGATCATTTAAAATGAGATCTCATAAAGTTTGAGTAATTATTTGAGCATTTAAATGTATAGTTTTGATCATTATTACTAGACTTTAGTCCTTGAAGAACTAATTAATGTGAGTACTGTTCTTTGCACATTTGCCATGTGTTGAATATTCTATTACTGTTTCACTTCACAAATCAAATTATCATTGTCACATTTGACTCACTTTTGATGGGCTTGCGATTTTTTAGTAGAGTAAATTAAGAACTGGTGAAACTTTGAGTGAGTTACATATGTGCAGCTTGCCGAGGTGAAGAATTGTAGAATTTTTTTTTTTTTTTTTGGGTCTTTGGTTACTACTTTTATGTTATACTTTAATTTCATCGTTTTACAGCTTTAGTTCCATGTATGAAAATGAGGAAATATATTGCTCAATTGCCCAACTTTAATTATGCGAACTTGATCAATACTTTTGGTTTCAAAAGTGCGAGACGGAACTATATTTTATTGATTGTGATAATCTGCAGAGCTTCTGATAGCCTAACTATTAGTCTCTTGATGTTTGTGTTTTCGTACTTTTATATTGCTATCAACAAAAAAAGGTGTGGACATTAACCTCTGAGGTTGTAAAACATTATTATGGTTATTGTTCTATTTGTAATTTATGTTTATTAGTTACCTCGGTAGGAAGAAAAAATATGTAATGTGTAAGTATACATACTAAAAGTATTAATCCAATAATAAAAAATATTAGGTTAATTCAACCCACGGCGAAGCGCGGGTCACCATCTAGTATATATATATATATATATATATATATATATATATATATATAATATATATATATATAATATATATATAATATATAGTATATATAGTTTACTATAATCGGGTTTTGTTGATCTACTCATGTAAGATAAGTTTTTAAAATTATAATTATTATAAAAATAAGTCATTCCAATAATATTAATGTCCCAAACAACAACCATTCTTAATATATTACACTAAGAAGTTATTCCATTCTTAATATATTACACTAAGAAGTTTTAAATAAGTTACAACTAATATGTGAATGTGAGGGAAATGCTTTCTTATTAGAATTATCAATTAAAGTAATCTTAAAAAAATTTAGAGTAAATGATCTGATTATTATGATGTAATTATTTTATACAAGGTCAAATATAAATATTGCATAATTCCTTAAATATTTTTACAAGATTATAAGAACCTAAAAAAAGTTCCTATAGTTTTAACATGTAAAATAATTTATAAGCTCAAATATTTTTTTAAACACTTATTAACTTATTTTTATAATAAGATCTATAACTTATCGACTCTCATGATATATTATAAGATTTGAAAACTTATATGATTTTTTAAATTAAATAAGTTTCGTGAAACACCTATAAATTGTATTGATACCTAATATAATAATGAAGCTCTCGATACATCATTTAAAACAATTTAAGTAGTTATAACTTATTTGGAGAAGACCCAATTTGATATATGCTTAACACACCTTATAGTATATCATACACATGTAATTAATTTGGCTTCTTTATCAAGCATAGATTATATATATTATTTTCTTTATCAAAAGTTCTACAAGTTACTATATTAATATCGTATGTATGATGAATTTTAGAATATATTATGCATATACAATTTTATTTCTCTGCAAACATGTTACATTGATATTAATAGTGTATCATTAGTATTATAATATATATAAATGTAATATACAATATTTTAAAATATGATATTTTGTTATAATATGAAATAAGATAGTCAAACATGCATTTTATAATATTTGAATTAGATATATTATGGATATATTACAGGAGATATGTGTGGTAATACAAATACATATAAGTTTATAAAACTAACTATTAGACATACTTTATTATATGTATATATATATTTAAATTTATAATATATATCAGGTAGAGTATAATGCAGGCATATAGGCAGGGTACCCGCTAAGGTACTAAACGGTAATCGGGTAGAGTATCACGTAGAAATTCGCACATGTACCAGACACTGTTGCTCCCGAGTACTACCTTACTCGACCCGCGAGCAGAGCGAATGAAAAAAAATTCAATTTTTGTGTACCCTACCCTACCTAAGTTACTGGGTATTTAACAGGTGTTCGGCCTCTGAGGTACAAAAAATAGTTGCAAATCAAAAGTTGATAGTGTTTGCAAATAAAAACCACAAATTCGTTAAGTTAATGGATAAAGTTTAGTAGAAAAGTTGTAAAAGTATTTTACTTGTGCGTACAGGTAAAACCACAAGTAATACGAGAAATCTAAGGTTTCATGAGTGGACAAAATATCATTCACTTGTGTGCACAATGCACGATGCACTCGATTTTTAGTTTAATGTTATGATGAATAGGACTATATTGAAAATTGTATTTTATATATGTTGAATATGAATACTCTGTGTTATGAATATAGAGTTTTGCAAGATGAATATCAATATTATGTATGCTGAATATGTATGTCATGTATGATGAACTGTGTGATGAATATGCATGTTGTGTGTAATAGATATGACTTATGTTAAAACAAAAAATTTCAATATAATAATATTCATCATACATAGCATCCATATTCATCACATGGTGGAATCGGGTGCACCATACATTGTGCACTCAATTACGTGTTATTATTATGTGTGATGAATATAGATGTTTTGTGTAGTAAATAAAACAAAACTTTCAATACAATAATATTCATCACATAGAACATCCATATTCATTACACACAACATCTTTATTCATCATACAAAACATCCATATTCATCACATGGTGGGAATCAGGTGCATCATAACATATATATTCATCACATTGTGAAAATTGGTTGCACCATACACTGTGAATACGAGTGCATATTATACATCCTCATCTTGAGTGGTCAATTATTATTAATATTTTTTAATTGAGGATAATGCTTATATGAAATTACAAAATATAATCTTTTTAATAAAAAGCTTTTATACCTCGCCTTGACTTTCAATAACCACGATTTAGTTTTCTTGGGGTTAATCTTTTAGTTTATATTTAGTTTGATTTTTCGTAGGATTTTTGAATTTTTTAAGGTTTTTATTTTAGTTTTTTCATAGGACTTTTAGTTATTTTAAGTTTTTTTCATGTATCTTTTCATTTTTGGGTTCTTCTTTTTAGTTTTTAATCAGGGTTTAAAGTTTTTTAGGGGTTTTATTTTTTAGGATTTTAGGATTTATAGTTTAGTTTTTCATATTTTTTATGTTCTTTTTTAAGTTTTTGATTTACTTTAGTTTATTTAATGTTTCCTATAAATTTTTTTATAGAGATTTTCTAATGATAATACAAAAGCGCCATGTGGGGAGGCAAGGTGAAAATCTACGAGTTACAGTCGGGTGTATGAATTGAACCTCAAAATGAGGGTTAAGGATATTTTGGGAGGATCTGGGAAAAATACCACATACCAACTAAGAAAAAATAGAGAACAACAAGGAATGACGATTGAGTTCTGTAAACAAGTCGCTCCCCTAAGATGACGACCTGAATTCTAGGCTAATAAAAATAAACTACTAAATTCTCTCACTTTTTTTTTTTTTTAACTTATCTGTCTTTATATTTTTCTTATGTGTTTGTGTGATAGTGGAGTTCTTATTTGATGATCAACATTTTCGCGTCAACACTGATAGCTAATAAATATGTTCATAAGTTTTTTCCTTAATAAGAGGTAATTGAAATCTATACCTACTATTAAAGATGGCCTGCCGATTTTTGGGCAGGCCATTTGGCACAATTTGATTTGTGCCCCCCTTTTTTTTTCTTTTTTTTTTAATTTCCTCTCCTTTATTTTCTTTTGAATTATTATTATTTTTTTTTATCTTTTCTTTTTTCTTTTCTATATCCTCTTCTTTATTTTCTTTTTTGGTTTTATTTTTAATAAATCTTATATAAAAAAAGTTATTTTAAAGATCAAATCAATTAGTATAATTTTATTTTCCAAATTATAACTATCTTTATATTTTGTACTAATTTATGATAAAATTTGTGATTTATTATTGTTTAGCAAGAAAAATTGAATTTTAGAAAATCTAATTCATTAGTGTAATTTTATTTCTTCATTAAATTATATTTTAAATTATATTATTTTTATTCTTAGCATATTAAAAAATAATAATTATATTTATTCAAAGAATGTATTTTTTAAAATTCTTTTTTTGTAATTTTCTTTATATTTCTATCCACATACAATTAAATCCCGTCATCACGAATTTTTTGTTCTAAGAATGAAATTCATTTGTCTTTCTTTTTTGTTTTTTCCTCTCATATTTTAAATTCTTATTTGAGATTTTTGTCCTTAGTTGGCAGCCATAAAACGTGTCATTTAATTCTTTTTATTAAAATTCTATTTCTTTGGTGTTTTAATGTTGACAAATACTTGTGTTAGGTCAGATTAATGGGTCATGACCCGTTAGGCCACTTGACCCGATACTATAATGTATTGGTTTTTGTGTTGTGATGTATTGGTTTTTGTACTGTAAAGTATTAATTTTTCATAAATATCTGACCCGTACTATGATGTATTGATTTTTGTACTGTGATATATTCGTAATATGATGTATTGGTTTTTTATTATAATGTATTGGTTTTTGCATTATAATGTATTAATATAAAATTTTGGTCTAACGGATGATCCGTTAGTCCGGCCTAACAAGAGTGTTGCCCTTTAATGTTTGATTCTTTTTCTATATTTTGGATTTAAGTTTTTTATTAAGGCAAATTGACACCCTAACCGTTAACCGTTAGTCAGACTCCCTAAAATTAATTTTTAAAATTTTTTAAAAAAATTTAGGAGACCTACAAAAAATGGCCTAAAACCAAAAAAATCTTAAAAATAAAACAAAACAAAAACTAAACTAAAAACTAAAAAAGTACCCTACTTAAATATTTTGGAGTTGCCTAACGAAATGTACTCCGTTAGATTGTGTAACATAAATTTTTGTATTTTATATTATCCATGTATTAGTTGATTTAGTGTTACAATGCAATTTTATTTTTATATAATACAAATAATTAAAATTTAAAACCTAACATCTAAATTTTTGATTATGAGGGTGAATCAATGATATAACATGATTAACATAAGTGATTATGAGGGTGAATCAATTCATTTGTATTGAATAGGTTCTTGTGGAGATATAAGAATCTATCTATTTATCTATCTATCTATCTATCTATATATATATATATAGGGTTGGGTTCAAATGAGAACCCGTCATTATATGTGAACCTAGGGACTCATCTTGACCATTAGATTGGATAATTTTGATGGTTGAGATCATGACATGTCAGCATGGTAATAATGTAAAAAAATGCATTAATTAATTAAAAATGGTATTTTGGACATATATCAACGTTTACAAAGAGCACTAAATTGTTCTTTGGAAAGCAAAATAGATTAAGAAAAAAAACACTACGATTGTATACAAAAAGCATTGCAAATTTCGTCTATAAACTGCAAATTCAAAATTTTGAAATTAAACTCAAATCTTCAACAAACCATAACTTTTTCAAATTTTATTCGTTTTGAATGAAATACATATCAAATTAACCACATTCTCAAGATCTACCATTTCCTCCTTTATAATATTTGAGAATTTAATAAGTCATAAACAAACATTCATATATCTCATGAACAAATATTATATTTTAAACATATCAATTCATA
>BMAC01000239.1:402247-466240 GCA_014905375.1 Phtheirospermum japonicum
ATATAATATATATATATATATATATATATATATATATAGGGTTGGGTTCAAATGAGAACCCGTCATTATATGTGAACCTAGGAACCAATCCAGGCCGTAGATCTAATATTGCACAGTGCAATTATATGTCCAGGTTCATTGTGCTTTTTACACAGTACTGTAGTGCTAAAATCAGTCCAGTTTTTTTAATTTTAATTAATATATATATATTTTTTACGTTTTAAAACATGCAATATGTATCTTAAATTAAATATATATATATATATATATATATATATATATATATATATATATATATATGAATAAATAACATAGTTAATGTTATTAATATGGTTACATGGGCTATAGTCTAGAGATATATAAGTGAATATATATATAAAAAAAAAGATAATAAGTTTTCAATTATGTAGAAAAAAGTGAACTTTAAAAAAAAAAGGAAAAAACAAAAAGAAGAAGAACATGTGCATTTTTTACAATACTGAGTACCGATAAAAATAGTTACTGCGAACTTATTTTGTACCCCACATCGAGTTTAAATAGGTTATTCAGATTGAAAAGGTTATTACAATTAATGGTTTGAGGATAACAAGGAATTCAGTCTCAAATTAGAAGCCTGTTCGGGCCGCGGGTAAGCGGTTCATGCTTGGCCAGCTCAAGTAGCCAGGTCCAAAGCGGGTGGATTACGAAATAGTCTATTAAAGCTACTCGCATCAGGTAGTGCTGGTTTGGCCAGGTTTCGGGTCAATCTGTCGGGTCGGGACGGACCAAGCATAAAATAGGGATTCTTATGTTTTATTATATAATGATTATTAAACTTTAGAAACTGTTAAATATGAATTTAAATCTTCTTTATTACTTATTAAAGTTCTTAATATATATATTGCATTTTTTTTAAATCTTCATAATTGATTCGAAATATTCACAATAATAATCAAATTGATTGGATTGAATTTTCTTTTGAGACTATTAAATTGTGATTTAAATCTTCCTTATCTATAATATAACGAGAGTAAGAGTAAATCTATTTATTTTACTGTGATGACAAGTAATATTGGAAATGCGTGTTTATCATAAATTTAGCCAAAACTTAAATCAGGTTATTATTATTATTGCAAACAATTTTCATGATTTATTTTTCTTATTTAAGATCTACTTAGCTGAAATAATTAAAGGAGTTGAGATGGCTGATATATGAGAGTTGATCGTAAATTATTATTTGGCATTATGTTGATTGAAAATTAATTTATCAATATAAACATTAACGAGTGATACAAAAAAATATATACATAAAAGACAAGAAAAAATATAAAATAATAATAAATAAATATTTCTTAAAAAATATTTAAAAAGTTAAGGAAAAAAAAATAATACCAATTATTTGTTGAATAGATCGATTAACTGGAAAAAAAAAGGAGAGAAAGATTTTTTTTTCTCTAAAAGGCCTTATCTTTATAATGATAAATAAGAATTTTCCTTATGTCTGAAAATGATAAAATTATAAATTAATATATAAGCATATAAAAAAAAAAGAATATGATTTTAAAAAAATATTAAATCAATTATCAGCTGATTAGAGAAAACTACAATTTATAACTTATTTTTATACTCCTTATTTTTTAACATAAATTAAAAATTGATAATTAAAAATAAATGAATGGGTATATTTTAATAGTTTTATAATTGGAGGTTTATGCATTATGTGGATATGAATTCAATAACTCTTCTACTTTCATAATGCTTGATGAACGAGTATAATCAAATATTTAAAAATTATCAACTATGGAAAATCGAAACAGGTACATAATTTGAACTGAATAATATGATATAATATAATTCTAAATGACAACTAAATATTATAAATATTACTTAAGAAATGTGAATAAATAAATTATATTGAAGATATTCAATTTGTAGATTTAGAATTCAGATGTGTGGTGATTGAACTTCGATTATTTCAAAGTTCCACTACAATCAAATTAATTTACCTACAAAAGTTGTTAGTAAAAACTATGAAAATTAAAAATCTAGGTAAAATTATTATCGGTAAATATTTGCAATCATAATCTAAAACTGTTAGTAAATACCTACAACATTTTTATCAGTTAGTTGCAAGTTTGTTACCGACTTTTCAGTATTTGGTCGATATAATTTGAGAAATTAAATGTATTTTATTCTATCATTATAGTGTTAAATTGTACCAATATTATCACTTATAACACAGAGTTCAACATAGAGGGCACATGCATCGCATGGGTTAAACACCCGAAACTCAATCTATTTAAAAAGAAAGAAAAAACACTTTCAAACATGTTTTTAGGTCACTGGAATCGATAATATAAGTTTTATGTAGTGGACAATCTTATCACTTGAGTTAACCCACGTTGTCGACTATGTAACGATTTACTTTTGATTTTTCTAAAGACACACATACACACATATATAGATTATTGTGTTCTATTAATAATTCAATATTATTATTCTCACATTGATTGAACTAACATAAACCATCACATTTCGTTCGTACATCGCACGGGTTAAGCACTAGTTGTAACAATAACAAAGTTGATGGTAGAGTGAATAGAATGATGAAGAGGTTAACATACCATTTTAAATAGCGTGGAGTGATCTAATATGGTAAACACTACAACATAATAAATTGATCAAATTGATATACCAGTGATTTGATTTTATAATTCATATATTTGAAGTTTTTATCATATATGAGTATTATAGGTGGATTGTGTAAGATATATATATATATATATATATATATATATATATATATATATATATATATATATATTTTATTTTATTTATTTTATTACGTTGCAATGTTGATTGAGAGTAAAGAGGCGAAAAGGTTGACAATATTCTTTTATAATTCACAAGTTGAATTTTCATGTCTAATAATTTTTAGTATGCATGTTTATTTTTTATTTTAGGAGTCTATTGCATTACTTAAAGATATATCTACACTATTTCTAAAGTTTGATTTGAATGAATTGCATTTAAAGGAAGCCCCGTAACAGATAAAATTTTGAAAATGTTACACATCTTATATTTATATCAACTATTTTTTCCATTGTACTAATTATTTACTTTCTAAAGTTAATAATTATTTTTGATATATTTTATATTTTATGCCTTTATTTAATATGCCCGCGTAAAACGCGGGTATTCAAACTAGTTATTAAAAAAAAAATACAACTCTTTTATATGTTTCACTTTTATCTAATATCTTATAAATTAATTTAAAAATTACTGAATATAAATTTGTCCCGCAATGAAGTGCGGGTCAATTTCTAGTAATAGTTATACAGCATATTTGTCCCTAAGTTCCAAGAATATGATATATTTATTATTAATCTACATACAAAAATTAACTAATTTATTGATTAATTGATACTACTCCCTCCGTATCTTAATAAATGTCATTTTAGAATTTTTTTTCAAAATTAAGAAACATAATATTTGACCAATACATCCCCGTTCAATTAATAATATTCTCATTTAATTACTTCCATTATTTTCCTTTAGTTATTCTATTACCATAAACTTGTTTATATTTTTTTAAATTAAATAGGGATAAAACTGGAATAAAGTAGTAAAATATTCTAAAATGACACTTAATTTGTAATAAAATTAAGTTTCTAAAACGACACTTGTTTTAAAATGGAGGGATTAATATTTATAAATTTACAAATAAGTTCCAAGAATATGATATATTTATTGTTAATTTACATAAAAAATTAACTAATTTATTGATTAATTGATCTAATATTTATCTATTTACAAAATTTAGAATTTGGTATATCGTCAAATCAACAACTCAATAAATTTGTATATTCAGTAATTTTCAAATAATATCTACTATATTTTTAAATATTATTTTAATTATTCAGTATAACTACCATATAAATTATATTATTAATAAAAATATCTAACTATATATATATATATATATATATATATATATATTATATTATTAATACTCTTATTTACCACTTTACACATCTAAGTAACTATATAGGTCAATACTTGTATACAATCTAATCAATTAACACAATCAACTATCAAATAATTAACGAATATGGTCATAACATGATTGAAATAATCATCATTAAATATAAGCAATTACACAAGTATATATAAAATAATTATGAAACACAAATATATTTTGTGAATCATGAATGTGATTTCTTTTTAAAAAAGTAGTAGCAATCAAGTATTTATAGCATGAGAAGGCCCGAAATAACCACGCGGCCCAGTCCAGTACGCCAAGCCGACATACTCTAATTCACCAAATACCTTACTGCCAAACCCTACCGTCACCACCTCATCTCACCGCCTCTCTCAGCTGCCACGCGCTCGCGCCACCTCGCCTGCGCTACCTCGCCTGCGCTGCCTCGCCTGCGCTGGTCAATTAACACATGGGTAAGCTTTTATACTCTACGAAAGCAGTCAGAAACATAAATTGATTTATTTTGCAACGTTCCGACTGAATTATTAGGGTTTCGTAACTCTTTGATACACATGCAAGTGCACCTGTTGCTATAATCGAACGATTTAGACTAAAGGTTATATTCACTGTCCATATATATATTTAGCAGACCTTAATCGTCCAATTCGACTGTTACCAGTTTTTTTTTTTAATTATTATTTTATTTTTTAACACTGCCCATCAGTTTTGTGTTGTTTTTCTTTCTCTCTTCCTTGTTCGATCTTATTTCCAAACTGAGAAGCTCAAATCGTAACTCAGTTGTGCTTTGAATACTTGAAATTATACATGTTTTTTTAATGAAATTCTGGTTTAATAAAGGTCTTTGGAGTTCTAATCATTGTTTGGAGATTTAATTGCATATTAATGTTGAATATTTGTTCTATAATTGTCCAGTGTCTCTCACTTCTAAGCTGAGAACCAAGCCAAAGCCCTAATCAGCTCTCACATGCCGTTTCCCGCCATGTCGACTGAGGTTGCCACAGCACCGCGAAACCTGAAGTTCAAAATAACCACCAAAGGCATAAGAACCGACTCGCAAAAGGTTTCAGTCAAGAATGACCAAAAAGTCAATGGAATCGGAAACAAGCATCGCCCCGAGTTGAATGTTTTGGTGGACCCGGTCACGGTCAAGTCCTGCAAGCGCAAGCCCGAAGCCTCACTCGACGCTCAGAGGGCGAAAAGACCGAAGATGGACCGCATGTTGAAAATCCAATGCGGGACCCTCTTGAAAGAACTGATGAGTCATCGGGGTGCGTATATTTTCGCCGAGCCAGTCGACCCGGTGAAGCTGAATATCCCCGATTACTTTTTGTATGTCTCTGAGCCGATGGATTTAGGGACGATTAAACGTAAGCTGGAGGGCAATGCATATTTCAGCGCCGATGAGTTTGCCGATGATGTGAAGTTGACCTTTTCAAATGCTACTGCGTATAATCCCGAGGGGCACACGGTTCATGAGCTGGCAAAGGAGATGAACAGTAGCTTCTGCAGGAGATGGAGATTATTGGAGGCGAAGCTGAAGCAGAGGAAGGACGATGATGAAAAGGGTGATTTTGTCCGTCATGTTGAAAATAATCTCAAGGATACAAAACCCATTGGCCTTATGAGAGTACACGGAGAAGTAAGTATAAAAAAATTAAATCTTGATTGGAAAAATATGTTCTTGTTCTAGAAATTGTTTTTTCACAGTTGTGTGTTCTATCTTTGTTTGTTTTAACAGGTGAAGCCCGCAAGAGTTGCTCTAAAGGTGTGCTCCTCATTGAGGACAGCTGTCAAGAAAGGTATGATGAGGTGGCAGAGTAATTTTTCTGCTTTCTTAGCTCTTTTTAGGAGCTAATTGGTCCTGTGTCATTGGCACAGAGCCTGGCTTGCAAAGTGCTTGTCCGCGTGTCGTTCGAAACCAACCAGCTGATGTGGCTCGGGTTAAATGTCCCTCGTGTGCCAGCTTGGCATGCCATTGCCGTCTTAAGAATGGTTCTGCTCAAGCATCTACGAGTGGTGAGTAAAATCATTACACGGGTCAAGGATTGGGTTTTTCTTTATTATTTCAGAATCTCAAATTGTTTGTCTGTTTTAGATATCTCGTCTGAAAGATCATCAGAAAACAACCAGAGTGGTGATTCTAAACAAGTAAGTATCAGCTGCTACTGATGTTTCCAAGTTCCTAGGAAACTAATAAAGTGTCGGAATGGGTGAAATTTTGTGCTGATGTGGCCTTTTGTGTGATGTGTATCAGGAATGCGAGGTCAAACGTCCCTTGGCGTTTAATAGAAGAAGCTCAAGTTTAGATTCTGATGGTGAGAGCATTTTCATCTTTTTTTTAATAGCTATAGATTATGTTACCTTCAGATGGTTTTTGATTATTTGAATATTTACGTGCTTACAAATAATTGAAGGGCCCGGAGTTGTTATCCATGAAGAAATGAGCCCTCACCTGTCAACTCCTGCTACAACGGCTGCGGTTTCTGTTGAAGGTAGCTTGCTATGTTTATAATGTTTTATGTATGTGGCTATAACCTTCTGCTAAACCATTTATTACCTATTAATAAGAAAGAATGAATATGAACTACAAAAACATGGGGGGATATGAGACTAGAGACCTATATAATGTTTATGCAGGTGTATTTATGTGCTTGTATTATCAATTGATTTTACAAAAAAAAGAAGATATTTAAATGTGAATGTGATTTTGATAGTTGGTGGCTGTAATTTTTTGAACTGTTTTACTTCTCAATAGGCTGGGCTTCAATGAATGTCCAAATGTCGCCTGGTAAGGCTTTGCGGGCTGCTCTGCTGAAAAGCCGTTTTGCCGACACTATCTTCAGAGCTACACATCAGAATGCTGAAAAGTCGAACCCTTTAAGAATGCGCGAAGAAAGGGAGAGACTAGAAAAAGAGAAACAACAAGGTATAAAATGAACCTATGTATTAATGTCGAATAAAATGCTGTGATTCAATTATATGATTTGGGTTTTGGTTATCAAATTTATCCTGGTTTCCGATTAGTGATTTTATTAAATGGGCTGTCTCTGCAGAAAAAGCGAGGATTGAAGCGGAAATTAAAGCTGCTGAAGCAGCCTCACGAAGGAGGGAGCAAACTGACTTGAAGATGAAACGTGAGAGAGAAAGAACTGCTGCTAAGATGGCATTACAGGAGGTCTATATTTCTTTTATTTTCCATCAATCTCTGGGCTAACGAAATCTATTTCTGGATTATTTAATTTCTTCAAGCTTCTGAAATTTTGACATCGAGAGTTCAATTGCAGATGGAAAGAACCGTTGAGATATATGAAAGCTTGGATATCGTGAAAGACGTGGAGATGTTGTGTTATGGTTATCTAACTGGGAAGCCTCTGGAGCGACTCGGCTTATATTTGAAAGTCGATTATTTGCAAGAAGATGAAAACGAAGGTGCCATGTTAAATGCCGAAGAGGGTGAAATTCTGTTCAATGCAGAAGAGGGTGAAATTCTGTCATAAGCACTCTTGGCCAGGGGGCTTATAACTTTTGATCCTTTTGTTGTTTTGAATGATTATGATGCTCAAGGGAGAGATTGTAAATTTTTGTGTAAATCTATCTCTAACTTGATGAAACAAGTGTATTTAATGTGAACTCTTCTGCAGTCGCTAAAGTTTCGTGATAGATTTATTATTGTTATAATTTTGTTAATAATAAAATATTAAACTTGTGCTACTTGTTTCCAAAACGCAGATTGATGAATATGATTTTTTTTATGATTTCAATTTCACCATGACTCGTCTTTTTTGTATTGATCATCTCTTTTGCATACCAGTTGCAGAAAAGCGCTTCAATACAATTACAACAAATAATACACTATCTGCACCATTGTTATTAATCAACAATTGGAAATAGACAAATTTAGGAGCAGAACAAAATGCAACTAGATTGCTATCATCTCTAGTTCTACATCATTACAAATTAAACATGGTCCCCAAATCCAATAGTAATGGAAATAAATATATTGGTGGCCTAAAATTTGTAACGATACTAAATTCCAGCAAACGCTATCTAAAGACCAAAACGAAAGGGGATTTGCGTGCAGCGATAACGCGTCACTGGCAACATCATTCCAGGCATTGAGAAGCTACACGGTATATTTGTTCTTGGCATTCCTGTCGAGTTTCTTAGCATCATCCTACATTACAAGTGAAGGAAACTTATTATTCAAGGAAAGGATGCATAAACATATCAAAAAATCAAGATCTGAATCGAGTAAAGGACCAACTTACATGGAATATGAAACCAATTGTCTCATTGTAATCAAGAAACTCCTTCCATTGTTTACCAATGCTCAGCTGAAAATTTTAAGAATGCACGCAGATGATTAAAATATAGGCAAACAGGATTTTAAAAAAAATGTGCAATAAACAAGAAAAGACAGAAAAAAAAAAGTGCAAGGGAAAAAATCACTGCATGCATTAATTACGCGATGACTCAAATCCAACAAAAAGCCAGATAAAATAAACCATCTTTATACAATCATTTCAAAGACAAAAGCACAATCAAATGGGTTCCTATAGCACTGAATCCAAATTGTTGTACAAAAGAGGTCGATACGTGATTGTTCTTGGTATGCATTCTTATATCGAACCATTTAATAAGATATTTAAAATTATAATCTTGCGGCCATCAAATTAAGAAACTAGAGCAAAATGTTCGAAAGTTATGAAAAATCTTATCTACCAGGTACATTTCCACTGTATTATAATTATCAAACAAACCTGAGCAGCTTCATTAGCAGCATTCTTTGTCCAAATAGAAATTTTCTCCTGCCTTGCTCTCACATTAACAACTGCCCCACAAATCTCATCGCCATAATCAAATTGTTCCCCAATCATTGCGAGCAACTAAATAATGTGATCCAAAAGGAAATTCGGTGGGTGAATGAATAATCCAACAGAAAGACCAAAAAAAAAAAACAAAAAAGAAAAAACGAGACAAACATACCGTATAGAGCCAACAAGTATCAGATTTACCCCTTGAGAAACTCACAGTCCACTTTCCCCCATTGGCACAAACAGGATCTTCCCATTTTGGGGCTATATTGTTCTTGAAACAATAAAAGTCTGCTCCAACTGCTAGCTTGCTGGGGTGGTGTATGTTATTGTAAACACTGCAACCCAAGCCAAAAATAATAATATTGCAGTGCAATTCACAGATACAAAATAAATGTTCGATAAAATAAAAAACGAAATAAATGTCAAGCTTGTGGAAGAAAACCATGCCCATTAAAAGAAATCGAGAATACGATTAGGCCAGCAATAAGATAAAGAAAAGAAAATCATATTCCCGGCCTTAAAACATAAGCAAAGTATAATCCCAATAACATTGTAACAACAGTATAAGGAAAAATAGATTAAAAACTAAAAACACTAGCATATGCGAGCATAGTAGACTACTTAGACAATCCTCTAAAACTCACGTTACATAAAATTAGCCAGCACACAAAGAAAAACAAGATCTCAAATTTTCTCTTTCACACCAAAAATGCTATGAACACACTAAAATTCAAACTAAATCACAGAGGCGCAAAGGGTAAAACACACAAAATACGAATCTACACAGTCACATTCCAAACATATGATAAAGCCCTAAATTCACAATCAAAACTGAGAAACGGTACAATCGGATGAAAAATAAATAATGAAAAGTACCTCCAGAAATCTTCGACGGTGGGGAAGGTGTAAATATTGCGAATTGAGCTTCCCCAGGTCTGCTGTTTGGATTTGGCAGAAGGATTGTCAAACCAGAATGTCCATGAATGCTCCAAGGGGTGCCTCTGTGGGGCCGCCGCCGCAATCGCCTTCGCCGGATCGTCGGAATCTCCCCCGATGATTTCTCCTTCCTCCGCGTCCGATTCCCCCCCTCCGGCGGCGATGTGGTGGTTTTTGGCCATTGACGTTGAGTTCTCTGTTTCCTCTTTCATGGCGGTGGCCGCTAGTCTCTCAGTTTCTTCAACCATATTTTTCTTCCTCTCTAGTTTTCTAATTCTCCTTCGAGGTGTTGTGTTTGGGATGTTGGTTGCATTTTATTGGGTTCTTATTGGGCCATTGGGCGGCCTTATTAGGTATTTTTATTGGGCGGTCCGGTGCTTAAGAAAACTGATTAGTCCGGTGATTCAATAAAGTTGGGCCTAAATCCACTTTGCGTTACATACCTCGTCCCCATAATTATAGCATCTATTAGTTAAAATACCCATTATTTACTCCTATAATACTCATTCGTACGAATAATCAAAGAATATTATAGATTTTGAAATTAATAAATTATACGTGTATTTTATTTTAAAAAATTAATACACGCATTATACTTTTTCCATATATAATACTTGATGAATAATATTTTATTTTAATTTTTTAATATTAAAAAATTAAATTGTTTTAAAATATTTATTAAAAATATTATAAAAATAATAAAATTTTTACTATAAGTATACATAATATATTGTTATGGAATCATTTGAATATATTTTTATTAAATTAAAATTTATATCTAATTAAAACTTTATAATTATAATGAATTAAATTTAAGTAAAATTTACGTATAAATCTTAAATAAATAATAAGATTATATTGAAATAAAATTAAATACTCGTGTAAATATTTCCTTGTATCATGTATAATATATTATTGTTTTTATTAATATTTTTAAAAATTCTAAGATTTTGAGAATATTTATAAATAATTTATTAATTATTTACAAACTGATTTGAAAGGTATTATGATATTTTTAAAATAATTTTTAAATATATATTTACTATAATATAAGAATAATATGTACAAATTATACTAAAATAAGTCGTCTTTTTACTCACATATAACTGATTTTTATTCGTATTATATTCGTATTTTCATAAATTTATATAATATCAATTTTCATTATTTTGACTAATTTTTATCGCAACTTTAAAAATATTCTAAAAATATACTTGTACGTATAAAATACCGAATTATACCTATACTATATTAAACTGACTAGGATTTTAGCACACTTTTTTTTTTTTTCATTTTTCATATTTATTTTATGCATTTATTTATAACATTTAATTAATGCATCTTGATATATAATTAATAAACTATTAGTATTAAACAGAAAATATAAGTAAATTTTAAATTCTCAACCACACTAATTAGTATTTCCCCATTTTAAAATAAATGTCGTTTTAGAGACTCGATTTTATTACAATAAGTGTCGATTTTGAATTTTTTACCACTTTATTCCAGTTATATCCCGCTTATTTTAAAAAATATAAATAAGTTTATGATAATAAAATAACTAAAGGGAAAGAATGGAAGGAATTAAATGAGAATATTATTAATTGATTGAGTGTATGTTGGTCAAATATTATGTTCCTTAATTTTAAACAAAAACTCTAAAACGACACTTACTAAGAAACGAGCAAAAATTCTAAAACGACACTTATTAAAAATCAGATGGAGTATTTATTAATATGTGAAAGGGAAACTTTTTTTTATTTCGAATGTGATATTCATTTTTACAGATATAGGTGTTTCATATTTTTTACACATGCACTTGTTATCTTTCCTTTTTATATTCACTCATATTCAGTTTTTCTCCTGCTTAGGGTAATTATAGATTTTTCTATTTTTCAATTTCTTCATTCACAAAACTGTATATATATGTGAGTATTTTTAATTGGACTTTTTTAGGATTTTTAATAAATTTAACGGTTTTAATTATCCTTCATATATAGTTTCTTATATTTCAATTTCATCCTTCACAAAACTGTATCCTCACATATGTATTAGTATTTATAATTAGATTTTTTTAAAGGATTTTTAATAAATTTATTTTTTAACCGTTTTTGGTAGTGGGATAGGGGAATAAATAGTTTTTTATTTTTCAATTTCATCCTTCAGAAAACTGCATCCTTCATATAAGTGTGAGTAATTTTAATTGGATTTTTGTAGGTTTTTTAATAAATTTGTTTTTAATGGTTTCAGTTAATATCTTTTTTAAATAAATTATTTGAATTAAATGAAACACCAAATTCCCATTGTAATTCATTAAAATTTTCCATTAAAACATTTATACAAAAATTGTTTGACAGATTCTTTTTTTTTCCAAACTTTCAATTTTGCACAAAAAATGTGTCGCTGCGAATATATTATATTATAAAATACTATATTTAAATAAACTCAAAATAATTTAAGATGCAAATCGTAAGGTGATACAATTTTCAAAAAGATATTGATAATTCTTATTTAATATACAAATTAACATTTTTAAACCCCTAATAGATACTTATCCAAGAAAAGTGATAATTTTTATTCCATATATAAAGTAACACTTTTTAATCCAAAAGTGATAATATATAAAAGAAAACATACTATTATCTTCAACTTAAAAAACTGTTTGATTAATATGTAAAATAATTTGTTTTTTCGAAAATGATACATTTTATAAACTTAAAAAAAAAACAGTTTGATTAATATTTAAAATGATATATATTTTTTCCCCGCAGAAATGATACATTTTATAGTTAAAAGTGTGTGGGGCAGATATTTTGGATATATAAGTCAACGCTGTGGCTTCAACAATTGCCAAGATTTTACCACAAAGTAAAAAGTGTATACTTACAATTAACCCAAGTTGAGATGAAACTAGTACTAGCTATCTCAAAGAAAGGAAAACTGGAAAAGTAATATTTATTATTAATAATAATACTAACAACATTAAGTAATATTACAATCGTGCAGAATGACTTAGCACACACACAACATAAAACTTGCACATACCCTATTGCAGCACAAACTGGAATTCTAGTTATTAAGCAACACACACACACATTCTATTTATATATATGCAAGACAACTTGAACTTGCCTAATTGCATGGATTTATTGTGTTAACTTTCATACGGTCGAGAAACGATTTTCCATCGAGCTTTCGTGAGAAGAAGTCTTTGAAAAACTGTTCCATTACGACGCGCCTGAAGAGCGGTGGCTGCTTGATTAAAATCGAATGTGACGGCCCGATCTCAGCTTCGAACTTAGGGTTGAAAAACATTGCAATGCTAATCCTTTCTTTCTCTGAATTCACAGTCGCCCTGTGCTCAATGCTCTTGTACAATCCATTGCTTAGTATCTGCACACATTATATATTTATTAAGTTATGTGCCTCTTTTTTTTTTTTATAAGTATATAGAGTTTATTAGTATCACTAATTGAATCCAACAAATTTTTAAATATTTTTAGCTAGTAACTGAATTTTAATCTGTAAATTAAAAAGATGTTGGTGATTTGTCGTTAATTGGTCAGAATAATCCGAGGAAAAATATTTTTATGCTGTCGGTCAGAGACAGACCCAAGGGGGTGCTGGTGGGGGTAGTCGCCCTCCCCTCACCTTATACCTGTATCTTAAGATAGTATTATTTAGTTAATATTTTATATGTATAAATACAAAATAATTATATTTTGCCACCCCTAATAAATTACCTTCTAACTTCTATATGCCTTTCATAATGTTACATATACATGATAAGTTTTCAAAAAGATAATTTACTAATTTTCAATTGAATCTTTTGTAATCAAGTTATTATTATGTCTTAAAGTTTCTTTATTTTTCACTGCCTCAACCATATTAATTTTAAATGAAATTTTCTTTTACAAGAATTTAAAACTAAAAGTATAATAAGTAAGATATAAAAATACGGTAATTTTTTTTTTCATATTATTTCATTAAAATAAATATCTTTTACTATTATTTTCAAGTTAATATTTAGTAAATTCGAAAAAAAAAAAAAAATTCTCTGGGGCTACCGCCCCCGAACCCCCATAAATTTTTTCTTTACTTAAACTTCCGTAATTCGCCACTCCCACTCCTCCCTAAAAATCTTGCGTCCGTCCCTGCTGTCGGTAATATAAAATTTAGTGACAATAAATAATAAATAAATAAGTTGGATAAAATGAGTTTATACAATTTTGATTTTTTTTTCAGTGTAATTACCTTCATGCGTTTTTTCGTATTTTAAGTATATAAATATGAGAAGTATGCATGAACCAAAATTGACTACCAAATTACCATAATAAGAAAAATGAATTAATTGCAAAATTAACTATAATTAGTGGGCAAACCTCAACAATGTCTCCTAAATTAACAACAAAGGCATCTTTGAGGAACTTGACAGGCATCCAAACACCATCTTTCTTCACTTGAAAACCTTCAACACCATTGACTTGGAGAAGAATGGTGATCCCACTGGCGTCGGAGTGGGGTGTTAGGCCGTGAACCTTGTCCGGCCTCGGACATGGTGGGTAATACGTCATTCTCACCGATTGCATCCCATTTTCGAACACTTCTTCGGCTTCTTTTATATCGATCTTTAGGGTTTGTGCGATTAAACCAAATATAGCCCTTGAGAGCTTTTGTAGCTCGGAGAAGTAAGCTTCTAGGGTTTCTCTGCACAAAAACAGTGATTGAAAATAATTGGTAGTTTGAATTATGTTAATTAGATGTGTAATAATGATTGATGATCAAATAATTTATTAGAAAAAGAAAGTGAATTAAATATATACTAACCATTAAGAAAAACCACAAATTGATTTTTTTTTCAAAATGCCATATGAGAAAAAAAAATGATATTATTATTGCACACATGTTGTCTATTTTTTTTTTTTTTTTTAAAATTAGAGGTTTATATATATGAAATGAAAAAAAAAGTAGGAATAAATATATATGGACCTGAGAGAAGAAGGGAGATTTGGCAAAAGATGGGATTTTCTTCTATGGATGGGATTTGTAATGATGTAAAATCGATCGGCCCAGTCAACCTTTTGATCTTCAGACACAATTATTGTTTGACCATAGCCCTCAACATCTCCACCCCTAATCTTGTATCTCAACCTCTCTTCCAATGGAAGCTTGTAAAATTCTTCAATTTCATACTTCACTTTCTCCACCAATGAAGAGTCCACTCCATGGTTCACCAGCTGCAAATAATTTTTTAATTAATTAATTAATTTTGGTTTATTATATCCAAACGAAATTGTACATGTAGTAATAATTTATTAATACAGAAAAATAAAAAAAACCTGAAATATGCCCCAGTCTTTGCATGCTGAGTGAAATTTCTCAAGTTGTGAAATTTTATTAGTATCTTGAGCAAGCAAAGCTTTCATGTCGAGAATGGGGATGGGTGCGAATAAATTCTCATCATTGGAACAAAAAATGAGGGGCTCGTGATCGACAAGATATCGGGTTGGGATTTCGTGAATGGGTTTTTTAACCATTTCTTGAACACTTAATTCCATTTCTTGAAATATATATAAGTCAAACTATATGGAGTATTATTTATGTCTTAAAGGTGTGAGAGATGAGGATTAGAGGTGGAGAAAGTGGGTATTTATAGAGGTGAAAATAAAACTTGAAAAAATTATAAGATAAATGTAAAAGTTTGGTATCATGTAACTTTTAGGTTTACTAAAATTTATTTATAAAATTTTACATTTATTTTATAAATCTTATATTTATTTTATAGTTTTTTTTAAAAGAAAATATATATTTATTGTGTTTTTATCAACAAGTTATTGATGAGGATAATTTAAGTATTCATTTAATCTTATGTAATTATAGAACTGTGTAATTGGTACCTTTATAAATATATAAAGAGGAGTTTGAGTAATAAGAAAATTAATCTTTCTCCGCCTCTCTATTCTTACTTTTCTGCTTTTACTCTTATAGTTTGTAATTTTCTCTCATTTATTATTCTTTTTTTCTTTCAGACTTATTTATAATTTTTCTTGTTTTGTGACTCTCAAATTTTTAAAATTTATTTATAGACATTTACATTTATTTTATAATTTTTAAGATTTATTGTATAAGTTGTATATCTTTTAATTTTTTATTATTAAAAATGATGACAAGGCATAGATGTCGAACAATCCCAAGTTTTAGACTAATTCTGGTTAAAACTAAATTTTACAATTGAATTTATCTTTAACTTGGCTCAAATCGTCGAAACTAAAATTATTTAATTATACTTAAGTTAAACTACTTCATGAAAACACCACATATATCCTAAAAAGAGAAAAAGAAAAACACACACGTTAACAACAAACAAAACCAAAAACATAAAAATGAGGAGTTTCACTGTTTCACATTATTTCCTAAGTTTCTTTCGCTTTTGACTCATTAATTTTGGCTTATTTACTGATTTACACATGATTTCGAGACTTTGAGACTCTCTCACACAAACATCTAAAGTTACAATTACATTTTTGTTCGCGTCTATTATAAGAAAGAGTAAATTATTTTTTTTTTACTCACTTTCAACTTTTTTTTCCTCTAATTATTTTAATTTATTTTTTAAAAAAGTGATTTAATCACCAATTATTTTTATATAATTTGACTATTCACCCATATAATTCTAATTACCAATTATTTTCAATTATTATTTTACTTTCTATATATATTAAATTTAATTTAATAGCTAAACTCTCATTTCAAATTCATTCACAAAATTATCAAAATGAAAACAATATGAGGCTCAAAAACCGACCAAAACCAACACGTTAATTACTAAATTCCACGTGAAACTGATCATATATAGCAAATTAAAGTTTTGGTAATGTACACACAACATACTAACCAGAAGAGAAATAAAAGAATATTGAAATGAGAATGATCCTTTTGCTCCTTGGAACAAATTAATTTTTAGAAATTCATCACAAATGTTACCTATAAGGTTTATTCAACTTACACAAACACTCCAAATATCTTTACAATTTGTAAATACCCCTTAAGGCTTATATTTATCTAACATTTATCACCACAATTTATTTTACAACTTATCATTAAAATCGCTTTGTCACTAATTTTACGTACAACTATCAACAAAGAAATAACTAAAATCTTCAAGTTACACCGACAAATCACCAATAATTTTTCGCTTACCGATAAAAGTATTGTAGATATTTACCGATGGTTTTAGATTTTATTTATAAATATTTGGCGATATTCTTTTTTACCTATAACTTTATTTATATATATACCTATAATTTTTCTGTAGGTAGTGCAATTTATAAGAAATATTACCAAGGAGGTATATATATAATTTTGGATAGCAAGCCTTTTTTAACTAGCTAAACCTCACGAGTAATTTTATTGTTAAAACTTTTTTCAAGAGTATAATATAGAAATTTCCCATATTATTATTATTATTATTATTATTATTATTATTATTATTATTATGTGGAATTTATTGCAAGAGTAACCTATGAAGAAATATAAAAAACTTATAATTTCAACAGCAACTAACATATATATTCTTAATTTGTACAAGTCTATCTCAAATGAGACTAATGAAGTATGTTAAAGTCTAACCAAACAATAAGTCACCTATTTATGAACAAACAAGCGTTTTATCCCTATGTTAACGATCTAGAATATGAATAGAAATTATCCATGGCTCGATGCCCCTAAAGTCAGCATGATATCCTAAGTTTGAATTAAAAAAAAAAAAAGAGAGAGATTTAAATACTTTAGATTTTAGTTAGTAAAAATGATTATATGGAGTAATCGATCTTTTGTGATTCGATCTCGCGGTTCAATCGGAGCATGATGACTAAATCAACTATCTTTAATTTAAATCTGTAATTAATAGTCAATACTATTTTATTCAACCACGTATTGAAGTGTCTCTCTTTTTTTTCAACCTTTTTCTAGTTAATATATGACCTGAGGCCTTTCTATTTTAAAGATTACATGCACGTTTTGACAGTTTGGAATTAAAAAAAGCAGGTTACGTGTTTGACTAATGTGTGGTATATAAAATATATGCAAATTAAGCACGTTTTTGATAGGGATATGCTAATTGCTACTTTGCTTAGTGAGGTTAATTATTTCAGAAATGTCATGATTTAGATACGAAATCGTCATGTATGATGTTATTATATGAACGTATCAGATATTATACGGTGCCTAAAAGCAGGATCGGCCCTAACCATTATTAGTGCCTAGGCTAGGCCAATTGATATTAAACAATGCCATAATTACAACATGCACACAAAGTATAATTTAATTATATAAATTAGCAAAAAATATTATTCTGAAGTTGAAATAGAAGTATTGATGTTATATTGCAAAATAGTGCATCAGATTCAGAATAATCTTCTTTAACGGCAACTCAGCGAATATAACTTCATATATTATGCTGTGAATGGATTTTAATCCAGGCGAATCGGATTAATAACGGTGTATCTATTAATATGTGATTTTTTCGAGTTAAAACAGTGTGATTAATCTAATTTCCGGTTCACGTGCTTCTTAAATTTTTGTATCATAAGAAATCACTCGTGCAGAAACAACATTCTAGAGCGCCCTATTTCTACACATCTAAAATGCCCTGCTGAGGCGTTTTGTATGGAGCTGTTCTAGAAAGTCTGACAATGTAGAACGCCCTGCTGAGGCGTTCTAGAATGTCGGACTTTTTTAAACGGTTATTTGAGACGTTCTAAAAAAAAATTCAGCTGTTCTAGAAAGTTGTTCTTTACCGGTTCCCCGTTCTGGAAAATAACTTTCTACAACGTCTTATGAAACAGACGTTCTAAAAAGTATATTTTCCAAAACGTCTTAAGAAACAGACGTTGTAGAAATTATATTTTCCAAAACGTCTTAAAAAATAGACATTCTAGAAAGTATATATTCCAGAATGTCTTAAAAAATAGACGTTCTAGAAAGTTTGTTTTCTAGAACGGATTTTGGATATTCGTTCATATATTTTTACAGTTTTGGAATTCAATTCCAAATTCATTTTTCCAGGCCTGCTCATATATTATAATTTTATTACCTATTTAAATCACAAAACACATGTCATTTATATAATCCCAAGATCAAATAACATTAATCACAATAACACACAATCACCATACGATGTTAATACAAACAACGACACAAATTCAATTTAATTACCAAATTACAAATAGAACAAAATCATATATATATATATATATAATATATATATATATATATATATATATATATATATATATATGTGTGTGTGTGTGTGTGTGTGTGTGTGTGTGTGTGTGTGTGTGTGTGTCAGTGTCATGTAAGAAGAATCCCTTTTGCAATCATAGGTGTGTGTGTGTTCTATTAGTGCAGAGGTGCACTTTTTTTTAAAGCACTAATATGATTGCAAAAGGGATTCTTCTTACATGACACACACACACACACACACACACACACATATATATATATATATATATATATATATATATATATATATATATATATATATATGATTTTGTTCTATTTGTAATTTGGTAATTAAACTCATCTTTAAGGGAGCAGACCTGAGTACCCGGTTTTGAGCTCCCTTTGAGCAAGGATACATAGAACACCGGGTGGATCTTCGAACTTTCCGGTAATCGCAGTCGGTAAGCCACCTTCCCTATCTTTTCAATCACTTCATAAGGGCCATAGTACTTGCATGCTAGTTTGAGGTTCCTTCTGACCACCACCGAATTCTGCCTGAAAGGTTGAAGCTTCAGGAAAACAAAATCCCCAATTTCAAAAGACCTGTCTTTCCGGCGTTTGTCTGCATATGTTTTCATCCTTTGTTGTGCATTCATCAGATATTCTTTGATTATCTCTGTAATGTATTGTCTTTCTTGCACGTTTGCTTGCACATCCTTATTGTCTATGTCTAGGTAGGGTTTCATGCTGCATATAGGAGGTGGGTAGCCATGTAGGGCTTGGAAGGGGGTGAGTTTTAAGCCAGTGTGGAAATTAGTGTTGTACCAAAATTCAGCAAGGGAAATCCGTTTTGACCATTGTTTAGGGGTCTTGTGAGCCATACACCTTAGATAGCATTCCAGGCTCTGATTTAACCTTTCACTTTGCCCATCTGATTGGGGATGGTAAGCAGAAGTCATATCTAAGCTGACCCCCATGTATTTAAACAAGTCCCGCCAAAAATTGCTAGTAAATATCTTATCCCTATCAGTCACCATACTGATGGGTAACCCATGGAGCCTGTAAACTGTATCTAGAAAGACCTGAGCCACATCACTAGCTGTAAAGGGGTGGGATAGGGTAATAAAATGGGCATATTTAGTGAATCTGTCAATCACTACCAGTATAACACTCTTGCCATAGGATTTTGGCAGCCCTTCAATGAAGTCCATGGTGATGTGAGTCCATGCCTGCTCAGGAATGGGTAAGGGTTGCAATAGACCAGGATAAGAACCCCCATCAGGCTTATTCATCCTGCATACTTCACATTCATTAATCCACCCTGTGACATCTTTTTCCATACCAGGCCAATAGAACACCCTCTTGAGCCTCATATAGGTTCCCTGTATTCCTGAATGTCCCCCATAAGCTGAAGAATGCATAGCTCTGAAAATAGTTTGCCTCAGCTCTGGATCCCTACCTACTGTAAGCCTGCCCTTGTATCTGAGTATCCCTTCATGAATGGTGAATTCAGGGTAAGAATGAGGGTTGATGGCATTAGCTCCTATTATTTTAGAAATGTGTGAGTCTCCCTTATAGCTTTGTACAATTTGTTGCACCCAAGTTGGAGTGACCACAGATAATGCCTCACAGCTTTCCTCATGAGAAGAAACCCTTGACAAAGCATCAGCCACCCTGTTATCACTTCCTTTCTTATACTCAATCACATAATCCAGGCCTAGTAGCTTGGTGATCCACTTCTGTTGGGTAGGTTTCATGACCTTCTGATCAAGTAAATGCCTAAGTGCTTGCTGATCAGTTCTTATAATAAACCTATTTCCTTGTAAATAGTGTTTCCACTTCTGGATAGCCATGAGTACAGCTAGAAACTCCCTTTCATAGACAGATAAAGCTTGATTTCTGGGGCATAGGGTCTTACTCATATAGGATATAGGTCTTCCCTCTTGTAACAGCACTGCTCCCACACCTGTACCACTGGCATCTGTTTCTAAAATGAATGTTTTCTTAAAATCTGGCAGTGCTAGTACAGGGCACTAACCATTGCTTCCTTAAGTTTGGTAAAAGCAAGTTCTTCCTGTTCTCCCCAAGAAAATTTCCCTTTTTTCAGTAGTTCAGTGAGAGGTTTGCTCAATACTCCATATCCTCTTACAAACTTCCTGTAGTACCCTGTTAAACCCAAAAAACCCCTCAATTGTTTGACATTTGTAGGTGTGGGCCATTGAACCATACTGCTAATTTTGTTAGGGTCAGTTGACACCCCTTGGTGGGATATTATGTGTCCCAGATATTCAATCTCCAACCTCCCAAACTCACATTTTCTCCTCTTAGCAAACAACTGGTGCTCTCTCAACTTGTGTAGAACCTGTTCCAGGTGAATCCTATGCTCATCCCCATCATGGCTATAGACTAAAATGTCATCAAAAAACACCAAAACTGACTTCCTCAGGTAGCTACTGAAAACCTGGTTCATTAGGGACTGGAAGGTGGCAGGTGCATTACAGAGACCAAAGGGCATAACCAAGAATTCATAGTGTCCATGGTGAGTTCTAAAAGCTGTGAGAAATCTGTGTTCTGGCTTCATAAGAATTTGGAAGTACCCTGACCTTAAATCAATCTTTGAAAAATATTTTGCCCCATGCAATTCATCTAAGAGTTCATCAATTACTGGTATTGGGTAGTCATGTTTAATAGTGAGTTGGTTCAAATACCTATAATCCACACACATCCTCCATGTAGAGTCTTTTTTCTTAACCAAGATGACAAGTGAAGCAAAAGGGCTCTTGCTGTTTTGAATGATTCCTGTTTCTAGCATTTCCTTGACAATTCTCTCTATTTCATCCTTGTGTTCATGGGTAGTTCTGTAAGGGTATTGATGCTTAGGTGTACTGTCAGGTTTAAGCACAATCTGGTGTTCAATCTCCCTTTTGGGTGGTAGGCCCTTGGGTTCCTCAAAAACATCTGAAAACCTATCTAATAATTCATTGAAGGATGGGTTGTCCTCCTTCTCAGGTTTCTGTAAAGAAACCCAGTAGGCTTCCTGTATTCCTTCCCCACAATCCTCATGTAACAATTTGTAGAGGGCTGGTCCTGAGATTAGCTTAAGGTCAGCCTGTGCAGTAATAGCTTGGAGTTTGACTCTCTTCTGTCCAATGTTTAATGTCACAGTCATCTTATCATAATCCAATTCTATAGGGGTGCAAGATTTTAGCCAATCTCCCCCCAATATCAAATCATATCCCTCATGCTTCAACAATCTTATTGGGTAATTGAATTTCTGCCCCTGCATACTCCACTGAAATCCTTCTGTCCTATGAGAACTCACCATCTTCTGTCCATTAGCTACTTTTACTAGGACTGGTTTTACTGGTTCCAACTTACATCCAAGCTTGCTTGCTGTCCCTTCCTGCATAAAACTTAGGGTGCTCCCTGAGTCAATAAGGATGTGYAGTTGGTGTTCTCCACAATAGCCCACCATTCTCATAGTAMTTGATCCAGCTTCACCACACATTGTGTTCAAGGTCATCTGTACCTCCTCTACTTCTGGTGGTGTCTCTTCAGATAACATCAGGTTATCCTGAGCTTGTGAATAGCCCATTTCCTCTTCCTCTGTCATAATCATGTAGTTAACCCTGTTTTTGCACCTGTGTCCATAGGTAAATTGTTCATCACAGTTGTAGCAAAGGCCCTTTTCTCTCCTAGCAGCCATCTCACTGGTGGTTAGTAGCTTAACTGGCCCCTTGCTGCTTTGGGGTATCATTGTCCTAATAGGAGTGGCTGGGGTGATATCAGCCCTAGCCTTTGAGGGTGGGTAGGTACCTTGACTGATTCTGGTAGACTGCCTCAGCTTTCTAGTAATAGCCTCAAGAGTTAGTAATTGCTTCTTGCCCAATTCAATGGTCTGCTGTAGGGTGTGGGGGTTAAACATGGTGATAAAAGCCTGTAGTTCATCATTCAATCCACTGACAAAGCTTGCAATGAAATATTCTTCAGAAAACTGCCCATGAGTTCCCAACATCATGCATGATTTAAGTTCTTCAAAATTTTCCACATACTCTTCATAATTTCCCTGGAATTTCAGTTTATTAAATTCTGCAATAATCCTTGACTCCTTTAATTCTTCAAACCTAGCAGAAATTAGCTCAACAAACTGAGCCCATGAGACATCACCCAGTCTGTTTCCCCAATGTTGATACCATAAAGCTGCCTTTCCTTCCAAGTGCATAATAGCTAGGTTTACTCTTTGTGTGTCTGGTATGTTTGGAATTAATTTGAAATAACTGTTGCACCTTAGTATCCATGTTTTGGCATTACTGCCATCAAAGTGGGGAAAATCAATTTTTGGAATAGGGCTCACAACCTGATTAGATGGGTTCTCTCTGTGCCTGGTTAATTGCTGATTTCTGAGGTTAATGTTGTCAATTGCAGGGTGTGGAGGTGGTTCTCCCAGGATGGATCCTTCTGAATTTTCTCTTCCTGGCTTGTGTTCAACAGCTGGGACTGGATTGATGAAAGGATGTTTGCCAGCTGGTCATATCTGCTGCTCATCCCGGATAATTGGTCTTTGATTTCAGATCTGATTCCTGTGATTTGCTCCTGTAGATCTGTAGCTGTGCTGGTCAATTGTTCCTGTAATTTTATTTCAGTTAACTCTCATTTTTGTGCCTCCATTTGTAGTGTCTGGTCTATTCTTTTTTGTGCTTCTTGTAGATCCTTAAACCTTGTAATTTCTGCCATGCCCAAGCGAAGGCTCTAGATACCAGGTGTTGTAGTTAGTTGTATAATATAGAAATAGTAGAAGGATATAATGAGACTTGAGGAAGAAGATAGGAATAGGAGAGAGAGATTAATGAATTGATACTCCAAAAACTATTTTTCATTCTGCATACATCATCCGTTAAATAATCCCTAGGCCAAAATCATTTGGGACCACAACAAATATCCCAAACGGTTTCTACATACGACAACAATAATCAAATTGGGAAATAACATATAATTACTAAATTGCCCTTCGTATTTCTCCCTAATTATGCTGGCTACTGTGCCTTCTCCAATCGCCACGTGTCCTCAACTTATTGGCCGCCAAAAAGTCTCCAATTTGACCGTTAATGCCTTGCTCGTAATTCCCATTTTCCATCCGTCCTTTTTCCAAATTAGGGTTCGAGTCATTTTCCCCAATTTCCTGCAATTTCTGATCCATAACCACAACAGTACTACATATCTAACTTGCTTCATAGATAAGGTACTATGCGACACTGATGGTTTTCATCAAAGTCCAGCTTTCACCTGTTCCAAGAAGAGTGGAGGGAAATATCACATCAAAAAAGCTAGGAAAAAAAGATTTGATGTTACTATTAACTTTAACTTCAGCAGAGCACACCACCAATTACATCAAAAAAAAAAACAAAAAAACAACTCATTTGTATATGCAGAGCATGAGTAAGTGTGTGCGGGTAAAATGGTGGCCCATTTGCTGCTGGATTAAACATTCACAGAAATATAGGACCCATCACCAGAGTTATGGTAGCCAACATCTTGATGAGAACATGAGATGGTCCTGCTGTATCTTTGAACTGATCGACCACACTTCAAAATCGATAAACAAGACACACAATATTTAATAATGAAATAACAAAAGATTAACATGGTTAAATATTATACAATGATCCTACAAGAAGAATACTTACGAAAAGGGTATCACAAATATAGTAATTAATTAATTATAACAAGATATTACTCAACATTGTTGATGCATGCATATAAACACACTTACGTATCACTAGTGATTGCTGCTTTGTGACACTCACTCCCTTTGCCACCAAGAGCGCCTGTTTCGATTTTCTTTGCATTATCCCAAGCACCTCCAGCGGTGTTGAGGAAAAGAGCCATTAGGATCCCAGAAACTGTGGTAAACATCAACATTGAAGACACAACTTTCGCCCCGAGCAGAGGATGACCTGTATAGTAGCCTAGCACCCGAAATAAAAAACCTAACCAAAAAAGAAAAGAAAAGGTTTTCATGGAACACTCAACCACCTAATCATGGAAAACAAGTTAGACAATACCATATAAAAAAAATAAGGTTCTTTTTTTTAGTTAATTTAGTTTTTTTTAGGGTTTTTAATTTTGTTTTAGGATTTAGTTTTAAATCTGCTTAACTGTTAAGCGGTTTTGACAGAAGTGTACCTCAAGGCTTACCAACGGCTATATGTGATATAATGGCCAATGCTCCAGGCTTTATCATCTCCCTTAAAGATGCAGATGCAACAATACACTAGTGGAAAAAAGTTGATTGGTGGCGCTTCATAAGTGGCGGTTCAAAGAGGAACCGCTGCAAAAAGTGAAAAAGCAGCGCTTATTAGCAAAGAACCGCTGCTTATGAAAATAAAAAAAATAAAAAATATCATCCGGGTGGTGGTTCTATAATATAACCGCCACCAATAATGAAATTGCAAATAAGCGCTGCCAATAAAAAGACCGGGTGGCGGTTCTATAATATAACCGCCACCAATAATGAAATCGGCCAGCGCTTGTTTGGAAAAGTGCTGCCAATAAAAAAAACCGGGTGGCGCAGTCATTTTTAGACGCGCTTCCAAAAACAAGACATTGCTCACGAAGACGAAGACTTCCCATACTTCAACTGCTACTGCCACTCTGAAATCACTAGGGTTTAATGGCTGAAAAATCCTCCTCATCTCGTCAATGGAGCTCCTAAACTAATTCCCCCTAATTATCATATCCAAACATCCACACAACATTGTAATCAGATCAGGTACTAAAAATGATAAGTACCTGATTTAATTCACGTTCGATTGTAGGGTTTTAGTCGTGCCGGGAATTGAAAGAAGCGGTTTTCTTTAATTTATTCTCTTTCAGTGTGGGTTGTTTTGACTGAACCGGTGGTTCCTAGGGTTTCGGTGAGAATTTTCGGCCTGCTCATTTCGATTTTAGATTCTCCTTTTTTTATGTTTGAGGTTGAAACTCTTTTTCTTGTTTTGGGAGATTGGTATTTTTTTATTTGGGTGGATGTTTTGACATGAGATTTGAAGTTTTAGGGTTTCTTTTCATTTTTTGTTTTTAGATTCACTTTATTTGGAAGAAAAGCAAACACGGAGGTCCTTAACCTATTTTTAGTTTTTAAAACTGTTCGTAATCTGAGTTATTGGCAAAAAAACAATTATGTTGCTTGTTTAGCTCTTAAAGAAAAAGCAAGAAGCTAGAGAGAACTCTGGGACTATTGAATTATGTGAAAATGTGGTGACTATGGTGTTTGTTATTTACAGAGTTTGGAAAAGGAAGTGTTCTGGCAGAATAAATGATCTAGTGAACTCTGAGTCAATGTAGTTATTTATAGAACTTGGTATTTGTTCTAGAAATTGGATTTGGTTGTTCAGCTATAGTTGAGGGGCGTTTGCTATATGGGCATCATGATATTTGCTTGTTTTATTCAGTCTTCTCTAAATTCAATTAGGGATTTGGTAATGCCATTCAAAAAGAGGTACATATTCTGTTTACGTGTCTGAGGACATAAATTGTAGGCCTAAGTTGCTTAAACACACAGCTGTAGTATCCTTATTAAATGCATACATGCCACTGCTGGAAGCTATCACCCGTCAGTTTAGTGCCGCAATTAAATATCTATGCATCTTTACTATTTTGCTAATTCCGCCTATTTATCGTTGATCTTGACATTTTGCTTTACTCATTCAAATATCCATTAATTTGTATGGGTTGATTCTTGTTTTCTTTTTTAGCAGAATGGTGTTGAGTTTTGATTAGAAACAAAGATGTTATGCTGAATTTATTTACTATAGCTTCGACTTATCACTTGCTTGATTTTGTTTGTTTGATCTTTTGTATAATAATGTATTCATGCTAATATCATTTTTTAAAGAATACTTAAAAAGAAGGAAAATAAGTGAATTGTGTATCTTCAGTACTTCCAATTTTTGTCAAAATCTCATTGAATTCCTACTTTTCTCAACAATATTCGTGACAATGATGAGATAATTTAGTATTTTCCCAATTAGTCATATGAGATGAGTGTAGGAGACAAATATAATCCATATGGTTGTGTGTTGTTGGAAGCTCATATACATTGATGTATCTTTGTAGCTTCTACATTGCTTTTAATCTAGGTAGTGAATAGTGTATTCATGTTATTATCATTTTTTAAAGAATACTTAAAAAAGAAGGAAAATAAGTGAATAGTGTATCTTCAGTACTTTCAAATTTTGTAACACATTTTAAATAAAATAATTCAGATCAGGTAGGATGTTTTTCATCTTTGAGCTTAGTTTTATACCGTGCCCATATTCGAATTGCTATTAATCATTGTTTGGTGACTTATTTTCATTTGGGATTGATTGCTTCTTATTTGACAAAAACACGTGTACACCCGCCTAACGAAGTACATTCCGTTAGGTAGGACCCAAATTTTATTTTATTTATTTTATTTTTCTTTTTTGTTTTTTGGGGCTCTATTTTTTATTTATATACTTAGTTTAGTCTTTCTTAGTTTTTTAAGGCTTTACAGTTTTTTTAGGATTTTAGTTTTCCCCTCCTATTTTTAGGGTTCTTCTTTAGTTTTTTAGTTATTTTAGTTTGTTTAGTATTTATTTTATTTTTATTTTAAATTATAAATTTTATTTTTAGGTTACCGGGCAGTTAAGCCCGATACGATTGTGTTTCTTCTTATTTCCTCTTACATTAGAATGTCACTTGAATGTGAAATGACCTTTTTGCACCTGGTGCGTTTAGAAATCGATCACTAGTTTTATCTTATCACTTCAATATACCGTTGCAGATCCAACATTAGTATTGCCTAGGCTTGTTGAACTAAGTTATTCAACTCAGGAAAGCTTACGAACATTGGCGGATAATGCACTCATAGCTTTGCTAGTCAATCAAAAACAAAAACTAGAAATCTTGTGCTTGCTGCTTGACTGTCTCAAGTTACTTTGACAAATGAATTGTTTTATTTAATTTTTGGCACCTTTCGTGAGATTAAGTTTTCTGCATAAAAGAAATTCTTTTCATTTATCATGGCCCTTTATGTTTTGTATTTTAATACGTTTGCCGATTATTTTTATATTGACTTGTTCAGCAAACTCTCTCAACCTTTAGGTTCACTATTGATTGTTCCATCAAAATGAACGTTGAACTCGTTCTAAATATGTACCTTATTTAACATTGATCATTACAACTTTTCTTTGTAGGGTCAACCTTGGATTCCGATAGGCTCCTAAGCTGCTTTCTGAGTGGGCAAAACATGTAAATTAAAGTGTAATGTATTTCGATATATACTATCGCATTATTTATTTATTTATTTTTGTAATTCCACCACAATAGTGTTTTGGAAATTTATAGGTTGAATATTGGCATGTAATGATTGGTCCCTTGATACACAGGATGTTAGCTGAACCAATGAATGTTGTTATTGTCAGATTCCTCAATCATATAAGTGAATAATTGGTTGAGGTTGTGGATGCAGTATTTAATCGTCTTCTGGAGTATGTGAGAGAACAGAGAGTGAGTAGCCTTCCTTTCTGATCTTCTCAATGTTGTTATTAGTTATTGTTTACTAAATGCACATTTCTTTTTATAATATATTTTATATTATTATTATTATTATTATTATTATTATTATTATTATTATTATTATGTTTTGGAATTGGGCAGAATTGGTAGAGCGCTTATCAAAAGGTAAAGGATTGATAAATTCAAATAGCGAGTCTTTGGAACGTGAGCATCGTCTCTTTATTCGCCTTTGCTCATTGCTGGTTATCAGATTGCTTCAAGAGTTTTTGACGACCTTGATTCTCGTATCGTGTATGGTGAATTTTTGAGGAACTCAGACGTCCATGGTATGTTTCAAATTTTTATTTTTTTAGTGATTGGATGTAAAATGACAATTCGAAATCAGCTGCATATTTACAAAACACATCTTCAAACCTATGGTTTTAATCAAATGTGCTTGTACTTTTTACTTTTTATTTTGCACGCTCGCGTCGGTGTGTAGATTCATAGTAGTTTTGGTTCATGATTATTATATTCTGATTTTGGCGTTGTCTCTGAAGACAGATATTTCAGCATTGGGGGCTCTAAGTGCATTGTTGCCTTGATGATTAACATGTTTGCTAGACCAATGAATACTTCCAGGCTTTCTTGTTTTGGAAAAAGAGTTTTATTTTAATATTTAATGTCTTATTTATTATTAGGGCTTTGAGTAAGTCTGAATTTGAAAATGTTCGAAAGCTTGTTGCAGAGCTRTGTGGGAGAATTCACCCCACGGTTCAGTCAAATAGTCAAATTACAAAACAAAACTCTCTATATTTTTTAAAATTACAAATCGCACCCACAATATGTGGGTATTTGTAATTTTGAAAGATGATTGGGTGGTTGTATTTTTTATTTTTTATTTTTGTAAATGGGCTAAACTTTCGAGGTAGTTTTTGTAATTTATCCTTAATTGTAATTTCTACTCGTTTTCTAATTATGCAAGTTCTCATTCCGATTTTGTCCTCACAGTTGGAATCGGCTGGTAGTGCTAAGTACATGTTTAAGATCAAAGTTTGTTTGTTCTCATTTCGTACGTCTCTTATGGTAAGGTCATAACCTCCATCAAGTTTTACATGTTAATGCATGTACTCAACTTTGCAAAAATTGTAATTAATATCTTTATCTCTCTATTTTTGGGATTAGGTAGGAGGCAATGAAGTTTATAGGCATCATTCTGATTTGTCTAGAATAAAGAAAATGATAAGAAAATTTTTGTCGTGGGCATTAGTTGATGGAGACGAAAATATGTAATTTATTTCTTATGCTGCTATTTTTTTTTTCCTGTTATTCTGAACCCTGATGGCTAATAATGATATACTTATTGGTGAATCGTGACCAAGTCACTAGTATGGAATTATTTTTTGGATTTTAATTTTGTTTTTGTTTATGAAAATTAAATTGTTGGGTTTTTCTGCAAATAAATAAATAAATAATCATATTTTGTGTTTATGTATTTATAGGTTGGGATAAGAATAGGTAAAATAGAATGGACATTTGATTATTATTTTTTATTATTATTTGGAATTTAGATGGGTTATATTCAAACCGATGTTAATGTTCTCTGTGTCAACGACATCGGTTTCTTAAGAAACCGATGTTATTGATCAGTAATTATTGGCAGCGCTTCTGTTTTTGACAGCGGTTCTTAGAACCGCCGCCCGTTTTTTTTTACTTTAAGCGTCGCTACTATAAGAGGCGGTTCATAACCGCCTCCAAAGGCTATTTTGAACCGCCTCTAATCGCCTTTTTTGCACTAGTGATAGATACACAACGACCATAATCAGGTTTCTCCTTATAATCCTTAAAACGAAAGAGAAATATTAGGCACCTTTGTGATGGGATATCCAATACACGCCTTTGAGAATCTAAAAGATACGATTACGATACTTATCATGATTCCTGGTCTCTCAATGAACTATCTTCTTACTTCATTAACAACCTCCTGAGCACTTCGACCAACGACCACATAGGACCATGCACTAATCAAATATATAAATAAAAGTAATAACTAAAATTTAACCAAACGATATAATAATGACCTGTTTGACCTATCGTCAACATTTGAAATACTTAATGTTTCAAGCGACTTGTTTGGTAAGTCGGTAAATTCGATATTTAGTTGATTCCCCATATAATCGAATGGAAGAAGAATAAATATTCCACCAACCCCTGCAAATCTAAATACTCTCAAACCTTCAAACAGAGAAATAGTCACTTAAAATGAGCTAGTTAATACTCTCAAACCTTCAAACAGAGAAATAGTCACTTAAAATGAGCTAGTTAATGTACAAAACAAAGAATTAACTAAAAAGTACTATAAAAATAAGCAGCTATCGCATGAATATTAAGCAGCTAATTCATCTTGAGAAAAAAGTATCTCATAATCAATGTAATTTAACATCATCCAATGGATTATCTCGCAATTAATATTTGAAAATATTCAAACAAATAACTAATTTGCATAAATTGAAAATAAAAAAATTCAAACAAAAACTTGAGTAATCGCAAAACTACCCTTGGGTACCGAAATCATAAGCTCTAGTTTTGTAACGAAGACCCCAAAATCCAACCCAAAAGACAAAAGCAACTCACTTGGTTTCTGAGAAAATCAAGAATGTAGAAAGCATACTTAATATCTCTAAATATTCACATTTCAGTTTCAGTAAATGACATTTACAGCTCAAAACAGTAAATTAGCTTACAGGATAAATAACAAAAACTACCAATAATATTTAGCCTACTTACTGAGTGCAAAAATTAAAAATAAAAATGATGGGGATCTTTATAAATTCCATTATTGAAACACAACCATTTCTTTGTTGTTTTTTTGATAAGTATCCCTAGACTATATTGATGTGTTTCCTGCACTACAAAAGAACCCGATAGTTCTGGCGGATATGCTGACGGGCAAAAAGCCGTCAGCAATGCTGACGGTATTACTGGCGAAAAAAAATACTGGCGGGTTTGCTGACGGCCACGGCCGTCAGCAAATAAACCCGTCAGCATCCCGTCAGAGAAAGAGTGGGAATTTTCCCGACGGGCTAGTCCGTCAGGAATAATTTTAATTAAAAAAAAACAAAAAAAAAAAATATGCTGACGGGCAAGCCGTCAGCAATTTATTTAAAATATAATTTATAATATTATAATTATAACACATATAAAATAATATTATATATTTATAATTTAATTAATTATTTATAAATATAATATAATATAAATTATACATTTATAAATATAATATATTAATTATATATTTATAAATAATATTATATATTTATAATAATAATATATTATTATTTATATACAATATATAATAAAAATATATTTCAGATTATATACATTTATAATTATTTATAAATAATTATATTTATAATATATATATATTTATTTATTTATTATAAATATATTTATAATAATATTATGCATTTATATATTATTATTCATAAATATAATCTACATTTATAAATATAATCTACATTTATAAATATAATATAATTAATTATAATTATAATTTATAACTTAATTTATATCTAATATATATTAAAAGTATATAATCTTTCACATGTAATCGACTTGGTGAGAAGGTAACACCACTCCTCTATTTGCAAGAGGTCTGGGATTCGAATTCCACCCATGCCATATGTGGGGAATTAAATTAACACAGGTTGGGTTGTGGGTTGTGGGCTGGGTTGGGCTCCGGCGGGCTGGGCTAGGCCCGCCCGATTTTATTTTATAATATTTTAAAAATGCTGACGGGCTTGATCCGCCAGCAATACTGGCGGGCGCCCGTCAGTATTTACAAAATTAAAAAAAATAGGGAAAAATACTGACCGGGAGTATTACTTACGGGCGCTACCCGTCAGTATTTCTGACGGGTACGTTAAAGCCGTCAGGATACTGGAATCCTGACCACAAAAATGCTGGCGGCCATTATTCATCAGGAGAGGCCGTCAGTATTCCATATACTGACGGATTTGGCCGTCAGCAATGCCGGATTTTTTTGTAGTGCTGTAAAAGATCCAATTCCGAAAAAGTAATTAATCATACGAGATCAAAGCCGAACCTGTCTAATGTGCACTGGTAGCTCACCCATCGCAGAACAGATAATAGCAAGCCCTGCTTCAGCATCAGCAATCGCTTGCCTCAGCTTAGCTCTACACTTGTTTGCGTGGTCCACTTTTCTTCTGTACACTTCTAAACATTCTTGTTTGATTTCAAGCAGCACTCGGTCCCTTTCGGCATCAGATTCCCTAATCTCGTCCCATATTATCTGAGAGAAATAAGTTATAACCACAGATCATAAATGAAGATAGTTACTAATTATATATAATTAAAATGGTTAATCGGACAAAAATAGGTTCGAAAAGAGAGATAAATCAGAATACCTGCAATTCATGTGGCAATGATCCACATAACGGTTCAATTGTCGACATTTTTTAACCTGCCCACAGAAGCAACTCGACTAAGGACCATAAATAATTGTCATTTGAAAGTGCTTTAACTAACACATGTACAAATGTAATAAGCAGTAGTACATAAGTGTAACTACAAAAAAAGAAGTATAACAAAAACAGAGTTTAATGAAAGCACGGAAACAAAACAACCTTAGTTTTTGTTTCGCATCGAACATCGATTTGTTGCACGCGAAGCGATAGTTTTCCAGCCAGCTTGTACCCGAAACACCATGGCAAGAAGTGACACCCGGGCTCGAGAACTTTGTCGAATTTACCAAAATGCTTCTTCATAGCAACGGTTGACTGATCGACTTGAACACTACAGAGTGGTTGACCTATTTTTCAGACCTACAAATAGAGTATATGATCATCAAATCTATTCAGATGCGGCAATAATCATAAAATTACATATCATATTGTTGAACAAAAGGTCATTTTATCAATAAAATCATTAAAGAAAATAAAAACAAAACAGGTTTATGTAACATTTAGTCACGAAAACAATCATAACTACACAAGAAATAGCAAAATACAACAGAAACGCACAACGTAAATCCCCAAAAATAGAAATTAGGGTTTAATATTAGTAAGCGTCAAAATCCCCAAACTTTTATTGTAAATTTCCCAAATTCGGAATACACAAAAGGACAAAATGGAAAAGGCGAAACAGCTCGTTGATCAGCAGAAGGAAAAATCATTAAATATCTCATCGATTTAAAAAACTAAAATAATAATTAAAAAAAACAAGAACCCAAGTCATCGTATCACGTAGTCGAGTCTGTGCCGTCGGAAAAATCACGAGATTATCCGCCGGAGGACTTCTGGCTCCGCCTCGATCCGACGTGGCTCAGCCGGCGCAACTCGCGCTCATTCTTCTCAATCAAATCTCGAAAACTCACGGCGAAGACTCTCTCCAAAACTGGATAACTCGAGAAGTAGTGCACCGCGGCGGCGATGTTGAGGAGGCCTTGGAATATGCCAGAGGCGGGCGGATCTGGACGGTGGTCTGCTGCGTCCGGTATCAAATCATAGGAGGATGGTGGTTAGATACAGATATGGCATCAGTGGTTGTGGGGTGGTGGAGATTGCATGTTGATGGTGGTGGGTTGTGGTGGCGATTGTAGGTTGAGGGTCGTCAGTGGTTGTTGGGAATGGTGGGGGTTGAGTCAGATGAGATTGGGGGATAATCAGAGCTTCCGGTTAATGATTACAGCTGGTGGTGGTGGTGATTAGAAGATGATGGCCGGTGGATGTTGGGAATGGTGGGAGGGTTTCTTTCGGAGGAGCGGAGGAGATGAAATTGATGAAATGAATTTTGTGATATTAATTAATTAGAGGTAAATTTTAATCCAGAACGTCCTTGAGAGAGGTGTTCTAAATAGTACAACATTCCAGAACGTCTTTTTTAAAGACGTTCTAGATATCAAACATACCAGAACGTCTTTTTTAAAAACGTTCTGGAATGTGACAGTTTTATAACGAAACTGCCACCGCCTGACATTCTAGAACGTAGCCTACTGAGTCGTTCTAGAATATCTATTCTAGAATGCATTTTTTGTACTAGTGAATATGTGGGTTTTTTTAAAGTAAGGGATTAAGTGTTGGGAATATAAATAAAAATAAAAAGATAGAGCTGACTATATCAAATATTATTTGGGAAAATAAAATAGGAACAAGAAATTGAGCCCCGTGAAATTTATTTATTTTTTAAAAATAAATTCGCTCCATATTGAGCGTTTGTTTTTAATATAAAACAGAGTTAATCAAATATAATTATCGCAAATTGAAACTCTTTTTTCGGTATGTTAAACTGTGAAGATAAACCTCTATTTATACCAGAGAGGAGCCTCTCATCTGTCCAAGTTCATTGTGCAGATTTGTAACTTTCAACAGTTACAAGATAATTATATAAATGAATTCTTATGTTTCAAATTCAAAATTCAAAATCTAACTTAATTCTTAAGTTAAGTGTTGGAAAATAAATTTTGGAAATAAAAAATAATTTATTTCACAAAAAATCTCCAATGATTTTATTAATGTGAATCCCAATAAATAGCAAAACCTGGATTTTGCTGATGGGCTCAATTCTCCCGATCCAGCATTCGTGTACGCAGGTTGCGTTCGCACATAATTCTATAGTTCGAACCATAATCAGACCATGATTTACACTCGCCCTGCGCTCGCACGTTGAGTGAACATTCTTGCATACTAGAGTACCACTTACTAATAAGGAGTGTCTATTTAAACTAACCCATTTTTTCTTTCTTTTCCAATATGGGACAATCCCTTTTCACACACACACAAATAAAAAAAAAAGAAAAAGAAAACACTCATTTCAATAATCACACTTTGAATCTTAATATTTTTTATCTATTTTGGACAAAATTATATAATTTCATTGTTCTCATAATATAGAGCACGCACTCACATTCAAACTTGTCATTCGACAATAAGACATTAAGAAAATTGTGCCTAAACTTCACAAATATAAATCATTTTCCAACACTGACCACAAGACCGATAAGCGAGTAAAATAAAAAAATCAAAATATCAAATGTCTTAAGTATTAGAAAATATAATTATCTTATTGTTAGACTGGTGTTACAAGAGACTACTCTATATACCCTCACTTATTTTAGCTATCGTATCTTAACTTTACCAAGAAAATTGATACGAGAGATTCCCAAATGAAAAAAAAAAAGAAATTGATGAAAATAAGAAAATTAACTAGTCCAACCATCTTGTCCACCCTGATCACCGTCAATAACAAACACATAAACAAAAGAGATTGAAACAAAACAAAAACTGGATAATGATCTGGAGTTTCACAAATTAAGATGAATTGATTCTAAACCACCAAGTATATAGAATTTGTGGTAATATATATTTGAGGAGACTTATATGGTGTCGTGAAGGTACAATTTTTCACTTAATTAGAGTCATTAGATTAAAAGTTAATTATAAATAATGATAAATCAATAAATGTAAATGCAGACAGAGTTGGAGGCATGGTGCATTCAGGGCACCGTAATTATTCCTATACTTGAATTGGAGATATTGGTTACAAAAATTCAAACGAGAGTTATTTCATGATTGGTAGATAATCTCCTTACAATGGGCGCAATGAAAGTGTCATATATAATATATATAACAATGTTACCTTCATTAACATTATAGATAGTACTTTAACCACTCGTTCAATTTCAAGGTATGTACTCAATTGTTTTACGTTCTAGTGTTGTTATATATATGATAGGTTTAATGTAAACGGACAACCCGACTTTTATGTCACGTGTATATAGTAGTGCTGACAATCAATTTAAAACAAGAAGTAGAATGATAATTAAAGAAAAGGTTACTAGGGTTAAATATTTAATTGTGTTAAAAATATATATTTAGTATGTATTTATAAATAATTTATTGATGTGGGTAATTTAAGTATTCATTAGTCTTATGTAATTATGAAACTCTGTAATTGGTACTTTGTATAAATGAATCTTCGATGTGCGTGAATTGTTTTTCATGTATGTTTAACATATTCAACTGAGTGCATTCATATAATATTTCAAATCTCAAGTCACTTAATTTTCGAAATATAGTGTCCACAAAATTTCAATTTTATTTTATTGTTTTAGTGTTGTTCAGTTGTTCTGCTATAAAGCCAAGCTTTTTTTTTCGAGTTACTTATTGAAATCATGAATTATTGTATGCTAGGAGAAACAATTTTTTTTTCCTCCTCTCTCATTCTGCCAAGAAAAAAAAAGATTTTTGGGTTTGAGAAACTTGATTTTGTTTGCCGCTTCTGACCGCTGGACTACTTGTATTACTTGTCCATGTTTAATTATTTTGTTTTATATTAATACGTTCCTGCACGTTTACAGTGCACATAAAGTGGATTTAATTAGTATCAAAATCTTTCAAATGTAATCATAATGTGATTATGTTCTTATGATAACAAAAATTCACAAGCAATACAAAATTAATATAAACTAGTCATATGATAAAAGTATTATCACAAAGTATCTGAAGACATTATATGTTGTTTATGGTCTTGAAATCTAATTCATATTATTGAAAAAAAATAAAAAAGATATCGCGAAAGTTATTATGACTACGTAATTAATATATCTCCACTCTTGTTTATAATAGATGGTTGAACCAATTTACCCCGTATTTGAAATATTGGACTTAGAAGGAATTGAGTACTATAGTTAGATTTTTGATGTGAAAACTACTTTCATGTAAAAATATTATACACCCACGATCATACCATCCACCGATCCAAATGATAGAGAACCGTCTGATAAAGTTAAAGCCAATGCCTTAATACTTTTGCGGTGTCATATTGTCTCTAACTTATGCTCGGAGTACCTTCAATTAAAGACACTCAAAGAACTATGAAATGCCCTCAGGGGACATTTTAGAAACATACATGACACTTTACTTTTAGAATTAATTGTGAACCAGTGGAATATAATCTACTTGTTTTGCTACAAAAGGGTCAATAGCTTCAACAAGGACATGTTGCGATTAAAAGCACATCTTACCTTCTGTAGAAAGAAAATCACTAAAGATGATATGATACAAAAAATCTACCCACTTTTCATACTTCAACACTTATATTACCAAAGTAGTATAAGCTCGAGTATGACAGTAAACAAATTACAACCTTCAATAAGTTAATTAATATGTTGTAATTAGTTGAGAGGCATGATAGAGTTCTTTTGAACAACAATGCAAGACCTATTGGGAAAAAGAAAATCCTTGAGGCTGATTATGGTCAAACGAATAATGGAAAGTACCCTAAAGAAAAGGGGATTAGACGTGTTAAACCATCTCAATGTGAGGTATGCACCGTGAGGTAGAGGACATAGGGGCCGTAGTAGAGGTTGTGGATGCTCTTTTCATGTATGACGCAAAGATGATGGTAGTGTCCCAAGTGGCTATGGTAATGTTGAGTCTGGTGGTGATAACACCAAGGAACCAAGCCAAGATCTTTCAATGAAACGATACAGAGTTGGAAATGAACCTTGTTGTAGATGTGGTGACATTAAGCATTGGTATCAAAACTGCCGAACAAGTAACATAGTGGTAGCCTATGTGGAAGATGGATATCATGACACTGATATCAACCTCACGATTGTGGACTTCCATGGAAATAAAAATCTTGCTCCGTCACTGAAAGTTCCTGATTTTGAATGATCTACTTTATCTATTTGCTTATTTTCAAGAAATGTGTGAAGGCATTATATCTCATTTTAATTAGACTGTGGTTTTTGGTCTTAAGATTTATTTGGACAAGACATGTATTGATTATTGTTGGTTTATGAATAATTTTAGATTTTAATGTAAAGTATTGATTGTATTCGAGTTTATTAATTGCACAACTATGTAATTTATTCAAATATAACACCATTAAGGTATACATAAATACATCTTGCGCATAGAGCCACATGTTTGAATGAGGATTACAGATGGTAGTTCGGGTACTGGTTATGCACACATAATCTCTACATGGGGTTATGACATATTGCACGTAACTTTACTTATTCGTTTCAGACCCACTACCAGCCAATTATTTTCTGCATACTAGTTGATAACTCGATATGAGCCTGACATTTCCCATTTACGCACGTATGACTGTGTAGTATATGTGCCTATTGCACCCCCACATCGCATGAAAATGGATCCTTAGAGACGATTAAGTATTTATATTGGAATCCTTGACAGACGATCAATTCACTACTCGATTTTCGGATTGTCATTTTGATGAGAAAATCTTCACATTATTAGGGGAGAAAATAAAAAAGAATTTTTTGAAAGAATTGTTGTGGTCTGTCTCCACTCTGTCTTATTTTGATCCCCTCACTTCACAATGTAAAATTGAAGTTAAAAAGAATAATTTTTCTTCAAAATGTAAGAGATTCGATGCCTGATGCATTTGCTGATACCGATAAAGTGACAAGATCACATATACTAGCTGAAAATATGCCTGTAAGGTTAGAAGTTCCCAGTAAGGGGCACAACGCCACAGAAAGAGATGTTGCAACCACATATAGTGGAGGTGTGGTTGAGACCTTGGCTCCAAAAAGGAAAATAGGGAGGTCACCTAGTTTGAGCGAACCCGCACGAGGAAGAAGAGAGCAGGTACAACACAACCTAATACATTAATCATCAATGAAGAAAATCCCTCTAGTGAGATTACCTATGATTATAGTTATGTACATGAATCATTACTGAAGAACTCTCTAATATTCGATATGAATCTAGAGAACAAAGAAATCTCAATAGATTATGAGATGTGTGTGAGTTGGTGGAAAGATCTTCCATGTAAATTGATGATGTATATAGATACACTGTTGCTTAAGAAATTATAGTACCACACTATGTTGCAGAATATCAACAAAGAGCAGATTGACCTAAGTGGAAAGAAGCAATCAAAGTAGAACTTGATTCTCTAGAAAAATGTCGATATTTATCCCATTAGTGCTGACTCTGCCAAGTGTAAATCATGTAGGATATAAATGTTTTTTTCCCCCAGAATAATTAATGAGAAAAATGAAGTCATGAGATAAAAAACTCATATTGTAGTGCAAGGTTTCTCACAATGCCCTGGAATTGATTACGAGGAGACATACTCTCATGTAATGGACGCTATTATGTTCCGCTACTTAATTATCTTAGTAGCATCCAACGGACTAAAAATGTAGCTTATGTATGTGGTTACAATATATCTCTATGGAATCATTATTTAGAGATATATATGAAAGTGCTTGATGGCCTTCAATTACCAAAGTCAAGTGACTCTAAACTACGAGGTGCATTTGCGATTAAATTTATGCGCTCACTTTATGGAATAAAATAATCTGGTCGGATGTGGTATACCCGTCTAAGTGATTACTTGATTGGGAAGGGATATAAGAATGATGAACTATTCCTCCACATTTTTATAAAGAAAATAAGTCTTGAGTTTGCAATTGTAGCTGTGTATGCCGATGAAACGAACATAATAGGTACTCTTGATGAAAAAGAGAAATCTCTAGCTACTTGAAATCCAAATTCGAGATAAAAGATCTTGGAAAACTCAATTTTATCTGGGTATCGAACTAGAACACTGAGCTTATGGAATATTAATCCACCAATCTGCATATGTCTGAAAGATGCTTAAGAAATTTAATAAGGATAAAGTGAAACCTGATAGCACTCGCATGATCGGTGGGAATTCGGGGGTAAAGAAAGATCCATCTCGTTCAAAGGAAGATGGTGAAGAGTTGTTGGGAGCTGAAATTCCTTACCTAAGTGCAATAGGCGTATTATTGTACTTAACTCAATACACTCGACCGGATATTGGCTTCTCAGTGAACTTGTTGGCCAAATTTAGCTTAGGACTAATGCAACATCATTGGAATGGTATCGATAACATATTTTGATATCTAAAGGAACCATTGGCATATGCTCGTTCTTCCCTTACAAAAAGACAAGAGCGGCCACATATGGATTTGTAACCCCTAAAGAAAATGTCAAATGCGAGTGTCACCCCTACATGAAAAACCAAATAATATCTTGACTGGCTTTGCCGATGCTGGGTATCTAGACCCACATGAAGGACGTTCTCAATCAGGTTATGCATTTACCATGGGGATCACAACAATATCTAGCAGATCAACCAAGCAAACTCTTATAGCTACCTCCTCGAACCATTTAAAGATCATTCCTCTACATGAGGTAGTTCGTGAGTGTATACGGCTAGGTCTATCATCACACATATTTGAGGGACTAGTGGTTTGAGGTCTACCACTGAGGAGCTTACTTGTATTTATGAAGATAATGCGGCCTGTATTGAACAAATGAACCTGGGCTACATCAAAGGTGATAATATGAAGCATATATCACCTAAGTTTTTCTACATCATCAACAACAAACTTTTCTCAAGATTCAAGTTACTCGAGTGACCTCCAAATAAAATGTGGCTGATATGTTTACCAAATAACTGTCTCAAGCCATTTCTTAGAAACATGTGAAGTGTATAGAAATGAGAAGACTTTCTAAGGTCTCTGATAGATGTACGTACCAAGTGGAAAGTTGTTATCATTAGGTGCATTGTGTTCTTTTTTCCTTCGACCAATTTTTTTTTTCCCATTGTTACTTGTCAAGGTTTTTATTGTTGGAGACTACTCATGCACCATTTCACTTGTTGATTTGACACACGGGAGTGTTAAGAAATATATATTTGGTGTATTTATCTACAAGTTAGTGATGAGGGTAATCTAAATATTAATTAGTCTTATAATTATAATACTATATAATTGGTACTCTATGTAAAGGAGTATTCAATGAATGAAAACTTTAATCTTTCTGCGCCTCTTTATAGTTTCTTTTCTCCTTTTACTTCTATGAATTGAGGTTAAATTAAGAGTAACTTCTAGAGTGCGCACATACCATAAAAATGCTTTTATTAAAATATATTATATATATTATTAATATTGTAAAATTAATTAAGAAAAGAATATGAAATTAGTTTTATATTTAAGAATGTGAACATACAGACGTGTACCATATCTTTTAAAAAAATTAAATTTATATGTGTAAAAAATTGATGAAAGAGCAAGAAGAAAGAGAAAACAATGATATAAATGAGAGAAATCACGAGTCGTAGCTCAAAGGGGTGAAGTCATAATTTTTGTTTGTACTAGACTTTGGAGGTGGAGTTCAGGCTCTGTTCTAAAAATCGGCCTAGGCGCCACCAATCCGCCTACAATTTTCAAAAGTCGGCCAAAAAAATCGTCAGGCGCCAGGCTATTTTTTTTTTTTTTTTAAATTTATGTCCTGAAACGACGTCATTTTTGGGCCTATTTTTTGATTATTTTGATTTTATAATTTATGTTATGGTACTTTTATTTAACTAACTTATGGATCTATGTTGTTTTGAACTTTGAATCGAATAATAGTTTTAAACTTGTGAATTGTAACTTGTGATTATTACTTTTAGTTTTGAATTATCATAAACTTATTGTGTAGCAGGTAGTATGTTGAACTATTAAATGGTTGAATGTAAAGTTGTAAATCAGGGTATTTATTCTCAAATTCTAGGCTCCGCCTATGCCCCGCCTAGGCGCTTGCCTGACGCCTAGCAGTGGCCTAACGATTTTTAGAACACTGAATTCAGGGGCGACAACTCCTAATTTTTTTTGAGTTAATGTTAAGTAATAATCAAATATTCACTTAAAAATAAGAAGAATATAAGTGAAACAAATGTAAATACTAAACACTAAGATTATATTAGTCTATTATAATATATTACATTCCAATACCTAAAATTTTAAAATCTTATTTATTTCAACCTCACATTTAAATATTTGCAAGAAGACCCTTATAATTTTATATATTTGCAAAAGGATTCTATAGCATAAATTTTTTTTGGAGGGGTGGGTGGGTTGGAGTTCGGCCCAAGCCATGGATTCGCCCTTAATAACTCAAGTTATATGAATAATATTTTATAAGAGTGTTTATAAGAATTCAAAATTTTATATTATTAAATTAAAAGGTAATCAACGTGGCATAAAGTTCACCAACCAAGTCAGAAAAACTCCCATTCACTCAACAGAGGGCAGGAGGAAGGAATAGCAAAACGAGCAAGAGGGTAAAAGTTGCCTTGCCATGCACATTTTTTGTATCTCAAACCAGGACTATTAGTTGGGCCTCCACACATCCTTGCAGGGCCTTTAATCGTCTTTCAAACCCAATGGACCAGCTTTAGAGCATGCCCAACGGGCTAAAAATGCCCGTGGTGAAAGCCCAATCAGCGCCCAAAATGCTCCAATCACTCATTTCCAATGGTGATGTGTGAGGCCCGTGAGTAAATGCCGGCCCCGTGGTCATTTCTTGCCCGCGACCAAAACCAATATATATAAATATATATATATATATATATATATATATATAATTTTATGGCTGAGATTGAATCGGGAATATTCAATAGTTCCCAGCCCAACTTTTTATTATTATTAACTCGGAAAAAATTAGAAAAAATAAAAAATATATAAATAAAAAACTAGAAGATTTATAATTTTGAAAATAAATGCAATAATTAAAAAATTGAAGAAATAACAAGAAAACAAAAAAAAATCGAAAGAGATTTTAAATTTTTTATTTTTTTTTGGAAATAGTGTAAATAAAAAACAAATTTCTATAATTTTTCAATAATTTATGGAATTCGAAAAAAATGATAAATATATAAATAAGATTTTTTTAAATCTTGAACTTTGATTTTTAAAAAAAATAATCAGAAACAGTGTTAAAAATAAAATAATTATTATTTGTAAGGTGTTTATTTATTTGTAATGTAACTCCAACATTTCATTTATTATTTTTTTATTAAAACAAGAAAAAAATATATATATGATCATCACTGTTGACATTACTTATCCAATGCACAGCCGATATCATTTAGTATCAACCATCTATTTTAATATTACGATTAATCTCGTTGTGAGATTAGAAGTCCAACAAAATTAACTATAGGGTGCAGTTACTACCACTCAAGCTGTCTAATTTATTATTTATTATTATAAACTAACGTGCATTAGGTGTAGGTAAGGGTCCTGTTAGGTATTCAATTATTTTGGAAAAGAAAATATTATAACGATAAAATGTCATACTTTTCAAATTGTATACTTTTTGAACGATAATACATATTTTTGTTAAAGTATAATATTTTATCGTGAAACTTCGCAATTTTTCTCAAATTGTATGGCGACCAAACGAAAGTTGGATTTTTCAATTTTTACGTACTCGTTGTAATTTTATGTTGATATACCTCAAGTTTTTAAATCGTATCATAATTCAACCACATTTACCCATTCAAGTACAATTGAGGCACAACAAAAAAATCCAATTAATATACTAAATACATAATTTAGATTTATTAGTTATTTAATAAATAAAAAAACTTAGAAATGTTACAAAATAATAAAATAAATCATAAAAATATGAAGAGACTTAAATAAGTATAAGAAATATATTTTAATCACATATATATATTAAATTAATTTAAATGAAAAAGCACGAAGATAATAATAGTGTACATATAATATAATAAATCCTATTTGTCAAAAACTGGATAGAAACATAATACAAATAATTAAATACTAAACAATAATTTACTAAGTAAAAAAAACCCTTAAAAATTATAAATAATAAAAAAATCAATAATAATTATGCATTCAATTAAATAAATATGAATATGAATATGTATTTTAATTATAAATAATTTTTATTAATATTTAAAAATGAAATAAAATAAGGAAAAAAATATAATTATTGTAATAATATAATATAAACCAAAAATATTTTGAAATTAGATAAAATTATAATAAATTATAATGAAGCTCTGAATACATATTTAAAAAAATAATCTGCATAAAAACAAAAATTAGAGATATTATAAATAATATAATAAATCAAGAATTATAAATTAAATAAAATAAATATATAAAAGTTAAATCTATATATTATTTATCTATTGAAAGTTGAAAATAAAATAATAAAAAGATCACAAATGTTATAGAATATAATAAGATAAATCTTATTATATTTTTAAATCAATAAATTAAATTTCGTATGTATTTACGCTTATACAACAATAAATTTAAAATTAAGAGTAATAAATCATTTATGTGTGAATTTCTCACGTTAAAGACTAAAGTCATAGTAATTTATCATATATTATTAATATACAATTGTTCATAAATAATTACTTTGGTATAAAATTCCATATAGTTTATTTAATTAAATCTTTATATAATGCGATTATATAATAATTATTTTTTATTATGCCCACATATATGTTTGATTTAAATTTTAATCAAATTATTGTACTAAAGTATTTACATTTCTCTTATATGTTCTAATTTACTATAATAATATGATTTTATTGGAAAATAAAAAAGAAAAAGAAGAGAAGTCATGGCCAATTTGTGACCCGTTTTGGTTCAAAAGTGGGCCATCTTGGTTTTAGTCGAGTCACGTATAAACCAATCGAAAGAAATGAATGTGTTGGCTTAGTCCCTGATTTCTACACATTTGTGTGTGATTTTCATGTGTTTTTGTGTCTTGTCGTATGTGCTTTAGTCGGGTTCTAGTCATATTTTATCCAATTTTTTCTTATTTCGCGTTTTAGGAGCGTTTGTCGTCTTTTTAATGTTTTTCGTATTTCTATTTTACTTTTTTTAAATCTATTTTTATAAATATATTGGATTTGGTGTTAAATCGGTGGCGGAGGCGTGGCGTTAAATCGATTGCAGTCGGCGAAGACCGGGCGGAGGTGTTGCTAGGATTTTTTGATTGAGATTTTGTGCTAAGGTTGGGGTTTTTGGGTGGGGGAGAGAAAGAAGAAGAGTAAGAATGGGGTGCAACGTGGTTTTTTCATTTTCTATTGAAATTGACTTATTGGGGTGGATTCGAGTCCGGAACGAGCGTCATATAGGTACATGTGACCGTCACTGAGGAAACCAACTCAATAATACTCGATGGATAGTTTTAATCTTGCTACAATAAGATCTCATTTTCGATGCAATTATGGATTTACTCCATTTTCATTTTTCAATATACTCCTGTGAATACTCCGTGATCTCCATTTTACAACTCAACATGAATTGTCGTTAGTTTTAACCAAGGGTGTAGGTAGGGGGTGCCGGCCGTTCAGGGTACAACCCAATTTTTTTGGGAGTATTACTTTTTAAAGGAAAAATAAATTTAAAAATAAAAATTATATGTATTTTAGTAGAAAAAAATAAAATTGTGCCAGGGAGAAATATAATTTTCAATTCGGGGCAGAGATAATTCGCCGAGCTGGCACAAGAGCCATCTTTTTGCGTCACCTGTTTTTTCAATTTTTATTTTTGGAGGAAAGCCATCTATTGTTATTAGCACCACAGGAGCGTCACGTCCCGTCACACGTGTTGTTATTTATGGCAAGCTCTTCTCGTAATATTAATACTAATACTAATAAAGGATTTTTCACGTCATTAGCACACGAGTACATTGCTTGAGAAGTCTTTGGCTCAGGAGGTAGGGTAGGAGCAATCACCGGGATATCACGATGATGTGGGCTCTCGTGAGGAGTAAAAAGAGGAGTAGAAGTCGGCGGCGGAGCAAACAATGGTGGAGTACAATGGGGTCCCACCGGACATCCATGGTCGTCATACACATTCTCAAAACGGCAAGAGTAGGTATCATGACCACGCYATCCACACCATACACATCCCAAAAAAGGTTGGTTAACATCCCCCATAGTACGGATGGGGGGACTTATCTCATAGGAGCTCGGACCGCCAAACGCCTCATATGCCTCGTGATCTTTAGCGGTTAAAGGGGGAATTCGGGGAACACCAAACGAGAAGGGAAARGGAGTTTGCATATTCGGATAAGGATTTGAAGCACCATACCCTCCGGGAGAACCACGCATGCCCGCGACGTCACCAAATCCAACATGGTTTGCACCATGCCCTCCCATGTTGGGTTGGCCATAACCATAACCACCATTGGCAACGTGGTTTGTACCATGCCCTCCCACGTTGCCAACTCCATTATACATCGTTCCAATCCCTTCATGGTTTMCACCATGCCCTCTCATGTCGGGAATATATCCACCATAGCTATAAGAACCTTGCATACTAAATAAAAACGTCAAATAACAAAGAAGCTAAAAACACAATGAAACTACAACCAAATCGAAAGCCTTAACCAAGCCGAGTCGCAACGGCGCCATTTTGTTTTCATAGTTTTTGTGGTGTTGAAATATATTCAACGGGTTCATGGCWCGGAATTATCGGAAATCAATTCAATTGAAGTATTCAATGTGTTTCAAGCTTGAAAATAAAAGGAAAAGGAAAATAAAGCAATTAAAATAGCTAAACTACACTAGGAATTGAAAGTGCAAGTTGGTAGGATGCCTCGGTCGTGTGCCTTAATTGAAAATGCAAAGCAATAATGAAAATAAGCAAGAAAATGCAATGTTTCACCGAGTACAAGCATGCAAGCACAAGGTACAACAATGCATAAAAACTAAAATAAGCAAATTAACTGAAATTGAAAGCATGGATGGATAAAGCAATGGAAATTAACAAGAAAGTTCAAAACTTTAAGGAAAATAACAAGCAACAAAGAGTAGATCTAAGATTAAGCATGAAACAAAGCACAGAAATAAGATTTAAAATAAAGCATGTGTAAAACTCAAAATCAAGATGATCCAAGAGCCGATCTATGATCTAGATGTGTCACTCATCTAAATTCCATAGCCAAATCTTAAGATCTAACATGAAATCAAGTAGCTAAGAGAAAAAGCATAATATGAAGAACAAAGCATGGAAATYAAGAATAAGCATGGAATTAAAGCATAAAACATGAAATTGAAGGGAAACTTACTTGAATTAAGAAATGAAACAAAGCTTGAATTTAATTGCATCAAAGTAACAATCCAAAGGAGTATTTGGATTCTTCTTAGGCTTACAAACCAAGGAGGTGCTTGAAATTAAATCWAAATCTAGAAAAGGAAATTACATCAAAGCTTGAAATTTAATCTAAAACCTAAGAGAGAGAAATTAGATCTTAAAAACTAGAGAGATAATTTTTTAATCCCAAACCCATGCTTGGGTTTGGAGAAAATGAGAGGTGTCTTACAAAAATGAGAGTTGTAGTCTATTTATACTAATTTAATTGGGTTTAAATGGGCCAAATTAGCCAAAAAGGCTTGAAATTCCCGGGTTTGACCAAGTTTGACCCGGATGCACCTTCGTAGACCCTTGGCTAGCCTTTTAGAACCTTTTGGCTCAACTTGGCTCGAGATGACTCGACCACGGCTCGATGTGGCTCGGCCATGGCCGAGCCTGGGCGTTGCTGGGCGCAGGTGGCCGGTAGTGGCCGATAGGTCTCGGCAGGCTGCGGGCGTTGGTGCGCGCTGGCATGTGCTGGCGTCGGTTGGGCAGCGCGCTGGCTGCGCGCGGGTATGCGGGCGGGACTGGGCAGGCTTCGGCAGGCTTCAAGCGCTGGCGGCGCGCTGGCTGTGCGCAGTCTCGGCAGGATGCGGCAAGCTTGCGGGCGGGACTCGGCAGCTGCGCACAGGCGCGCCTTGGCTCGGGCCAACTTGCGCCAAGGTTCATTTGGCGAGTCCTGGCTTGTCCTGGCGCGCCTTGACAATCATTCCAGAATGTTTTGGCATTTTGGAGCTAATTTTTGGCTCATTCTGGCATGTCTTGGCTCGTCTTGGCTTGTATTTTGGCCCTTAATTTCTCCACCTTTAAAAATAGGAATTTTAAACATAAAAACCCAAGAATTTCACTAAACCTCGAGGTAATTGAACCAATTAACCCATTAAAATATAAAATCAAGAAGAAACACGAAAGATAATAAAATAAGAAAAACAACCTAGAAAATTAACTAAAAACGACTCCAAACTACTAAAATCAATATAAAAACCTATCTAAAAGCACAAAGAAAAACATAACAATTACATGCAAAACAATGAGGCAACGATTTGCTTCCGTGGTGCATCCCCAAACTAATGGACAGGTTGAGGTTACTAACCGTATCATTGTGCAGGGTCTTAAATTACGATTGGAGAATGCAGGTGGGCTTTGGGAAGAGGAGCTCGCGTCGGTCCTTGTGGGCTTACCGAACAACTCCCCGAACCTCTAAGGGAGAATCACCAATTAGTTTGGTTTATGGGATGGAAGCAGTTATTCCACCGGAAATAGTAGGTGGATCGCAGCGTTTAATAGCTTTCAATGTGGAGGAAAATGGAAGTCTAGCTCGGGGGAGCGATCGAAACGATTGATGAGATACGAGATAAGGATGCGGCTCGGGTTGAGCACTATAAACAAAGAATACAAGCTGCTTTTAACAAACGGGTCAAGCGTCGCCGTTTTCAGTTCGGCGATCTGGTATGGAGGCGGGCTGATGCATTATGTATGACTAAGAAGTTGGAGCCGAATTGGGTTGGGTCATTCAAGGTGGTAAAGGTATTGTAAGGGGGAGCGTATATACTTGAGGATGCAGGTGGAAAAGTCCTGCCTAGGAGCTGGAATGTGTCATTTGAAGAAATAGTACTTGGTGAAACATTGCATTTTCTTGCTTATTTTCATTATTGCTTTGCATTTTCATTGAGGCACACGACGAGGCATCCTACCCACTTGATATTTCAATTTCTAGGATAGTTTAGTTAGTTTAATTGCTTAATTTCCATTTCCCTTTATTTTTCAAGCTTGAAACACATTGAATACTTTCAATTGAATCGAATTCCGATAATACCAAGCCATGAACCCGTTGATATATTTCAACACCACTAAAACTATGAAAACAACCATTACTTGACAATATTCATCGTTCCAATCAAGCAAGATCAAGGTCTATTTCCGTTCCTTCGAGTTATTCTTCCATCATTACTGACTTTGTTTGCGATGAGATTCCTGAAACAATGTTAGGAGCGCATTCTGTTCATAACGAAAATAACATTAATGAGCCACCCAGATCCCCTCCGTGTTGCAATAGAGACGAGTACGACAGCGAGCCAATTCGCTACGGAGGCCCGACACAACCTCGAGCTTACTGGGCAGACATCCAGCGAAATATGGGGAACAGGGGCAGAAATGAGGATGGGAATGGAGAAATCAATAATCAGCGTAATGAACGTGCTGACAATCAAGAGAGGAATGGACGTTTAGAAGCTTGGTTGGCATATCAGAACAATGGTTACAACCAAGATAATTTTAATGGGAGATACATGCACGACAACGATTATGAGAGGTACGTGCATGACAATAACTACGAGAGGGATAATGACAGAGATCGTTCCCGCAGCGTGCACCAGAGCCTAGACAGCGTGATTTCGCAATCCCTCAGGTTGGCCCTTACAGTTCTGCTATCGTGCTGGGACGGACTGCCAGAAACTTTGAGTTGAAACCTCACCTAATCAACAACCTTCCGACGTTTCATGGTCTTACTAATGAAGAAACGTTGGCATTTCTTAAAGAACTTTATGCTGAAGTTAGTAGAATCCCATCTTTGGGACTTCATCATGAAGACTTACAAATGGTATGCTTCCCGAGTTGCCTAAAGGATAAAGCTAAGTCGTGGCTTCTTTCTTTGGAGCCGAAATCACTAACAGACTGGGATATGGTTAGTGATAAGTTCGTGAACCAGTACTATTCAGCTCAAACGACTGGCCAAATCAGGAGACAAGTTGCTAATTTTGATCAGCAGGATGGAGAGTTACTACACGAAGTATGGGAGCGCTACAAGACACTTTGCAAGCTTGCCCCAATAAATAAATTATGGTCTCAGAATCATAGGTGCCCAAAGCTATGTCTTGATTTTTATTCTTTGTCGAATTAGAAATAGGTCCGTTATGTACGTGCTTGGTGACAACATAAAATAATATTAAAACGGAGTTATGCATAATATATAAACTTAGTTAAAATAAATATGACACTCATGAGCATGAGCAGAACAATTTAAATACAAATCTCCCACACTTTTGATGGTATAAGGATTAATGAAGTGGTTTAATTAAATAAATAATATACTTTTAAATAAGAATTAAAAAATATCACAGTTTCAAAAAAAATTGATTTTTTGTGGCGGGACGCGCCTGAAAATGGCGTCCCGCTCATATTCTAGAAAGTACAAAATAACCGTTCTAGAATGTGAGTGGGACGCCATACCCAAGCGCGTCCCGAACCTAAAGTGACATTTTAGAAGGTAGATATAAAAGACCGTTCTAGATTTTGAGCGGGACGCCATTCCAAGGGCGTCTCGAACCTAAAGTGACTTTCTACTCTTTTTTTGGGGCTGAAATGAAAAAAAAATAAAAAAAAATAACATTTTCACAAAATTAATAATTTTCTCATTTTACAAATAAAATAAATTTTATTAAATAATTAACAACTAAATAAGAAATGAATAAATTCAAATTTTCACATAATTAATGATTTCTCACAAAATAAACAAATTAAAACTTTGTTCACATAATTAATAATTTCATATAAATTTAATTTTTCACGTAATTAAGAATTTTACACAAAATAAATCAATTGACATATTAACAAATTTAATTATCCACATAATTAATAATTTATATATTTGTAAAATTTAAATTTATTGATTTGTGATTAAATTTGTGAAATTTAAATTTATTGATTTGTTGATTAAATTATTAATTATGTGAATAATTAAATTTTTTAATATGTCAATTGATTTATTTTGTGTAAAATTCTTAATTACGTGAAAATTCTAATTTATTCATTTCTTGTTTAGTTGTTAATTATTTAATTAAACTGATTTTATTTGTAAATGAGAAAATTATTAATTTTGTGAAAATATAAATTTTTTATTTCATTTCAGCCCTAAAAAAAGAGTAAAAAGTCACTTTAGGTCCGGGACGCCCTTAGAATGGCGTCCCGCTCACATTCTAGAACGGTTATTATTTGTACCTTCTAGAATGTGAGCGGGACGCCATTCTCAAGCGCGTCCCGACACAAAAAAATCAATTTTTTTTTGAAACTGTGATATTTTTAATTCTTATTTAAAAATATATTATTTATTTAATTAAACCTAATGAAAGCTTGTATAATCAAATTGCTCAAATAATCAATTTATAAATAGCTAACCGGTTCGATCTCCAAACACATTTAAAATGCTTTGTTTGGTCTAAAACTCTCAATACCTAAATTAGGACTCCAAATCCCAATTCTCGTTTGTTCTATTCAAATTTTCAACTCACAACTAACAATTTTTTTACACCTAGCCTCACACTCATCTCTTTTAGACATCATCATTATATTTAAAAATAAATAAATTTACTAAATACAATATAACAATACACTATAATCCAAACATYACTTGACATCAAATARATTATCATCCACTTTCCAAACATGATTTGACATCTACAGTAAAAAGTAAAAGATTCTGAATCTAATAACAGGAACAAATCCATTGTCGTTGTAAAATCACTGCACGGTGTGATGTGCTAAAAAGCGACACCGTTCTAGAGGGTATGGGGGTTAATTGGGCCAACTATTTTGAAAAAGCCCAAATAAACAAAAATGTTGTGCTATATTATTATTGTTAGTATTACTTAATTTCTTTCCATGTTTTCATAATCTTATTATTATCTTTTCTTTTCCCCTCTCTATGCTAGAATCAACTAAAATTAATAAATAAAAATATATTATGCTGTTATATCCTATCTGTCGCAATTATACAGAGATTAAAAAAATTTGATACTAAAATTATAAGTATTAAATAATCATAATATCCTTTTATTTAAAATAATTAYAAGTGTAAAATTATAAATGTAGGGTAAAATTAGTTAAATAACACTTAATTCTTATTGGTAAAGTAAAAGGTAAGAATAATTCTCTCTTAYAATATAAATGTGATAGATAGAATGCGACATAAATATTTATAAATTGCGAAAGATAGAACGGATCGAATGGAGTAATAAATTAAAAAAAACTTCTTTCACGTCAATACCGAAAAGCAAGGAATAAAATCAAGACAACTCCAAATATTTCAATTGCTTTGTAAATTTTATATATATATTTTTTAATTTTGAATAATAATATTTCTTAAGAAATTAAAACTTAATACCCCAGGAATATCAAAAGAAATTGGTTAAAATATTCAATGGATTGTTTATCATATTTCTATATTAATTATTTTTATTTCATGATTTCACAATTGAAAAGACATAACTCAAATATTTTTTTGAAATGCGCTGAAAATTGAAATTTTAAATGACATGATGTATATACATTTCAATATAAATTCACGAATATCTTTACAAATATATGAAATACACATAATTTTGAAGAGATCATTTTCTTCTAATACTTTTAATTCTTATTATTGAACATGTAAATCATATTATAATATATTAAGTCATTGTAATAATATTAACATTTGTTCTATTTTAAATAATATTTATTATTTATTATATTTTGTACAAGTTAATTCAATTTAATTAATTAATTTTATTTTCTAGCGGTGGTAATTATTTTAAAATGGAAATTAGGTAAACGTTAACGTCAACCCAGTTTTTCTTGAAAATGGTCGCTACTTAATTCCTTGAAGAGAAAAAAACAACAGAGCAAGCAAAGCACAGAAAACCCGAGCAAGCCAAATATGGAATCAAACTCAAGAAAACTAGGCGGCTCTCTAAGAGTGCCCATTGTACAAGAGCTAGCCAAGAAAACGTTAGCCACGGTCCCACCACGATACGTTCGTCTCGATCACGATCACGATCACGATCATCCTCTCCCCTCTAACCTCTCCAGCTCAATCCCGGTCATCGATTTTCACAAGTTATTCGACTCGGATTCGATGGATTTCGAGCTTCGTAAGCTTCACAATGCATGCCGAGAATGGGGATTTTTTCAGGTACATATGTTTCGTCACACGTGGATAATCTTTTATCTTATTACTAATATTATTTTTTTTAAAAATTAATTAAAAAAAATAGGTGATCAACCATGGAGTGGATAGTGAGGTGATAGAGACAATGAAGTTAGAAATTCAGGAGTTTTTCAATCTACCAATAGAAGAAAAGAAAAAGTATAACCAGGAGGCAGGGGACGTGGAGGGATATGGGCAAGCCTTTGTTGTATCGGAGGAGCAAAAGCTGGATTGGGCAGATATGTTTTACATACTCACTTTACCAACTCATCTCAGAAAGCCCCACCTCATTCCCAAACTTCCTGCTACCTTCAGGTAACCAAATACGATCTGTCTCGGTCGGGCGATTAATGTAAAGATATAATAGAAATATTGATATGTACAAAACATATATTAGTCGAGTTGAACATGTCTCTAGTTTCAAAAACTGAGTTTGATCGAGTTTAGTTGACCTAAACATATGCGAGTGAAGCTTCATCAATACTTTTATACGTATTTGACAACACTTGTGTCAGGTCAGATTGTTGGGTCACTGACTCGTTCATTGATTTACTGGTTTTTGTGCCTTTCCTACTAATCGAGTCGAGTTTCATATTTTAGGGATGCCATAGAATCATATTCAGCAGAAGTGAAAACTCTTGGCATGGAGATTCTAAACCAAATCGAAAAGGGTTTGAAAATGAAATCTGAAGAGATTAAAATTCAATTTGAAGAACGGGTGATGCAATCCATGAGGATGAATTATTATCCACCATGTCCACAGCCAGAGCTTGTCACTGGGCTTTGCCCTCATTCTGATGCATCTGGGCTCACAATTCTCCTCCAAGTGAATGAAGTTGAAGGCCTCCAAATCAAGAAAGATGGGATTTGGGTTCCTGTTTCTCCAATCTCAGGTGCATTTGTTATCAATATTGGAGATATCTTGGAGGTATTGTGCCGAAATTACCTTCTTTTTCACTTTAAGTAGTTTTTAGGATCATTATATTAACATATAATTGTCAGGGTTTAGGGTTTACTTTTCTTATATATGATTTAGGGTTTAAAATTGTAGGTTTAGGTTTAGTTTTTCATTTTAAGGTTTAGAGTTTGTTATATATATACTTAGATATATATGATGATGTATTAAAATTGTACGTAATAATAGATATATGTCGGGTTCATGCTATTAGGTGCACTCGGAATCACCGAAAAATCCTAGAGGTTTAGCTAATAGTAATCATTTAAAATTAATCAAAAGCTAATCTTAAGATGAGAGCCATTAATCTTATTACCTTCATTGGCATGACTTGACAGATTTTGACGAATGGTATTTATCGGAGCATTGAGCATCGAGCAACTGTAAACGGACAAAAGGAGAGGCTCTCAATTGCCACATTCCTCACCCCAAAACTAGACAATGAAGTAGGCCCAGCACCAAGCCTTGTGGGCCATGAAAGTCCAGCAAAATTCAAGACTATTTGTGTTGCTGATTTTATGAGGGGAATTTTTTCTAGGGAACTCCAAGGAAAGTCATATCTGGACACTCTTAGGATTTAGAGTATAAAGATATATTGTTATTGTGTACAATATATGAGTTTTTTTTCTCTCTCTCTCTTGCAACTCATACAATATCTTATAATATCTGAGTTTATGACTTACTACACATGGAAGTTATTCTTGTATACTCCAATGTTCATTGGATTAATTGACAAACCTCAAAATTGGATTTCAATGGATGATTTCGAAATATAGCTCAAAACATTGAGTTAAGGATCCAATCCATTGAATGAGGTTCTCTAAACAAGATTGACATATTTGTTATTTATGAATTTGAAATTCTTAATTTCAAATCCCAAATTAATTAATTATTTTAAATGCGGGTAGTCTCCATTTTGAGACGAGGATTTGATGGAAGAATTTTAATCGACTCGGTAAGAGTGCTTGCAAAGAATTCTGTTGTTTTCTTGAAGAAGTGACTTATTCTCGTGCAAATGAAATTAAAAAATAGTTGATAATCAAAAGTTGATGGTGAAAAAATTGTAAAAAGATTTCATTTGTGTGTGAAAGTTCAATTAGAAGTATAATTCAAGACTTGGTGTCTGTACTAGGTTCATTAAGATTCAGAATCATACAATTCAAATCTTAGGTGCCACGACTTGTTTTCTTTTTTTTTTTTGTAAATGATAAATCATTATTTGTTGTCGGATTGATAATTTTTTTAATTTTTACTATAGATATAAAATTATATTTGAGAATTTAGTGATGTTTTATTATATCTTTTTCGTTGTATTTATTTAAATGTAAATAGAGTAGATTGACATGATGCGACAATAATAATAATAATCATAAAAAGACTAAAGGCTAGATATATGATATGAGTAATAAAATTAACTAAATTGTTGGTTGTGTACGTGAAATTCGAGCAAACGAATATTGAGATTCAATAATATGAATCCAATATTTTGTAAACTAGCACAAATATGAAAATGAAGTAAAATCAAAAGTAAAGGTTACTTTAACACATATTTTTCTTGATACTATATCAAACTTTTGTAACACAAGAATTTATGAAATTATAATTATATTTTGTGATATATATTATTATAAAGTCTCGATAGGAGACCCGTTTTTTTTTTTTTTTTTTTCTTTTCAAGTTAAAAATCACTTTTAACTTGAATCGGTAATTTACCAAAGTCATATTATACCTACCGACCAAATAATTAATACTCATGTTTAGAAAAAAAAATAAATTCAAACTTGTACCTACCGACCATATCATTAACTTAAGAAACTTGGAGGACTTTGCTAACTCCACGTTAATAGTTAAAAAGACGTCCACCTTTGGAAACAAATTAAGCTCGAATTATGCAGAGCCATTATCCGATGATACGATGAGATTCAACTGTTTTTCACCATTTAAAGAAACTATAAGATTCATGCCATATTAAGCCATTTATTGATAATGCTTTCCTAATTTGATACTTAATAAGGAATGAAAGTCTTACTTGAACTATATCAAGTGATATTGATTTACATACCATAACCAATTTATTTAATACTCCTATCTTGGGTTGTTAAGATACCATGAAAAGCAATTCTATACTCTAATGTATCAATGATATATTCTTGCACCTAAGATAAAAAAGATTTCTTATGCAAAAAACATTTCAATGCTAAAAATCATAATATATAGGTCTTAATGAAGCCGCAACATAAAATGTATATTTGACCTTAAGTATTGTCTAATTTTAGATCCCACTTTTAACTTTTTAACTCAATAAATTTATCTTCCTGTGTGAAAAAGAAAAACTACCATGCATTTGTAATTTATTTTGGGGAGTAAAAAAAAAAATCACCCGCATTGGATAGAATTTGAAAAAAAAAAAGGTTATTAGTCGAATTTCATACTAAATAAGAATCATACTATTAAATATTTGACCATATAAGCATTAATGGACTTGTGTCATTGGAGATGAAAGTGACCACCTTGACCCCCATTTGTCTCCGTCCACAGTAACGTGAGTGGGTGGCAAATTTGGTCTTTGGATTATTGTTGGATAGAGATTCTAGTAAGATTTTCCATTTTGGCACTATAATACCACATTAAAAAATGATTAGGAAATAAGGTGCTACTTTAGTTGCATACACTTCAACTAGGTGCGGCAAGAGTTGACACGACACGATAAGAAATATGATTACAGAGATAAAGACGCGATAAGGCACGATACGAAAAACACAATACGAAAAACACGAAATTCTATATTAAACTAGATTTACACCTATTGTTACATTTATATTCAAATAAAATAGAAAATAAAAAAACACGATAGTTTGACATGAACACGACACGGTAACCCGATTTGCCACCACTACTTTCAAGGGATGTTATATAAACTTAAGGAGAAATTATTAAATAGTGCTTCAAATAAGAGTTCATTTTCTAATTAATGTTAAATTTAACTTTAAATTAAATAATTCAAAATTATAATATGAATATAACACAAAAATCTTAATGTGAAAAAAATAAAAATAAATTATATAAGAATAATAATTATATACTAATACTAATAATAATATATTGGGTAGCAGTGTGTCTACCCCTATTGCCCAGCGGTCAACTGAAATTCTTTTTTCTAGCATGAACTAAATAAAAATCAAATCTCCAAGCATAAACGAAAGCATAAAATTAAATCTCAAACATCCAAACATGTATAATTAAACTAAAACAAAATGAAAGATTATGATTCCAACGATTCAATGTCCAAGGTATTAAACATGTAGTAGTTAACGATTCGGAAATAAAAACGATAATCTAAAAGCATAAATTAACGGAAGTAAACTAGAAAACAATTAAAACTTTAAGAGTACTTATTTGGACTAAGAAGTGCAGTAAATTCTCCAGCTATTCCGGAGAGAGACGTTGGATCTTGGACGAAAAACGGATCTCGCGCTAACAAACGGAGCTTGGGACTTGCGATCTTCGTTTCTTCGAACCGGGCTATAGAAACTAGCTTTTTCTATGCTTAAGAACCATAGGAATATTTGTTTTGTGTATGGTGTATGTTAAAGTCGGATTAGAGGGGGTTTATATAGTTTTTAGAAGTCTTGGAGCACAAGTTAGGATTAAAAATCCGATTTCTCTGGCACAACAACGGTTACTTTAGCGGTTATAGTAACCGCTAGGTGTTACCGCTAAGTCTCCTTTTCTGCAATACGACAACGGTTCTTGGTAGCGGTAAGAGTAACCGTTATAGATACCGCTAAAACTATCGTTAATGCCTCTGTCCAGTCTCAGCGGTAGCGTTAATGATAAGGTAGCGGTAGGTAACCCTTATGGAAAGCTATCGCTAGTTCTTCAATTCAGCGCCCCTGATTTTCAATGATACTATAACGGTTTCAGATGGAATAACCATTATAGAAAATGTCAGCTACTAATTCTTACTACTTCTTCGCCGGAAAGCTCAAATCTTGACTCTTGATCGTCATACTTCATCTCTAAAGTGCTGAACTCTTCCGGTTACTTAGCTATAAGGTGAAAAAAAATAAAAGATCACCTATTGCATCAATCTAGATCAAAAAGCGGTAAAATAAGATGGAAGTACAAATATACGAAATTAAGCTTAATCTATCCAACTTATACCAAAAATAATAAGAAAAATAAACTAAAATACTACTAAAAATCAAGACATTTATGCGTTAATCACTATACCAAAATTAACCACAAATATAACTAAAACACCACCCAAACATGTATAAAAATCATGAGAAATTCATTTTAATCACTATACGTCTTTAATATTTATATAAAAAGGACACATGCCTCGTTTATAATTAATTTAAACAATCATACTTTTCTTTCTCTCGTTTTATATATATTTCTTACTTGGTATTCAGAGGGCTTACACTGGGCTGTCTGGCTAGGATTCTGTGCAGGTTGATTGTGGTTCGAGAAAGTTAATTTGAAGAGATCTGACCTTAACTCTTAGTGAGTCAATCTTTTTTATCACATCAAGTGGTGCCATGTGTGGGAATACGAGGGTTATTGAGTCATTGGATGAAAGACGTGAGTTGCAAATCAAGTTTAAAAACCAAACCAAGATGACAGATAAGAGTGTTCCACGCACAATCGATTCCACCACTAGTGGAGGTGATAATATGCCTCTGGACAGAATCCAAGATTAGAAGAACCTACTTATTATACCAGAATTGGAAGATACGGGGAAGATGCCTTGGGCATCACCACATAAAGGTTCTTCTGAGGCGGATTTGGAAAACGTTAACGAAGACAACCACACTAGGGCACTTAAAGCACCGAGGAGGAAAGCTCTTATGCGATTCAGCATAGAGGAGTGGAATCAATTATTCAGGGAACATCTTCTCTGTATTCCGAAGGAGGTGTTACAAAATCTTTTAAACATTATACCCCCAAATACAGTACAAGACATTTCAAATGCAGGTGTTTTTGATATCAAAGAAGAGGAACCTTTTGCTAATACTACAAGATGGAGGAAGAAAGCGAAGCGACCTCGATATATTGAGGTAGCAGATAAGAGGAAGACAATAGGTGAACAAAGGAGGTTACCCAAAACGAGGGTATATGTGTGCTAAGGAGAAGGAAGACAGTAGATGGTTGGGGGATGAGGTACTAACTACATCCAGAGTGGTATGGGATATGCAGGCAACGTTGCAAGCATTACAAAGATAGCTATCTAGATAGGAACCTGAAGAAAAAAGTGGTCACCCATTTCTTAGGAGGTTCTCCGAGCTGTCCTACCTTTGGGTATAAAGACTTGATTTTTACTATGATGGATATTAAATCTAACTCGGCACATGTAGTGTTTTGAGAATGCGGTAGTGTTATATCAGTGCACTGATGCAGTTTTGTGCAGAGCATTTTTATTTACCTTGAGGGGACCTGCATAGAATTAGTTTCACCAGCTCACTCTAGGAAGGGTCACCAGTTTCAAGGTGTTGAAACTCTCATTTTTGACACACTTTTCTAGTGTGAGAATGCACATAAAGACATTCATGTTGCTATTTGCTATAGTTTGGAGGTGCCTACAGTGATGAATGAGGTAAAAGCTAGGGCATTAACACATGGATTGCGCACAGGAGGATTGAGGACGTCATTGTCCAAGTAACCTACTTTCACATATGAACATGTGCTGAATAGAAGTATACAATACATCCATGTGGAAGAAGCTGAGGAGGAGGGAAGGGCACGAGAGTAGCGTGAGAGTAATATGGAATATCTGCCACTTGAGGAAATATTATGCCATAATGAGTATTGATGGTTATTTATGGTATTATTATGGGTTCTAATATGGGGTTATAATAAATATTTATTGTTCATGAGACTTAATAATAAGTTTCTTTTCGTATTCTTTCTATGTGTATTCTATGATACGTGTTTTATAATTTTTATTGTTATGGGCTGATGCTTCTATCAGGTCAGCAATGAGCTAACACTTCTATTAGGTTGGGGATGGACTCACACTTTTACTGGGTCAGTGATAGTTTTTATGGTTATGGGTTGACGCTTCTATCAGGTTGGCATTGGTCTGACACTTATATTAGGTTGATGATGGTTTTTATGGTTATGGGCTAACACTTCTATCAGGTTGGCAATGGGCTGATACTTCTATTAGGCCACGATGAGCTGATGCTTTTATTAGGTAGGTGATGATTTTTATGGTTATGAGCTAACGCTTCTATCAGTTCGGCGATGGGCTGATGCTTCTATTAGGCCGATGATGATTTTTATGGTTATGAGCTGACGCTTCTATTAGGTCAGCGATGTGCTAATACTTCTATTAGGTCGGTGATGGGCTGATGCTTTTATTAGTTCAGTGATGGTTTTTATGATTATGGGATGATGCATCTATTAGGTCGGCAATGGGCTGGCGCTTCTATCAAGTCGATAATGGGCTATTGCTTTTATTAGATCGGCAATGGCTTTTATAGTTATGAGCTGACGCTTCTATTAGACCGGTGATTGGCTGACGAATCTGTCAGGTCAGCTATGGACTGACATTTCTATCAGGTCGAAGATATATTGTATGGTTCTTATAGTCTTGCTCGATACTTCTATTAGGTCAACTATGGATGGTATGTCTTTATGCCGACGCTTTTATTAGGTTGGACATAGATGGTTGGGGATGGTTTATGATTTTTATATGGTCCAACACTGTTATTAAGCTGGGAATAGGTTATGTTACGATATGAAATGGTTGGTATTTATTATTTATTGCATTGTTATGTTATGAACGAGTGTGACATGTCGCGCGTCCATGTTTTCAAGGAGAGGTGATCGTAGTGATTTGATACCTAAAAGATAAGAGGTGTAATTCTTTTTGTTTGCATGCAAGATTGGATGAGATGGGTTGAAATTTACAATTTTTTTTGCAGAGTTCCTTACTTCTCTTTTTTTATCTACTCTACTTGTTTTCGTACCTCAATCAACTAGAGTAGGGGGACTAGTGATATGACATCAAATATTAGCTCGACCATGCATGATGAGAAAGATGGAACTCAGGGGGGCAAATCTATACTAAGAGGTTCTGGGATTTTTCTTCAGGGAGATCAAAGGAAGTCATATCTTGATGCAGATATATGGAGTGCAGTTATAATAGCTTATCCTTTTACTCCCAGAAAAATATGTGAAAGAATTATAGAACTCGATTAACAGTTTATATAATAAACACGTTTGTGTTGTGAAGAGTGTAAACAATAAGAAACATAAAAGTAAAAGACACAAGTATTAAAATTTCATCAATAAGAATAATATTTATTCTTATAGTCGAGCCAATAGGAAAGAAACTTACTAACTAAAACTTTCATTTTATTGATTTTAAAGAGTTGTAATATACTAAGTAAGAATAAATTAAACACTCTTAAAAAGTAGATATAAACTAAAACAGTATGACTCTTCCAAAAATTAAGATTCACAATCACAAGATTGGATCTTGACAAAAACTAAAAAATAATGGGAAGAAAATAATTCAAACCTCAGCATGTGATTGCAGATACAAAAAGCATTCGCAACTGCATCCGCCAATTGAAAAAAATCCACAACTTAAATAAAATAGCTCTCAGTGTCTCTTGTTTTGATTTTCCCCTCCGAATTTGCGAGTATGCCGTGAACAAATTCTCAAATTTATATAGGCACACCATACTTGTAAAAGAGACCTACAAAGTAAGGGAAAAATATATACAATATATTACAAGTAAATATTAGAAGTAAGGAAACAAGATCAAATCTTAGAGTTCTAAATATATATATTTAACAACATTCGACTTCTACTAGAGAAAGAAGATTATAACCTAATCTAATGCTAAATAATATATATGATAATTACCAAAGATGATAAATATCAAAATTTTCCTAAATAATTAAATTTTGGCAAGAAAATTAAAATAATAATTTAGAAAAAATAATGCTTGAAGGAAATATTTGGTTCCTTATACGTATGTATACGTATATGAATCAACAATTTTCCCCTTTTTGTATTTATTAGCCAAAACATATATGATAAAAATATAATTTTAAACTTGTGTAATCACCATAAACTCCTCCCAAATTGCTCCAACAAAAAATCAAATGGTTATGCAGAAGGCAATGATATATGAGACAATATTTGTAAAAGAAACAAAAAATAGCCATAATAAATTAGGGAAAAAAATTCATGCATCCTATTGAAATATAGATATTTAAAACATCACAAACATTGTTTTTAATCAAAAGAGCCATAAAACAAATATCTCCTAAGGAAAGAGATCACTGAACTACGAAGTAGTATCACTTCATTTTAGAAAGACAACAACTTTAAAATCAATCTCCATCCCATCATCATATTTATCTCAAAGTTCTAAAGGTAGGCGAGTCGAATATGGACCAACTCCATATTTTTTAAAAAATTAAAATTGTATTAATAACTTTGTGTGTGTGCGAGCGTATAAAATAAAAATTTTATATCTTTTTCAAATATAAAATTTTAAGACAAAAACCTAATATTTATATTATTTTAATTTGCCCCCCAAACTTTAAGATTTTTTGCACTTTACCCTCAAAACTATAAGATTTAGCACTTTGCTCCCTAGCTGTCGTCGATGGAATCTAAAAGGAATATTCTATCGGTATTGAAATTTATGGGACAATGCCAAAAATTATTGTATATCAAAGGACAAAATAGAACAAAAAATATTTCGGTGGACAATACGTAAAAAAAATCGTATACATCGAATAGAATTTTTTTTTTTCCTAATATTAAATCTGACTTCCAACTAAAGGTATTTATAAGTGCATCTAAGGAATATCATGGTGAATGAGTCAGGGGGATATAATCTGACTTTCAACACTCGTTTTAGGGTTAAAAAAAGATAAATGGGGAAAAGGTGGATTAATGTATAACTTGATAATGTGATAATTAACATATCAATTTCACAGTAAATAACTTTTACCTGTCCATAGTTACGCGACTAGGTGGCAATCTTGATCCTAAGATTAGTGTCAGATGGAATGCTTTTTGATCTAATGATGATCACAAGTTTAAACGGTAAATTATATCATGATCCAATACTTGGTGGTGCATTTGTGCTGCTGAAGTGTGCACGACTTAGAGGTAGTGTTTGGATGTTTGGCACTGCAATACCATGCATTCAAATCTAGAACTAAGGTGCTACTTCAATTGCGTACACTTCAAGGGGGTTTTGTTACATAAATTGGACTCACCTAGCTACTATGCACATTTTATAGCTCAAATCTGGGCCCTCCTGGTATCCTTGTTAGGCCTGTAATTGTCTTTGAAATACAATGTGCAAGTTCTCATGAAATTAGAAGTCCGGAAAATGTTATTATATATCAATTAAATTGCCCAAAACTTTTTATTTACACTTTGTTACCTAAATTTATGTTTTAGGCTTTTTTTTTACAAATTATGCACATTGCTTCTTGAAGGTTACAGTTTGTCATATGCAGAGCATGTGAGGGCAAAATTGTAATTTGCCCATGCTTTTACTAGTTTCATTGGACTTTGCCAAATAAACTCTACGACGATTGTCATATGAACTTTGAAATTTTTTCACTTTATCACAT